>JARQOC010000005.1:216043765-216518761 GCA_033576535.1 Allobates femoralis | reverse complement strand
ACAACATAGCCTATGATGCTCTTGGGGTCCAGACGAGTGAGTGTGCAAAATTTTGTGGCTGTAGCTGGCAGCTGTCAATTTTCCTCCCACACTTTTCCTTTCACTTTTTCTCCATTATGTAGATAGGGGCAAAATTGTTTGGTGAATTGGAATGCGCGGGGTTAAAATTTCGCCTCACAACATAGCCTATGACGCTCTCGGGGTCCAGACATGTAACTATGCAAAATTTTGTGGCTGTAGTTGCGACGGTGTAGATGCCAATCCCGGATATACATTCATACATACACACATACAGCTTTATATATTATATATATATATATAAATATATATATATATATACTAGATGGTGGCCCGATCCTAATGCATCGGGTATTCTAGAATATGTATGTAGTTGACATGCTGTTGCTAACAGAACTTGTTCAGTCAACGTGAGTGAACTACATATATATATAGCAGCGCTATGGTATATGGTGGTACATTACATTACATGTATAGCAGAGCTATGGTATATGGCGGTATATTACAGTACATGTATAGCAGCGCTATGGCATATGGCGGCGTTAAAGACGACATCATAGGTACTATGTAGCTTCCGCCATATTGTATCTAGAGAGGCCATTTTTTATTAATTTATCATGTCTATTCTGATTAACTGGCTATGTAACAGTTTGTGCAGTGTAGATGAGCACAACTCAGCACATTCTTTCCTTTGTCCTTGTTTTCAGATAAGACCACCAAGCCATATGTAAGCCAGAGTGTACCGTTCTTATCTTCTGCAACTCTCTTAAAGGTCACTAATTAATCATCTCAAAACTGTCTATAATGCATATTCATCATATTTGTCAATGTATGATGTAACCTATTTTCTAAACATCTGTAACGTATATAAGCTGATACAAACAATAAACGAGAGCTATTCTTTTGAAGACCGAGTCTGTGTCATCAATTGAGTTATAGCCATTACCAGGTATACCTGTGTAGAGCTCTTTATCAAATCAGTCTACTCTGGGTAGGTGTTTTTAATACATCTCTGACAAATGGAGGCCCCGCGTGATGATTATCTGTTATGTATATTTTTCCCCTTTTTATATTCACCTTGGACTGGACACAAAAATCTACCCGTCTCCTGCCAAACATCATACAGAATTCCGGTAAGTTTGAGCCATTGTCTCAAGGTATTGACTTCTCCAGGAGGGGGCAGCAAGAGCCAGTCTTTGCAGAATTAGAAATAGGAAACTCAGATAGACTGTTTTGATTATTTGCTTTTTGTTGTCTTATCATACTTCACAGTATTGTTGTATTTGTCTGCATACGTTAATTGTCAAAACTAATCTTTTTTAACTGCTCATATATTCTTGGTGCTTGTAACAAACTTTAACTTTACTAATCTACTAATTCTATCACTTTCTCTCTTTACGGTACTACTTTGTTTTTAAAATCTTGCCAGAACTAATTAGAGAACTACAACTCCCATCCTCTCCCTAATGTGCTTGCGCCTGATCAGTGAAGTCATGATGGCTCCCCCCCTCCCTTTCTTACCTCCCTCCCTTCTCTTTCTTCATACGTCACACCTCCTCCCTTTCTCCGTACAGTATTAACCGTACTGCCATCTTTATTAGATCCTCTAGGATGGGATGCAGGATACACTCGAATAGCAGGTACAAGGTATTTTGAAGTAAGGATTAATGCCCATTCTGTCCCAGCAATAGAGAGCATTGGATTACCCATTGAACAGATAGTTACAGATGGCAACCTGATTTGTCCACGGGCAGTTCAGGGACTTGCTTTTCTTGTGACTGCATTTTCATATCACTAACTTTTTAAAGGTGTAAGCATGTGGAAAAAGAGTGTGTGAAAGAAAGTGATTGGTATGAAATTTTTTGATTGAGCTGAAACCAAATGTTCTGTTAATGTTGTGAAACTATGCAGAAAGATCAGAAATCTTGCAGACGGGCTTACCCTGTCCTTGTTTTTGGTGAAAGATGTATGGGGAGCAATTGTGTTGAATGATCTGCTGAAAGACAGACGCATGTTTTTTTACAAAGATTAGATAAGAATTGTGCCTTGTATGACAGCAGAAGGAAAATTAATCAAAGTATATTATTTCCAAAAAAGTATTAAATATATCCTGTATTACTTACTATATTTAAGTTAAAGTCCAGATCCACAGGTTTACAAACAGAACTCCTAATTGGAATATATGTGAGTATATAGAGAACAGACAAAATATATTGGTTTGCATTGTACTAAAATCACTGCTTTGTTTTTTTTCCTTTGCTAATATTGTTTATGATACAGCCAGTCAGTGGAATTTAGAATGTTTGTGTGAAGGTTACTCTCACAGCAGCAGAGAAGGGAGGAGATTAAGCTAGAGGGACAACGTCACAGTTGGTACTGATAACTGATATATTCTACGGTATGTTGGAATAGATTTTACTACTAAGCTACTGATAATTATAAGTTATTTTGAGTTAGACTTCTGAAACTGGATAAAGTTTAAGAATATAATGTAAATTGTAATGTTTGCATTGTGATTGAGTGACCACCAGAAAAATGTTTAATAATATCATGCCCTAATGTCTTTGTTTGAGGAGAGATGCAAAGTGGGAAGAATAAGTTACAAGTTATTGCATCTCTGCCCAATCAAAGCACGTTGTAGATTTGGATTAATGTTAATGGAGGAATATGGTGTCTGGTGTCCTAGGAAAATACCATTCAGGTGTTTTCTGGATAACAGAAGACCAGAGACCCCCCAGTCTGCAAGATTTTCTGTTCTCCTCATGGAATTCCAGCTATAACATGGGTAATGTGTCAGGTAGAAGAATATAATGTGAATTGTTTGATGTGCCATGGTGATGTTGTATCCTTGCATAAAGTTGATTCAGAAAAAGTGTAAAGTATAGGTGCAAAAAGGTAATAATTACAGATATGCAGAGGAAGGGTGGATTCAGGAATAGAGGTGTCGTCTGCTACAGATATTTCTGATATACATGACAATAGTTGTTTTTTGGGATTGCATTGTATGTTTTTTCCGTAAATTATTGTCATATAATTATTCATCATTGTATGTTTTATTTTTTTCTACTTGTTTAGACAAGTGTTCCCTACAATTAGAATAATCAGGAAATTGGGTTTTGCATTGACTGCCCAGGAAATAGAGCTCCAGCTTGGGATGCCAGGATAATGAAGACAGGGTTAGCGACCTCTGACAGTAACTGGGGAAACCAGGACGCTGGTTTGGATGACAAGCTAGAGGACGAAATAGTAAAAGGTCTAGTTTGGGATGCCAGACTACTGAAGACAGGGTTAGCGACCTTTGACAGTTACTGGGGAAACCAGTGCTGGTTACTGGTTTCGATGACAGGTTAGAGGATTACTAGTTCAGAGTGGTAGCAGAGAAGCAGCAAAAATGTTAGGAAAAAAAAAAAAAGAAAGAAGCAGGAAATGCCTAGATGGGTAAATTGGGTTGTTTTGATATGGCCTGTTGAAAGCAATTCATCCGTGTGAATGACCAGTGGATTCAGAGGCACAGATACAGGTACCAGGTAAAGTCCTGGATCTGGGCTTCTGAACACCACAATCCCCTTATGGATTATAGATAATGGTAACAATTAATTTGGACATAAAATAGACCAAAATAAAGCAGCTCCACTATCACCTGTACCTATATACTTCTTTAAATGCACCCAGAAAATTAACAAGTACAATTGATTATGCACACCAGACGGACCAACTTGTTTACAGGTAACACTGTCTCTGTTGGGGTTTTTGTGTGAGGAGAGATGCAAAGTGGGGAAGAATAAGTTATAAGTTCATAGTTCATAGACTGAAGTCATTTTGACTTGATTACTGCATCTCTACTCAATCAAGACACATCACAGCTGACAGAAAGAAAGCAATCAGTAAAGCAAAACAACCTACCACTGATGGTGGGTTTACACACACCAACTTATCTGTCCAACTTCTGACCAACTTGCTGGTTGCAGTGAAATCATGGACACATTGTATCATTTGTACACAGCCACAAAATGGAGCAATGTGTCCATGATTTCACTGCAACCAGCAAGTTGGTCAGAAGTTGGACAGATAAGTTGGTGTGTGTAAACTGGCCCTGAAAGAGTATTAAGCACCTTCTTAGGGTTGGTGGGTTACTGCAGGGAGTGGATTTCTTCAGCATCAACGAAAATGCAGCCACTATATAATGTGTTGGCAGAATGCAACAAGAACAAACCCTATGAAATCACACCAGAAACAAAAGAGGGGTATGACATGCTGAAGAATGACATTCTCTCTGCCCCAGCACTAGGAATTCCAAATGTATTGGTTTAATGTTAAGAATTAAAGGGATATGCCAAAGGAGTATTGACACAGAAACATTTATTACCTGATACTAATGATGACTTGACAAATTAAATTGAACACAATTGTTTTGAACTAATAAACATTGAAACACAGACATTAGCAAATGTGCAAGAGACCCCAATCCACATTACAGACTGAACTAAAGGCTCTGACAGAGGCTTGTGTTATGGTGGAGGAACTTGGGGTGCATGTTTTTGTTGATAACTGTTACGCTTTTGGTATTTGCCATGATTACGGCCCTGTATGGAAAAGCAGTTAGCTTGTGGAATCTTCAGGGAAACCCATTAAGAACGCACACTCAGTGGCTCAACTCTTTAGAGCACTTGAGTTACCCCAAAACGTTGCTACAGTTAAAGTGCAAGCTCACTCAAAGGAGCGCACCAAGGAGGCCGAAGGAAATGACCATGCTGACAGGGCAGCTAAAGCTGTAGCCCTGCTCCCTCTCCTGATATGGATGTACACTGTGTGTGTCTCTGGGAGGGTGGACGCAGAACTCCTAGGGTGCCTGCAAGCACAGGCCTCTAAACGGAAGAAAGAAGAATGGAAATATGAAGATGCCCGAGAAGAGGATCCAATAGAAACATCACTGGGTGGCACCTTGGTTCCACTATGCTGCTGCTAAGTATATACACGGTTGTGTGATCTGTGCATGTCATAAAGTGGGAATAGAGGTTTAGACAGAAGTGTGCGCTAAGGCTACTCTACCCGGGGGGCGTGTCCTGGCGCAGCACATGCAGGACGCGTGAGACCGGAGCTCCGGCACCTAAGCCCTGATAAACGGCATTAACACCGGTTCCCAGCCTCCGTACCGGCTCCTAAACAGAGGCACCTGCTGCTACTCACCCAGGGGTACGTCGCCATGCCGAGACAATCGCTCCGGAGCAAGGAGCGGCCGCCCAAGGTAACAGACTTCTTCTCCAGCCCGGCCCCAGCAGCCCGATCCAAAATGGCGACGGCTCCATCTTCAGTGGCGCGCTCCCCACACTCCGACCGGGCCTCTAACAGTCCGAGAGCGGGAGGTGAGGAAAATGATAATAACACCCCAGTCACAATGGGTGCTCTGAGGGGCCTGCTTGAATCCCTACATAGATCCATTAAGACAGACATCAAGGACAGCATTAGGGAACTCAGAGAAGACATGGCTGCTATGGGGGAGCGCACTCACCACCTCGAGACTAAAATGGCGGAGTTTGCCACAGCTCATAATGAGCTTGCTGATAGTTACCAGGGAGTGGAGCAAGATATTAAAGATTTGAGAGCTATTTCTTGGGATTTGGAAGATAAGCTGAGGAGAAATAACTTAAAGATCAGAGGTATCCCAGAGGCTGCTGGAGAGGAGGACATTACAGAAATAGTACATGCTTTTCTCTGCTTTTTGCTACCAGATATCCCATCTAAAGACCTTTTGCCTGATATAGCCTATAGGCTACCAAAACCCCAAAACATCAAGCAAGATTTACCCAGGGATGTGCTGGTCTGTCTGGGCTCCCCCAGACCAAGAGACTTGATTCTCCATGCGATGAGACAGCACCCTCAGTACGAGGGGACTTACAAAGGGTGGCAAACATACCCTGACTTATGCCAAGGAACTCTAGCGCGACGAAGAGACTTTGCCCCACAATGCAAAATACTCCGTGAACGGGGCATACAATACTCATGGGGCTCACCAGTCAACGTGACGTTTAGATACAAGGGGAACAGACATATCTTTACCTCGCCCTCCAAGCTCAGAACAGCAATTGGAGTGTGGGAACCTACAACGCTCCCCTACCTCGCCATCGGCGGCTGACAAGAACCAAAGAAGAAATGCAGACAGCCCTCACAACTCCCAGGGCGCTGGGGATTGAACCTATACAGACACTATGGGGTTTTAGGGTGCCGGTTAAGATGATTTCCAGGCCTAAGCTTCCGGTTGTTTGGGTCGAGGGTTTGTGAGTAGACCGCCACGTTATCACCATTGTGGCTGCCTTTGCTCACATATAAGTTCCCCCCACACCCAGGCCCTTACTGCGTGCAGAAGGGTTTCTGGCTTGTTGATATTGTTTTTATTTGTGTATCTCCTTTTTCTTTTATATATTCTTGTCTTTACTCGTTCTTTTCTTTTTACCCTCACACTCGGATCCTACCCCTCCCCCTTTCCCTCCCCCTTCTGAACTCTGAACTTATGACGTTAACTTTTACAGCGGTACAGTTAGAGGAAAATAGTAGCCTATCTGTCTTGGTAAGATTTTAGGCTATTTAGATATTGATTCAATTATTTAACAACAATGAGTATATCAATGGGTTCACTGAATGTAAATGGCCTGAATGCACCCTGTAAACGTACGACCCTTTGGCAACATCTGAAAAAAACGCAACATGAGGTGGTCTTTTTGCAGGAGACTCATCTGTTGGAAAAAGATCAACCTAGATTGGCCTCAACCCTTTACCCAACGCAATTTTTAGCAGGAGGGGCCGTGAAAAAAGCCGGGGTGGCCATTCTGATCCACAAATCGGTGGCATTTAAGTTGATTAACAAAGTCTCTGACCCGGAGGGCAGATACATGATTGTAGTTTGCCTCATTAATGACAAACCTTTTACTCTAGTCTCGATCTATGGACCGAACGTTGGTCAAATAAGGTTCCTGAGGTCGGTTTTACCCAAGATTTTCTCTGTGGCACAGGGGGGTAAGATTGTAGCGGGAGACTTTAACATTCCGATGAACAAACAATTGGATTGTTCAAAGTCATCCACTTATCGGTCAGAGCTGGGGCTTGTGGCCTCTACACATAACTTGCATGATGTGTGGAGGTATATGCATTCAGACGAAAGAGACTACACTTTTTATTCAAATCGCCATAGGTCACTAAGCAGACTCGACTATTTCCTGATTGATGACTCGGTGCTGCAGAAATGCTTAAAGGCCGATATAGGATCCATCACGTGGTCAGACCACGCCCCGGTCTCAATCAGGATAGCCGATTCTGAAGCTACTCGCCCACCAGCCTACTGGAGGCTGAATACTCATCTCCTGTCCTCTCCTTTTAATGCTGATCAAATTTCCAAAGCCATCAAACTGTACTTTGAGGAAAATGCTACTTCGGACATACCACCGGATACCTTGTGGTTTGCCCATAAGGCTGTTCTTAGAGGCCACCTCTTGAAAATGGCGGCTATAGCTAAACGGGAACGTAATCAGAAAGTAACTGCACTATTGGACAAAATTAAACAACTAGAGACCAGGCAGAGAAACATGGTACTGACTGCACAACTCCCCGAATTACTGAGTGCCAGACGGGAGCTCAGAGCCCTCTTTCTGGTACAGGCGGAACATCAGCTTAAAAAATCTGGGGCGAAATTCTATGGCATGGGAGACAGAGCCGGAACACTATTAGCTAGGAGAGTAAAAAAGAGGGAACTGCAGGCGAAGATCCCCTTTCTACGGAGAGGAGATGGCACGACAGTTCATAACCCCACTGCAATTGCAAACGAATTTGGGGCTTATTACAGCTCTCTTTATAACTTACGAGACTCTGACTCAGTGCCCCAACCGTCATCAGACACTATCAAAGCTTTCTTGGATAGAGCCAAGCTCCCTACTCTCACAGTGGAACAACTTAAATTTCTTAATACGCCCTTCACTGAACAGGAGATTCTGGGGGTTGTGGCTTCTTCCAAGAAACGCTCTGCCCCGGGCCCCGATGGATTTTCTTTCCAGTACTACTCCACCTTTTCACAACAACTGACCAAACCCCTGTTGGATTTGTTTAACTTTTGGAGAGGGGTTGGGGCTATTAGAAGAGAAGGATTAGAGGCAATTATAACCACTCTTCCCAAACCTGGCAAGTCACCTGACTCCCCGGGCAACTTCCGTCCTATTGCGCTATTAAATTGTGATGTCAAGCTATACGCTAAAATCCTGGCCAATAGACTTGGAGAAATCTTACCCACCCTGATAGGGATGGAGCAGGTGGGATTTGTCCCGGGGAGACAGGCCAGTGACGGAACGAGGAGACTGGTGGACTTGCTGGAGATCATGGAGAGGGGGGGGCCCCGGTGCATTCCTGTCCCTCGACGCTGAGAAAGCGTTTGACAGGGTGCACTGGGGGTACCTCCAAGAGGTGCTCCAAAAGTTTGGAATAATGGGAGATTTCCAGAGAGCCATTATGGCTCTTTATTCCTCTCCCTGTGCTTCGGTCAGGGCATCGGGATTTCTGTCCTCCACATTTGATGTTTCTAATGGAACCAGGCAAGGGTGCCCACTCTCCCCGCTAATTTTTGCCTTAGTAATGGAACCTTTGGCAGCGGTGGTGAGGGGGACCCTGGAATTCGGGGGGTGGAGGTGGGACCCATGGAGCATAAGATAGGGCTTTATGCCGATGATGTGGTCTTCATGTGCTCCCACCTCCCCTCCACGATTCCGAGAATTTTGGAGGTCCTGGAGGAGTTCTCCCTCGCCTCATATTACAAGCTAAATATGACTAAGTCTTCCTTCTACCCGATTAATCTCTCCGGCTCCGATCAGAGAGACATCAGAGGAAAGTTCTCCTTTGTCTGGGCGGATGGGGGATTCTCCTATTTAGGACTCTATATAACTAAATTTAAAACAATGGTACGACACAACTTTGAATCACTACACAAACATGTGAAAACGGAATTGGAAAAACATTCTGGCCTATTCCTGTCGTGGATGGCCAGAATCCAAATTATCAAAATGATTTATCTACCCAAGATCTTGTATCTACTGAGATGTCTCCCCCTCCTTTTCCCGAACAGGTCCTTGCGGGCAATCCAAGCGACATTGGGGCGTTTTATCTGGCAGGGTAAACCACACCGGGTGGCAGGTAGGATTCTCTCCCTACATACATCAGTGGGAGGATTGGGGGTCCCGGACATCCGTTCTTATCATAAAGCAATCCACTTGGAGGCAGCTAGACAGTGGTGGGCACAGGAGCAGTCTTCCCTATGGCACCAGGTTGAAGCCTTCTTTGCCCCGGAGCGCTCCACACGGCTACTGCTCGAGATTAATCTGATGGGAAACCATCAGGCACCAAATGGCCTTTCCTCGATGCGGGCCTTGTTGAGTGTTTGGGTCAAGGAGAGCAGAGACTTATTGCCCTTTTTATACAGATATATCTCTATAGATGCGGTGGAACGATCTGTTAGTTTCCTGTCCCTTCGCTCCTGGAAAATGAAAGGTATCCTCCTACTGAATCACATTATGAAGGAGGGAGTTTTGAAGTCGTTCTCCGAGTTGGTGGATGATTTTGACATTCCCAAGAGCAACTTCTTTAAGTATTTACAGGTGCGACATTTTCTGTCCTCTGTCTCCCTGCCTGTTACGCCCCAGGAAGCTTTCAATAGCACTATACAAGCTTTGTTTAAAGCAAGGGGCAGTAGTTCTGGGGGGGTCTCTATTATTTACAAGGCCCTACTGAACTTGCACTCAAGACAGAAACTGCCTTTCATGATCAAGTGGGAGGGTGATTTGGGATTTTCAGTGCCTCTGGAAACTTGGCAAAAAGCGACCTCTCATGCGTCTCTCTACTCGTCTTGCATAAACCATATGGAACAGGCCAAGAAACTCCAACTCCACTGGTATCTGACACCTGACCGGGTGGCCAAATTTGGAAACAAGGGCCTCTCTAATTCCGGTAAATGTTGGCGGGGCTGCCCGTCTGTAGGGTCCCCCGCCCACATCTGGTGGGAGTGTCCGGTTATTAAACCCTTTTGGGTGAAAGTGGAGGGGTTGCTTGGCACCCTTACAGGACTGCCCCTAAATCTAGAAGCTCCTGTTGCTTTGCTGGGATTGGGTCTTGACCTCGTTCCTAGGCCTATCAGACCAATAGTCACTAATACTTTAATAGCGGCAAGATTGTGTGTAGCTTCTATGTGGAAATCAATAAGCCCTCCAGCTATGTCGGACTTAATTAACAGACTAAATTTACATTTTCAGTATGAACTTGTATTAGCTCATGATCTTTCTAAGCGAAACAAAGTTTTGACATGGTGGGACCCCTGGGAACAATCCGCTTATAACACTGTCCAGGTCTCTGGTTGATTATACTAACAATGATCTTTGTATGGGCCACACTGTATTGCTGTGATACTTATTCCCTTCCAGCCTTCCTTTACCAATCCCTCTTTCCCTTCTCCCCTGATCGTTCCTTTACTAATCCCCCCAGTTTATGTAATCTCATTCTTATGATTTTTTTTTTTTTGTACTTTCTTGTGATTTCATTCTAGTTTTGATGTTGATATATTGATATCTCTGCACTCAACAGTGATTTTGAACCTTCTTGTTCCTTCAAAGCATATGTATGCCTATGAGTGTATGTTAAAATCTTTTCAATAAAAATACAATGGTTAAAAAAAAGGCTACTCTACCCATTTCAGCCACTGCAGATTGACTTTGTTCAGCTTCCAAAGGTAGGCACCTATGGGTATGTGTTGGTCTGCATAGACCTATTCTCTGGATAGCCAGAAGCATGGCCTACTGCCAATGCCACTGCCCAAACTGTTGCAAAGAAATTATTATACATTGTATTCTGTAGGGGTAACGCCAAACAAAATACTGGGTTATGTCCATATGAGATACTATTTGAGGAACCATCAAAGACAGGATTGTATTTTCCTTAGCAGTTACAGACATTACACTCTGATATGACAGCATATGTAGGAGCTTTAATTATAATAATAATAATTTTATTTATTTGTATGGCGCTATTAATTCCATAGCACTTTACATATATCGGTACCAACAGTTTTACAAAATGTATTACACCAAACTCACAAATGTGTTTTCAGTTCTAATCTAGATCCCTCCTCCTTGGAAGGTACACACTCCCTAAACCCTGGTGACCTGGTCACAGTCCGTGAGGAAAGCTTGCAACCCGGATTTGAAGGTCCATAACTATCTGGATCCATGCATCCCGCTGCAAGAAGGTTCACAGAGACTAAAGAGATAACCTTAGGGGAGTATTGTTCATTACTCTTGTTTTTCTTCAATACTTTCCTTTCCAGAACAGCAGAAGGTGAACTTAAGCAGTGGGAAAGAGGAGGGTTACAGCAGAAAAAGGTAGCCAAACAGGGAAACTCACAATGGGACGAGGATCCACCACAACAATAGGCGGGAAGCAAATGAAGGTTGATTTAGGAAAGTTGATAGAAGATTCGAGTTGGGTTTTGAAAAATAATGGGAACTGATTATAAGCTGATCAGTTCACTTGGCAGGCGTTAATAGAGGAGTGGGGAAGGATAAAAAAGTATGTGAAAAGGTGTGAAGGTAACATATGAAAGAGACAGGAAAGCGTTGAATAATCTCTTAGGGTACCTTTACACGCGGCTACGTTTCTAGGGTGGCTACAGGTAACTTACTGGTTGCAGTGAAATCATGGAGACAAGGTTCTATCTTGTTGCTGTGTACAAATGGAATAATCTCTCCATGATTTCACTGCAACCAGTAAGTTACCTGTAACCACCCTAGAAATGTAGCCGTGTGTAAAGGTACCCTAAGGGTACCTTTACACACGGCTACATTTGTAGCTTGTCACCAGGTAACTTACTGGTTGCAGTGAAATCATGGATACATGATTCCATTTGTACACAGCAACAAGATAGAACCATGTATCCATGATTTTCACTGCAACCAGTAAGTTACCTGGTGACAAGCTACAAATGTAGCCGTGTGTAAAGGTACCCTAAGGGTACCTTTACACGCCGCTACAACAGGCTGGATACAACCAGCTACACGCTACAAATGTAGCTTGTAGCGGCAATATAGCCCGTAGTAGCGGCGTGTGAAGACGGTAGGAGACAGCCGGCAGCAGATACATCTGTTTCCGAGCACTGCCCGGAAACAGATGGCTACACAGGCGGTTGTAGCGAGCTGTATCGGCGTGTAAAGAAGGAACAGAAGGGATGTCTATACACCAGGCGATGTACCTGGTATGTAGCTGGGGCGTGACACAGGCTCCGGGATACCGCCCCCCTTCAGCGATCATTGGTGGAAGCTCCTGGTTTACGATTGGTAGTCGCTGCATGGGGAGGCATATTTAAGGAGCTGACCAGTCACACTACACAATTGCTTGAGCGTCATGTATTAAACAGCCTCCTGCGATGGCGGGCCAATCATGGGTTTATTGCTTTGTCCTATCAGCGTACGGACGTCTCGTAATTCACAATTGTGGCACGCCTATGTGCTGTCCCTGCTGCACCAGGTCCGCCCATATTAGCTGGTTGTAGTGGTGTGTAAATGAGGTAAGATGAGCTACAGAAGGTGACTTGAGGCACCCGGCGGTGTATCCAGAGATAGATGTCACGTAGCGTAGCGTAGCTTGTGGCGGCGTGTAAAGATGGTGAGTTTACCGTTTGTAACCGTTTGTGCGTGCTCGTGCACGTGAAGTAGCGGGTTGTATCCATCCTCCAGTAGCGGCGTGTAAAGGTACCCTTAGGGTACCTTTACACGCCGCTACTGGATGGTGGCAACAACCGGATACTTCACGTGCACGAGCACGCACAAACGGTTGCAAACGGTAATCGCACCATCTTTACACGCCGCAACAAGGTGCGCTACGGTAGGTTACATCTATCTCTGGATACACCGCCGGGTGTCTCAAGTTACCTTCTGCAGAGCACCTTACCTCATTTACACACCGCTACAACAAGCTAATATGGGCGGACCTGGTGCAGCAGGGACAACACATAGGCGTGCCACAATTGTGGATTACGAGACGTCCGTACGCTGATAGGACAAAGCAATAACATCATGATTGGCCAGGCAGCGCAGGAGGCTGATTAATACATGACGCTCGAGCAATTGTGTAGTGTGACTGGTGAGCTCCTTAAATATGCCGCCCTATGCAGCAACAACCAATCGTAACGCAGGAGCTTTCTCCAATGATCGCTGAAGGGGGGTGGTTTTCCCGGAGGCTGTGTCACGCTCCAGCTACAGACCAGGTACATAGCCTGGTGTCCAGACATCCCTTCTGTTGTTTCTTTACACGCCGATACAGGTCACTACAATCGCCTGGGTAGCCACCTGTTTCAGGGCAGTGCTCGGAAACAGGTGCCGCTACTGCCGGGTGGCTACAACCGTCTTCACACGCCGCTACTACGGGTTGAATTGCCGGTGCAAGATACATTTCTCGCATGTATCCAGTTGTAGCCACCCGCCAGTAGCGGCGTGTAAAGTGACCCTTAGGGCCCCTTTACACGCGGCTACATTTCTAGGGTGGCTACAGGTAACTTACTGGTTGCAGTGAAATCATGGAGAGATTATTCCATTTGTACACAGCAACAAGATAGAACCTTGTCTCCATGATTTCACTGCAACCAGTAAGTTACCTGTAGCCACCCAAGAAATGTAGCCGCGTGTAAAGGGGCCCTTAGAGGGTGTAGGTGGATGGATAACTGGGATAATTCATTTTGTAATCCAGGGAGCATCTATAATACTGGTTATTGCTATACTGGTAAAGTTATTTGTAATGCTTGTTAAGAAAATGCTAAGAACTAACTGCAAATGTTTTTCAGGTAAATACAAGTTGAAAAAGAATAATGATAAAGATACTGAAGCACTGCGTACTCAAGTGCTCCTGACTTATGTCACTACCCCAGGACGCAAGTGTGTGCTGTGCAACAAAAAGACTTTGGTGGAACCTTCCAACTGCACTTATTGTGGAAATCCTCTGGATTCACCTCCACCACCAAAGATACAAGAAAATGAGAACTACAACATTGTGTGAAACATTCAATCATGGACTTATGTTATCCCACAGTCTAAATATATCATTTCCTTTTTTACTTATTTTAGACCCCTCAAATTACCCAATATACTAATCTCTAGGTTAGGGGGTGTTGAGGGATGGAATAGGCCGGCTAACAGGGTCTTCCTGAATGATCGCGCTCTATAATATGCGTAGGAAGTAGCTTTGCATATTGTGTAGTAGGGTGGGCTCTGCGGACCTAGGGGCAGGCAGGGATAGGTCAAGAATAGAAATGATAAAAAGAGGGGACTGTTAAAGACGACATCAGAGGTACTATGTAGCTTCCGCCATATTGTATCTAGAGAGGCCATTTTTATTAATTTATCATGTCTATTCTGACTAACTGGCTATGTAACAGTTTGTTCAGTGTAGATGAGCACAACTCAGCACATTCTTTCCTTTGTCCTTGTTTTCAGATAAGACCACCAAGCCATATGTAAGCCAGAGTGTACCGTTCTTATCTTCTGTAACTCTCTTAAAGGTCACTAATTAATCATCTCAAAACTGTCTATAATGCATATTCATCATATTTGTCATTGTATGATGTAACCTATTTTCTAAACATCTGTAACGTATATAAGCTGATACAAACAATAAACGAGAGCTATTCTTTTGAAGACCGAGTCTGTGTCATCAATTGAGTTATAGCCATTACCAGGTATACCTGTGTAGAGCCCTTTATCAAATCAGTCTACTCTGGTTAGGTGTTTTTAATACATCTCTCACAGCGGTACATTACAGTACATGTATAGCAGCACTATGGTATATGGCGGTACATTACATGTATAGCAGCGCTATGGTTTATTACGGTACATTACATTACATGTATAGCAGCGCTATGGTATATGGCGGTACATTACTGTGATACCAATGTGATAAGAATGGTATGTGTATGTGGATAGAATAGGTATAGAACAGGTAATCATAATTAAAATAGTGACCACAGGCTTTATCATTCATGCCATATAAATGATCAGTTCTCTGTTGAAATACAAACAGGGTCAATTCTTCTTCTCATTATGCTGTTATGATGAAATCATGAGCTGAGCTGAAATTCTTGTGACAGGAAACCACATCCTCTGCCAGGGAAACAGATGGGGGTATTGCACAGGAAAGAAGTGAATATCTTGTGGTTGATGGTCACGGCTGGATCATGCCATCAGCACGTGATCAAGGATAGTATAAATTGAAGGAAGTCACAGTCAGTGAGGGGGAGGAAAACCTTTCCAGAGTCCAACATGAATGGACGTCTTTGTGAAGTAAGCCGTGGTCCCTTCTCGCTGATCGTGACCTCCCCGATGACGAAGGGGAAGCAGCTACAATACACGGTAAAAGTATTGATGCTTATTCGCTATAATTAAGTGTAGGTATAATTGGTATACTTTGTGTTAAGCCTGTATTCAATTGATGACAATTCATGTGCTACTTTGTAAACAAATAAATTTAATCTTGCTATAAAGAATAGTATTATTCATGCCTGATTTGTAAGTCAGTGAGCACTACGTAAGTACAGGCTCTGCCCCGATCCAGGTAAATTTAGCAAGACAATTACAGTACATGTATAGCAGCAATATAGTATATGGCGGTACATTACAGTACATCTATAGCAGCGCTATGGTATATGGCAGTACATTACAGTACATGTATAGCAGCACTATGGTATATGGCGGTATATTACAGTACATGTACAGCAGCACTATAGTATATGGCGGTACATTACAGTACACGTATAGCAGCACTATAGTGTATGGCGGTACATTACAGTACATGCATAGCAGCGCTATGGTATATGGCAGTACATTACAGTACATGTATAGCAGCACGATGGTATATGGTGATACTCCGCTCCCCCACAGTAAAAGTAAAAAAATCCTCAGTGAGGATACTCACCTGTCCGCTGGCTAGCTCCACCTCCGTCTTCTAGGTCCTACAGGCCTTTAGAACCTGTCGTTGCCTGGGAAACCGTTCAGCTGGGGGGCAGGATGGAGCAGGGGGCAGGATGGTGACGGGAGGGAGGGGGTTGGCAGGATTGTGTCGGGGGGCAGGATGGAGCCGGGGGGGGATGCAGGATGGAGGCAGGTGTGCAGGATGGAGTCGGGGGGCGGGGCAGGATGGAGTCGGGGACAGGGCAGGATGGAGGCAGATGGGGAGCAGGATGGAGGCAGAGGGGGGGCAGGATGGAGGCAGAGTGGGGGCAGGAAGGAGGCAGAGGGGGGCAGGATGGAGGCGGGGGAGCAAGAACAGCGAGGGGCAGGATGGAGGTGGGGGGCAGGATGGAGCGAGCGGGACAGGATGGAGGGAGCAGGGCAGGATGGAGCCGGATGAAGGCGGAGGAGCAGGATGGTGGCTGGGGAGGGTCAGAATGGTGGCTGGGTGGTGGGGGGGCAGGATGGTGGCAAGCGGGGCAGGATGGAGTGAGCGGGGCAGGATGGATCCGGAGGAGCAGGGTGGAGGCGGAGGAGCAGGATGGTGGCTAGCAGGGCAGGATGGAGCCGGCGGGGCAGGATGGAGCTGGTGGGGGGGCAGGATGGAGCAAGCGGGGGCAGGATGGAGCGAGCGGGACATGATGGTGCCGGTGGGGCAGTATAGAGCCGGTGAGGCAGGAAGGTGGCGAGGGGGGAACTGGGGGGCAGGATGGTGGTGGGGGGGGTAGGATGGTGGCGAGCGGCGTAGGATGGAGCCGACGGGGAAGGATGGAGCCGGCGGGGGGCAGGATGTGAGGATACCACCTCCGTCTTGAAGCTCCCATGGCAGGACCTGTCGTTGCCTGGGAAACCGATCAGCTGATCGGTTTCCCAGGCAACGACAGGTCCTCAGCCCACTAGAAGACAGAGGTGGAGCAACTAGCCGGAGGAGGGTAAGTATCCTTATGGGATTATTTTAAATTTTATCACCGTGGAGGAGGGGGGGGGGGCAAAGCGGAGCGGGGGGGCCGCGGGGAGCATGAGGAACGGGGGGGCAGGAGGAACGGGGAGGGGGGAGCAGGAGGAGCGTGGGGGGGGCCGCGGGGAGTGGAGGGAGACAGAGGGAGGCCGGGTGGCGCGAGGAGTGGAGGGGGGCAGGAGAGGCAGGATGAGCGGGGGTGCCGGGGGGCAGGAGGAGCGGAGGGCAGTGGGCAGAGCCGCCGCTGCGGCCACCGCGTATCCTGGCGACAGCCGGGCTGCAAATAGGCGCGAAATTCGAACTTTGAATTCTCGCGCCTATTTGCATAGTCTGCGCTCATTGTCTGTCTAGCACGCGATTTCGGCGACAGACACACTCAAAAAACCCTTAGGGTATGTGCACATTGGAAGTTTTTTGAGCTGTTTTTTAGCGTTTTCCGCCGGCGTTTTCCGCTGAGTTTTATGTAAATTTATGTTAATCCTAACCAGCGGTTGGCTTAAAATGCTAGTCAATGGTTTTCAGAAAACGCTGTTTACATTAGAACGTTTTTTTTTTTCTCCTTTCCACTTTCTTCACCGGTTTTCCACCGGTTTTCAAAGATAGAGCATATGACTTCTTTTGAGCGTTTTTCCAGCGTATCTAGCTTACAAGTGCACAAAAAACAGTCTTAAAAACGCCAAGAAAAACCGCCAGAAAACCGCCGAGAAAAGAATATAAAACCGCTCAAAAACCGCTCAAAAAACGGCTGAGGTCAGGAATTTCATCCCCTGAAATTCTACTCCGGTTTTCTGACGGTCTGCAATGATGCAGAACCGTCCAATGTGCACATACCCTTAGACAATTATATTATACTAGATGGCGGCCCGATTCTAAAGAATCGGGTAGTCTAGAATCCATATATAGTTTATTTACTAATAGTTACGGGAGTGCGGTGAAATGAATTGTGTGTTTTACAGGCGGCTCTGTGGGTAGCACAGTATACGGTGGCTCAGTGGTTAGCAGTGAGTGCGGTGGCTGAGTGGTTAGCAGTGAGTGCGGTGGCTCAGTGGTTAGCAGTGAGTGCGGTGGCTCAGTGGTTAGCAGTGAGTGCGGTGGCTCAGTGGTTAGCAGCGAGTGCGGTGGCTCAGTAGTTAGCAGCGAGTGCGGTGGCTCAGTGGTTAGCAGCGAGTGCGGTGGCTCAGTGGTTAGCAGTGAGTGCGGTGAGATTGGTCAGCGCAGCGACGTGGGCAGAGTGGTCAGCGCAGAGGACAGGGGGCAGAGGCGGCTGGGCAGAGGACAGGGGGCAGAGGCGGCTGGGCAGAGGACAGGAGGCAGAGGCGGCTGGGCAGAGGACAGGGGGCAGAGGCGGCTGGGCAGAGGACAGGGGGCAGAGGCGACTGGGCAGAGGACAGGGGGCAGAGGCGGCTGGGCAGAGGACAGGGGGCAGAGGCGGCTGGGCAGAGGACAGGGGGCAGAGGACACAGAGGGGGCAGAGGACGCAGAGGACAGGGGGCAGAGGACAGGGGCAGAGGACACAGAGGACAGGGGGCAGAGGACAGGGGGCAGAGGACGCAGAGGGCAGGGGGCAGAGGACACAGAGGGGGCAGAGGACAGGGTGAAGAGAACACAGAGGGGGCAGAGGACGCAGAGGACAGGGGGCAGAGGACAGGGGGCAGAGGACACAGAGGGGGCAGAGGACACCGAGGACAGGGGGCAGAGGACGCAGAGGACAGGGGGCAGAGGACAGGGGGCAGAGGACACAGAGGGGGCAGAGGACACAGAGGGGGCAGAGGACACAGAGGGGGCAGAGGACGCAGAGGACAGGGGCAGAGGACAGGGGGCAGAGGACACAGAGGGGGCAGAGGACACAGAGGGGCAGAGGACGCAGAGGACAGGGGGCAGAGGATGCAGAGGGCAGAGGACAGGGGGAAGAGGACACAGAGGGGGCAGAGGACGCAGAGGACAGGGGCAGAGGACAGGGTGCAGAGGACACAGAGGGGGCAGAGGAGGCAGAGGACACAGAGGGGGCAGAGGACAGGGGGCAGAGGGCACAGAGGGGGCAGAGGACGCAGAGGACAGGGGGCAGAGGACACAGAGGGGGCAGAGGATGCAGAGGACAGGGGGCAGAGTACACAGAGGGGGCAGAGGACAGGGGGCAGAGGACACAGAGGGGGCAGAGGACGCAGAGGACAGGGGGCAGAGGACACAGAGGGGGCAGAGGACGCAGAGGGGGCAGAGGACGCAGAGGACAGGGGGAAGAGGACACAGAGGGGGCAGAGGACAGGGGGCAGAGGACACAGAGGGGGCAGAGGATGCAGAGGACAGGGGCAGAGGACAGGGGACAGGGGGCAGAGGACACAGAGGGGGCAGAGGACACAGAGGACAGGGGGCAGAGGATGCAGAGGACAGGGGGAAGAGGACACAGAGGGGGCAGAGGACGCAGAGGACAGGGGGCAGAGGACAGGGGGCAGAGGACACAGAGGGGGCAGAGGACGCAGAGGACAGGGGGCAGAGGACACAGAGGGGGCAGAGGACGCAGAGGGGGCAGAGGACGCAGAGGACAGGGGGAAGAGGACACAGAGGGGGCAGAGGACAGGGGGCAGAGGACACAGAGGGGGCAGAGGATGCAGAGGACAGGGGGCAGAGGACAGGGGGCAGAGGACACAGAGGGGGCAGAGGACACAGAGGACAGGGGGCAGAGGATGCAGAGGACAGGGGGAAGAGGACACAGAGGGGGCAGAGGACGCAGAGGACAGGGGGCAGAGGACACAGAGGGGGCAGAGGACAGGGGCAGAGGACGCAGAGGACAGGGGAAGAGGACACAGAGGGGGCAGAGGACGCAGAGGACAGGGGGCAGAGGACAGGGGGCAGAGGACACAGAGGGGGCAGAGGACAGGGGGCAGAGGATGCAGAGGACAGGGGGCAGAGGACAGGGGAAGAGGACGCAGAGGACAGGGGGCAGAGGACAGGGGGCAGGGGACGCAGAGGACAGGGGCAGAGGATACAGAGGGGCAGAGGACGCAGAGGACAGGGGGCAGAGGACAGGGGGCAGAGGACACAGAGGGGCAGAGGACGCAGAGGACAGGGGAAAGAGGACACAGGGGCAGAGGACGCAGAGGACAGGGGGCAGAGGACAGGGGCAGAGGACACAGAGGGGGCAGAGGACAGGGGGCAGAGGACGCAGAGGACAGGGGGAAGAGGACACAGAGGGGGCAGAGGACGCAGAGGACAGGGGCAGAGGACACAGAGGGGCAGAGGACAGGGGGCAGAGGACGCAGAGGACAGGGGGAAGAGGACACAGAGGGGGCAGAGGACGCAGAGGACAGGGGGCAGAGGACAGGGGGCAGAGGACGCAGAGGACAGGGGGCAGAGGACAGGGGGCAGAGGATACAGAGGGGGCAGAGGACGCAGAGGACAGGGGGCAGAGGACACAGAGGGGGCAGAGGACGCAGAGGACAGGGGCAGAGGACAGGGGAAAGAGGACACAGAGGACAGGGGGAAGAGGACACAGAGGGGGCAGAGGACGCAGAGGACAGGGGGCAGAGGAGAGGGGCAGAGGACGTAGAGGACAGGGGGCAGAGGGCAGTGGGGGCACAGAGGCTGGAGGGCAGAGGGGGCACACAGGCTGGAGAGCAGAGGGGGCACACAGGCTGGAGGGCAGAGGGCAGTGGGGGCACACAGGCTGGAGGGCAGAGGGGGCACACAGGCTGGAGGGCAGAGGGGCACACAGGCTGGAGGGCAGAGGGGGCACACAGGCTGGAGGGCAGAGGGCAGTGGGGCACACAGGCTGGAGGGCAGGGGGGCACACAGGCTGGAGGGCAGAGGGGGCACACAGGCTGGAGGGCAGAGGGCAGTGGGGGCACACAGGCTGGAGGGCAGAGGGGGCACACAGGCTGGAGGGCAGAGGGGGCACACAGGCTGGAGGGCAGAGGGCAGTGGGGGCACACAGGCTGGAGGGCAGAGGGGGCACACAGGCTGGAGGGCAGAGGGGGCACACAGGCTGGAGGGCAGAGGGGCACACAGGCTGGAGGCAGAGGGGGCACACAGGCTGGAGGGCAGAGGGCAGTGGGGGCACACAGGCTGGAGGGCAGAGGGGGCACACAGGCTGGAGGGCAGAGGGGGCACACAGGCTGGAGGGTAGAGGGGGCACACAGGCTGGAGGGCAGAGGGCAGTGGGGGCACACAGGCTGGAGGGCAGTGGGGGCACACAGGCTGGAGGGCAGAGGGGGCACACAGGCTGGAGGGCAGAGGGCAGTGGGGCACACAGGCTGGAGTGCAGAGGGGGCACACAGGCTGGAGGGCAGAGGGGGCAGACAGGCTGGAGGGCAGAGGGCAGTGGGGGCACACAGGCTGGAGGGCAGAGGGGGCACACAGGCTGGAGGGCAGAGGGGGCACACAGGCTGGAGGGCAGAGGGGGCACACAGGCTGGAGGGCAGAGGGGGCACACAGGCTGGAGGGCAGTGGGGGCACACAGGCTGGAGGGCAGTGGGGGCACACAGGCTGGAGGGCAGAGGGGGCACACAGGCTGGAGGGCAGAGGGCAGTGGGGGCACACACGCTGGAGGGCAGAGGGGGCACACAGGCTGGAGGGCAGAGGGGGCACACAGGCTGGAGGGCAGAGGGCAGTGGGGGCACACAGGCTGGAGGGCAGAGGGGGCACACAGGCTGGAGGGCAGAGGGGGCACACAGGCTGGAGGGCAGAGGGGGCACACAGGCTGGAGGGCAGAGGGCAGTGGGGGCACACAGGCTGGAGGGCAGAGGGGGCACACAGGCTGGAGGGCAGAGGGGGCACACAGGCTGGAGGGCAGAGGGGGCACACAGGCTGGAGGGCAGAGGGCAGTGGGGGCACACAGGCTGGAGGGCAGAGGGGGCACACAGGCTGGAGGGCAGAGGGCAGTGGGGGCACACAGGCTGGAGGGCAGAGGGGGCACACAGGCTGGAGGGCAGAGGGGGCACACAGGCTGGAGGCAGAGGGCAGTGGGGGCACACAGGCTGGAGGGCAGAGGGGGCACACAGGCTGGAGGGCAGAGGGGGCACAAAGGCTGGAGGGCAGAGGGGGCACACAGGCTGGAGGGCAGAGGGCAGTGGGGGCACACAGGCTGGAGGGCAGAGGGGGCACACAGGCTGGAGGGCAGAGGGGGCACACAGGCTGGAGGGCAGAGGGGGCACACAGGCTGGAGGGCAGAGGGCAGTGGGGGCACACAGGCTGGAGGGCAGAGCAGCGTGTGGAGCTGCAGACTCACCGGGGGCCGGACATCATGTGTACTGTAGGAGGAGAGGAGGGGCGGGCAGAGCTGCAGGAGAGGAAGTCCCGCCCTCCCTCCTCTCCAGGCACACGGCAGGGAGCACGGGTACCCCCAGGGTGTGTGTGGCCCTCCGAGGTGGCGGGCAATGGGCCCCCCTGCCCCCCCCCCCGGTATGTAGCTACTGGCTGGAGGGCAGAGGGTGGAGGGGAGTGGCTGGAGGGCACACGGAACTTCCGAGATCGGAACGTTCCGTGTGCCGGTGCCTGTAGCCGGGGGCAGCCCGGCTACAGTGCACTGGATGAGCCTGGGCGAAGACCATCACGGAAGTAGGCGTGGCCTTTTCCGGATGTGGCCTTCGGGTTTTATATATAAGATATACATATATATATAGCCAAGATTTCCAATAAGACTGCAGAACTCCAATAAAGATGTATCAGCCTTTATTAGGCCTTCAGGCAAAGTCGTGCGACGTTTCAGTCAAAAGACTTTCTTCCAGCCAAGTCTTTTGTCTACACACTTGAGTGTCCATGAAAATTATGGTACGTGGGTGAGACTACTTTAGGGTGAGTGCCCACAGGACGTTTTTGCTGCGTTTTCTGCATGCAAAAAACCATTGGTTTTATGGCAATTTATGCTAATTTGTTACTGAGGTTTTGATTCCCAGTAAAACCAATGTGTTTCACAGAAACGCTGTGCCCACACATTGGTTTTGCAAGTGTCAAGAACTGTCAAATACCTGCGTTTTTGGTGCGGATGGGAAAGAACCGACATGTTAAATATTTTCCTGTGTTTTTGCTAAAGTGAATGGAAAAAACGCAGTAATAACACAGCATCAAAAACGCAGTAAAAACGTGCATAAAATGTGCAAAAAACACAGAGAAGATCATAGCTAATCTCCTGTCAAGGACTCTAGGATCCTCAGGTTTTGCTGCATTCAGGACTGCTTAAAAAACGTCCTGTGGGCACATACCCTTAGACTTCAAGACTAGAATTAACCAACATCCTTACAGTATACGGAAAAAGTTCTAAACGTGCCAGTCTCCAAACACTTCACCAAAGTTAGACACACAGAAAAAGACCTAAGATTTAGACTAATAGATATGGTACCACAGGCAAGAAGAGGAGGGGATAGGGTGAAATGTTTGAAAAGCAAGGAGCTCAAGTGGATACACGAGTTGAGAACTTTGACGCCAGAGGGTTTAAATGTAGAATACAAATTGCAATCCATACTCTAATGTATTATCCGACATAAGAAAGGCTGGAAGAAAGTCTTCTGACTGAAACGTCGCATGACTTTGCCTGAAGGCCTAATAAAGGCTGATACATCTTTATTGGAGTGCTGCAGTCTTTTTGGAACATGGTCTGTATACAGGAGTGATTGAACCCCACTTCAGACTGAATTTGCACCCATCTTATCAGAAAAAAGGAAGTGCTGCTCCAGTTTTTTTCTAATGAATATATGAATATATCTATACTATAAAAGCCGAAGGCCACTTCCGGAAAACCCGAAGGGTACTTCCGTGATGGCCTCCGGACTGGGGTGGTGACGTCATCCAGTGCAGGGTAGCCGGGCGCCGCCCGGCTACAGGCACCGGCACAGGAACGTTCCGATCTCGGAAGTTCCGTGTGCCCTCCAGCCAGTAGCGTACATACCGGGGGGGCAGGGGGGCCCATTGCCCACCACCTGGGGGGGCCCCCGCACCCCCTGGGGGTACCCGTGCTGCCAGACGCCCGCCGCGCGCCTGGAGAGGAGGGAGGACGGGACTTCCTGTCCTGCAGCTCTGCCCGCCCCTCCTCTCCTCCTACAGCAGACGCGCGGTGGCCGCGGTGAGTCTGCACCCCCACACGCTCCTCTGCCCTCCAGCCTCTTAGCCCCAGTCCTCTGCCCTCCAGCCCCTTAGCCCCAGTCCTCTCCCCCCTCCAGCCTGTGCCCCCTCCAGCTTGTGCCCCCTCAGTGCTCTGCCCCTCCAGCCTGTGCCCCCTCAGTCCTCTGCCCCCTCCAGCCTGTGCCCCCTCCAGCCTGTGCCGCCTCAGTCCTCTGCCCCCTCAGTCCTCTGCACCCTCCAGCCTGTGCCCCCTCCGTCCTCTGCCCCTCCAGCCTGTGTCCCCTCAGTCCTCTGCCCCCTCCAGCCTGTGCACCCTCAGTCCTCTGCCCCCTCCAGCCTGTGCCCCCTCCTTCCTCTGCCCCCTCCAGCCTGTGCCTCCTCCGTCCTCTGCCCCCTCCAGCCTGTGCCCCCTCCAGCCTGTGCCTCCTCCGTCCTCTGCCCTCTCCAGCCTGTGCCCCCTCCAGCTGTGCCCCCTCAGTCCTCTGCCCCCTCCAGCCTGTGCCCCCTCCAGCCTGTGCCCCCTCCTTCCTCTGCCCCCTCCAGCCTGTGCCCCCTCCTTCCGATGCCCCCTCCAGCCTGTGCCTCCTTCGTCCTCTGCCCCCTCCAGCCTGTGCCCCCTCCAGCCTCTGCCTCCTCCGTCCTCTGCCTCCTCCGTCCTCTGCCTCCTCCGTCCTCTGCCTCCTCCGTCCTCTGCCCCCTCCAGCCTGTGCCCCCTCAGTCCTCTGCCCCCTCCAGCCTGTGCCCCCTCCTTCCTCTGCCCCCTCCAGCCTGTGCCTCCTCCGTCCTGTGCCCCCTCCAGCCTGTGCCCCCTCAAGCCTGTGCCTCCTCCGTCCTCTGCCCACTCCAGCCTGTGCCCCCTCAGTCCTCTGCCCCCTCCAGCCTGTGCCCCTCCCTTCCTCTGCCCCCTCCAGCCTGTGCCCCCTCAGTCCTCTGCCCCCTCTAGCCTGTGCCCCCTCCAGCCTCTGCCCCCTTCGTCCTCTGCCCCCTCCAGCCTGTGCCCCCTCCAGCCTCTGCCTCCTCCGTCCTCTGCCTCCACCGTCCTCTGCCCCCTCCAGCCTGTGCCCCCTCCAGCCTGTGCCCCAGATCCAGGCGGTGGGGAAGACGCAGGGTCGGTGGTAAGTATAGCGGAGTGTGTGTATGTGTGTGTATATGTGTGTGCTGACCACTCTGCCCACGGCGCTGCGCTGACCACTCTGCCCACGGCGCTGCACTGACCAATCTCACCGCACTCACTGCTAACCACTCAGCCACCGCACTCACTGCTAACCACTGAGCCACCGCACTCACTGCTAACCACTGAGCCACCGTATACTCTGCTACCCACTGAGCCACCGCACTCACTGCTACCCACTGAGCCGCCGCACTCACTGCTAACCACTGAGCCACCGCACTCACTGCTAACCACTGGGCCACCGTATACTCTGCTACCCACTGAGCCACCTGTATACACACAATTAATTTCACCGCACTCCCCTAACTATTAGTAAATAAACTATATATAGATTCTAGACTACCCGATTCTTTAGAATCGGGCCGCCATCTAGTATATATATATATATATTTATAAACATATAGGCATAAATAGAAATATATCTATATTTATTATATTTATGCTTACGTATGTATGGTTTTATATATATATATATATATATATATAAATATATAGAGGGAGAGAGAGAATGATATATATATATGTACTGTATATATATATATATATATATATATGTATACATATATATACAGTCTATATATATTTATTTATGCCTGAATGTGTTAAAATATATATACAGTATAACATTGCCTCCATGTGCATATATAGAATGAGAAACATATATATATATATATTTATCTATATATCTAATATATAATCATGAATAATGTGTGTCACACACATCCGGCGCTTATGTCGCTATCCCACAATCCACTGCGCTGCACAGGAAGTGCGCCGACCGCCATAATGGGACTCCCGCCCGCCACACTGCCGCTGCACTCCCGCAGTAGCCAGACACCTCCCTCAGCCTCCTTGCTGCCCGATCACCCCTGCCTGTCACCACAGTGGCCATGTACATGACCTTTTATGGTGGGTTTACACACACCAATTTCTGTGTCCAATATCTGAACAGATCTCTGGTTGCAGTGAAATCATGGACACATAGTTCCATTTTGTACACAGCCACAAAGTGGAGCAATGTATCCATGATTTCACTGCAACCTGAGATCTGTTCAGATATTGACACAGAAATTGGTGTGTGTAAACCCACCATCACAGGCTGTCTTACAATTGTGTGTTCCTATAGTTACTCTCCATATGCAGCAGCTAAGGAGTTTGCTCTATTTCAGTCTGCTGTACCCAAAGTGGCTAGAATTGTCTGTGTTTACTAATTTACCCCACTGGTTACTGTGGTTAACTACGGGCTCGTATAGACTATTTTCATATGTAGCTTATAAGGAGTTGGTTGACTTTGTTATACAATCTGTTTAATTAAGCTGGAACTGCTTTATCCCACCAGTCTTTCCCTGCATTTATCTCAACATTCATTTTGACCCTCTCAGATCAGAGGTGTCACATTTCTATATATATATATGAGCAGCATTCATGACCCTCTAGAGTGCTGTCATGTGTGGATAAATGCATATACAGGTATTGGGTTACCGGAATTATTATAATCATTGGTAACAGTTTGATTACATGAGTCTACATCTGATTGTGTTACAATTGCTGAAACAGGATTGGAATTTCACAATTTTTGTTTTTCACACCAGTCTAATTGTATTATTTTGATGCTGGTGGGCTTGTGATTTACTTATTACATACCAGGTGCAATTACACCAGGTGTACCATTGTTGATCAAATAGGCTTGGAAATCAGTGTACACGGTGGTTTCTACACCATTTTTTAATTGCTTTTAAATGTGTGTTGTGTCCTTGGTCTTTTGATAATTGTTAAATAAACTTTTTTGCTGAAAGTCTTCATTTGAAATCCTTTATTCCTAATATCCCGTCTAAAAATACACATTCCTTTTCATCTCATAATCTCTTATATATTAATGTACGTGTGACTGGTGGATCACGCAACTGTGCCTGCCTACCTCTTGTTTTAAATTTTTGACTGAAACGTCACATCACATGGCCTAATAAAGGGTCCAGAAAACATCTTTGTGCCTGGAGTACTGCCTGTTCTTATATATACACATATATATACTTGCACAAGCAGACATTAATATATATATATCTATATATATCTTTATTTCTGCATATGTACTTTTACACATGTAGTATCTAAAAGTATAAATATATAGATATACTGTATATAGATATATATATAGGTCACGATTCAAGATTCAAAGAAGCTTTATTGGCAAGTCTAAATACACAACAGTTTTGCCAAAGCAAGTTAGATATCTCAATTTGTGTATAGATAGATAGATAGATAGATAGATAGATAGATAGATAGACAGATAGATAGATATGTATCTATAGATATCTATCTATATATATTAGTCTCACACAAAAAGTGGCGATCCTTTCCGGTCAACGACATTTTAAAGGATTTTGTATGGAAGGAGTAGGAAAAGTAGGATACCAGGGGTATCCTTCCCTCATCCTTAAAGCGTAAATACCCCTTTGATGATTACCGAGCTGTAGGAGTAGAGCAAAATACCTAGAGTAGATGCAGCAGTTGCCTCTTCCTCAAAAAGATCTGCACTGCCCCTGGAGGATGGGGGCCTTCTTAAAGATCTATCTGACAGAAAGGTTGAGATATTCCTGAAGTGAGTCTAGTAGTCATCTTCTGGGGCCTTTAAACCAGCAATAGCCAGTACTTGCATTGAAGGATCCATGCTAGTATGGGTAGACCAACTGGAAGACCAGATAAAGGAGGAAACACCAAGAGACAGCTAGCCTTCGTTCCCCAACTCAGTAGTGGGGCAGCCTATTTGGCGGATGCATCGGCTAATTCCCTCAGATTGGCGGCAGGATCCGCAGGTTTATCCAATGCTGCTCGTCAGGCCTTGTGGTTAAAGGAATGGAAAGGGAATGCACACGCTAAAACCAAACTGTGGGCCATTCCATGGCAGGGTGAGTACTTGTTTGGTCCTGTGCTTGATGACTTTCTAGCGAAAGTAGGTGATGTGAAGAAAGGTTTCCCTAAATCATCTGCTCCTAATTATGGGAAGGCCTTTAGGAAGCAGTCGTTTTTTTTATATAATTTCATCTGGACTAAAAATGGACTTTCAGAGACTGTGTAGGGATTCTTTTCGTCAAACTACTCTAAGTAATCCTGTCCAACAATGGGCTTCAGAAGCCAAAGTTAGAGATCTGTTGAACAAATGGGTTCTGGTGGAGGTTCCTGGGAACCAGGAAAGGATGGGGTTTTATTTCCCTCTATTCCTGGTTCCTAAACCTGATGGTTCCTTTAGAACAATTATTAATCTACGGAAATGTAATTCCTTCCTC
Source organism: Allobates femoralis (assembly GCA_033576535.1). Taxonomy (NCBI): domain Eukaryota; kingdom Metazoa; phylum Chordata; class Amphibia; order Anura; family Aromobatidae; genus Allobates; species Allobates femoralis. The sequence continues at coordinate 216,490,267 of JARQOC010000005.1, read as the reverse complement.
AGATTCCACACCTTTAAAATGGAATCCATAAAATCTACAGTCTGGCTTCTGTTTCCCAGGTTCTTCATGGCCATCCTAGATTTAAAAGAAGGATAAAAGCTATCACTTCTGAAACATCAAGACAATCAGCAGTTTCTAGTAATGTGTCTGGACGACCAAGTCAAGCACTTCCAGTTCACCGCAATGCCATTTGATCTGTCCATGGCTCCACGTATAACGAAGATGATTATTTGCAGAGGTGATGGCTCATTTATGAGTACAGAATACACTTGTCATCCCATATCAGGATGACTTCCTAATACTGGGGAGGTCTGCGACCCAATGTATGACCCGGCTGAATCATATCATATGTAGGGATGGGCGAATCTATTCGCTAGGACTCGTTACTCGGCGAGTAGTAAGGGACTCGCAGGACTCGGTACTCTGCGAGTTTCCCAGTGATTACTCGCACGAGTCCAATGCAAATCAATATCAATCCTAGTTTTGTCAGAAACGCTGACAAAACTAGGATTGCCATTGTTTGCATTAGACTCGCGAGTAATCACTGGCTACTGTGCCAGTGATAGCAGGGAAACTCGCAGATAACTGCTGTTTCTTTGCGTGCCAGTCCAGCTGTCTTCTCTGTGCAGCTCCAGGGTCCTAGAGCCCGCCTGCTGCCTGATGTAGCAGTGCTGAGATTGTTCTCAGTCTGCTCATTCCCTGTGTACAGACATGAATGTCTGTGCACAGAGATGATGTAGCAGTGCTGAGATTGTTCTCAGTCTGCTCATTCCCTGTGTACAGACATGAATGTCTGTGCACAGAGATGATGTAGCAGTGCTGAGATTGTTCTCAGTCTGCTCATTCCCTGTGTACAGACATGAATGTCTGTGCACAGAGATGATGTAGCAGAGCTGAGATTGTTCTCAGTCTGCTTATTCCCTGTGCATAGACATCTATATTTATGCACAGGGGATGTAGCAGAGAGGACATCGCGTTTTGGACTGCGTCAGACGGAAGAGGATTTTTTTAATTAAAGATGGAGTCCCTAATGGCTTTTTTTTTTATTTCTAATAAAAAATTTTCCTTGTGTTGTGTTTTTTTTAAAACAATTTAATAGAAATTCATGGTGGTCATGTCTAATATTGGCGTGACCGCCATAAATTTCGGGCTTAGGGCCAGCTGATAATACAAAGCTGGCCCTAACCTCTTTATTACCCAGCGTGCCACCGCTACCAGGGCCGCTGGAAGAGCGGGGTTCAGCGCCAGAGGATGGCGCTTCAATGAACGCGCCATCTTCTGGGGCGGCTGCGGGCTGCAATTTGCAGCGGGGGGTGCCCAGAAAGCTTGGGCATCCCTGCGCTGCGGATTCCAGCCCCCAGCTGCTTAGCTGTACCTGGCTAGACATAGAAATTGCGCGGAGCCCCACGCATTTTTTTTTAATTATTTCATGAATTTCAGAGTCAGAGTCTCAGAGTCTCAGTCAGAATCTCAGAATTTCATGAAATAATTAAAAAAAAATGTGTGGGGCTCCGCGCAATTTCTATGTCTAGCCAGGTACAGCTAAGCAGCTGGGGGCTGGAATCCGCAGCGCAGGGATGCCCAAGCTTTCTGGGCACCCCCCGCTGCAAATTGCAGCCCGCAGCCGCCCCAGAAGATGGCGCGTTCATTGAAGCGCCATCCTCTGGCGCTGAACCCCGCTCTTCCAGCGGCCCTGGTAGCGATGGCACGCTGGGTAATAAAGAGGTTAGGGCCAGCTTTGTATTATCAGCTGGCCCTAAGCCCGAAATTTATGGCGGTCACGCCAATATTAGACATGACCGCCATGAATTTCTATTAAATTGTTTTAAAAAAATCACAACACAAGGAAAATTTTTTATTAGAAATAAAAAAAAAAGCCATTAGGGACTCCATCTTTAATTAAAAAAATCCTCTTCCGTCCGACGCAGTCCAAAACGCGATGTCCTCTCTGCTACATCCCCTGTGCATAAATATAGATGTCTATGCACAGGGAATAAGCAGACTGAGAACAATCTCAGCTCTGCTACATCATCTCTGTGCACAGACATTCATGTCTGTACACAGGGAATGAGCAGACTGAGAACAATCTCAGCTCTGCTACATCATCTCTGTGCACAGACATTCATGTCTGTACACAGGGAATGAGCAGACTGAGAACAATCTCAGCTCTGCTACATCATCTCTGTGCACAGACATTCATGTCTGTACACAGGGAATGAGCAGACTGAGAACAATCTCAGCTCTGCTACATCAGGCAGCAGGCAGGCTCTAGGACCCTGGAGCTGGGGCAGCCAGAACACAGAGAAGACAGGATCTTATCTGTGCGAGTCAGCGATTACTTACAAAGTAAACTAGCAATGCAAATAAATGACACAACTAGGATTGCTTCAGGCTGAAGCTTCCGAGACACATCTGCGATTTGTAAATCTCACACTACTCGCTATTACTCGCTTCCCCATTCATTAACATTGGACTCGCTAGACTCGCAACGAGTAGCGAGTCCTGGGCTCGGACTCGCTAGAGTCAAGCGATTCCGAGTAATTTAGGATTCGCCCATCACTAATCATATGTAATTTTTACAGGGTCTGGGTTGGAACCTGCAAAAATCAAGACTGAATCCGTCAACCCTACAGAGTTTTCTAGGTCTTCACTTAGATTCAGTTACTCAGCAGTGCTTTTTCCCGGAAGACAAGCTTCTGGGTAATATCAACAAAGTCCGCAGGTTAATGAACAACCCAGAACTATTTCTGAGAGATGCCATATCCCTGATGGGATCCCTGACCTCCTGCATCCCAGTGGTCCATTGGTCACAATTCCACTCCAGAGATCTGCATCACGACATCATCAGGGCAGACAAGAACTTCCAGTTGCACCTGGAGGGCAGGATGCTTCTTTCAGCATCCACAATGGATTCTCTATATTGGTGGCTAGATCCAACTCATTCATCCAAGGAGGTCCTATGGGTCATAACACCAGACAGCGTCGTGACAACAGATGCCAGCCCTTTGGGGTGGGGGGCTCATAGAGAAGATCTCCTAGCCCAGGAAAGGTGGACTGCAAGGGATGCGCAAATCTAAAGAAATTGAAGGTGATGAAATATGCTCTCAGATTTTCACTAATCCTTTGGAATTCCCGTGTACGAGTCCACCCCGACAACACCACAGTTGTTGCCTACCCAAATCACCAGGGGTGTACATGGTCACAATCCCTGATGTCCACCACGGTAGAGATAATTATACTAGCATAGAAGCATCTCCTCTCTCCCTCAGCCCTGCACATCAGGGGAATAAACAATGTCAGAGATGATTACCCAGTCTCCATTCTCTACACCAAGGAGAGTGGTCCTTGAACAGGCAAATTTTCAGACAAATAGTGCAGCTATGGCGTGTCCCCGACATAGACCTTTTTGCGACCAGAAGCAACAGATAGGTCAGAAGGTTTGCTTCTCTACAGACATCGGATTATCCGGAGATAGTAGATGCCCTACAAGCACGGTGGACTTACAATCTAGCTTATGCCTTTCCCCTGATGTGTCTGATTCCACTAGTCCTCAGAAAGATCAGGGAGGAAGAAGCAAGGGTGATCCTCATCACTCCTTTCTGTTCCAGGAGGCCTTGGTTTTCATGGCTGAGAGCTATGTCAGTAACCGACCTATGCATGCTACCAACAGGTCCAGAGCTGCTTTCTCAGGGTCCATTCCATCATCCTCAAATGGAGTGTCTCCGTATGACGGGGTGGAATTTGAGAGGCAGCTTCTAAGGCTGAGAGGATTTACTGAAGCCTTAGTGTCTACCCTTCTTCCTTCTTCAAAGTAGAAAAGAAATTACTACAAAAATTCATTGTAGAGTGTGGAAAAAATTACAATTTTATTCAGGCCCCTTCTTGTGACGTGAGTCACTACAGTAATAACTAATCTCCGATGTGCAAAAAATAGACTGTAATAAGGGAAAGTAAATATAATAATATTACTATTTACTGGTAGTAAAGAGAGGTCAAAACAATCCGGGGTCAGGTCCAGGAAATGGCGCAGTAACAGCTAGAGATATTCAGAAGCGAAGTCCAATTGAAGCCGAAGTCAGGAAACCAGAGTGACAAAACAATACAGAGGAATGGGCAGAAAGAGGAATAAGTTCACAAGCAGAGAGTCAATTCCAGGTAAGGTAAATAATCGGGCAGGGTCTGGCTCAGAGCACAGAGGATCAATCCTACACATCCAAAGGCAATTGTGCAATTGACACAAAATAGGGCAGCAAGCTTGCTTAAGTAGTTCTAATCGAGTTAGCTGAAATGCAGGTGAGTTGCAGAACAGAGCCAGCCCAGACTGACAATCTCCACAACAACCTTGTAAAGGAAAAAACTGTGTAGAGATAATGACACCCCCTTTTTACCCAGGCGCCTATCCCAGCAATCCTAGATTTCTCACAGACGGGTCATGAGCTGGGTCTGTCCGTCAGCACGTTGAAAATGCAGATCTCAGCTCTGGGTGCATGATACAATTGCATTATAGAAGCGGACAGATGGGTCTCTAGGTTTATACAGGTCTGTGAGCGTAGTGACCCAGTACATATAGCCAGAATGCCACCCTGGGGCTTGAACTTGGTGCTGGATGCCTTGACAGGTCCCCCCTTTGAACCCCTGACTTCTGCTCCATTAAAAATCTGACTTTGAAGACAACCTTACTCGTAGCTTTAACGTCAGCTAGAAGGGTGGGTGACATACAGGCACTTTCAATAGATGCCCCCTTCCTCTTAGTCTTTCATAACAAGCTAATCTTAAAACCAGACTCATCTTATCTGCCAAAAGTTTATTCTCGTTTTCATAAAAGCCAGGAGATATATTTACCTTCCTCTTTTGATAACCCATCTACACCAGAGCAACCAATGTTCCATACATTAGACGTCAGAAGAGCAGTATTAGAATACATAGCTAGAACTCCGTCCTGGAGGAAGAGTAGAGCTCTGTTTGTCTCTTTTCAGGGCCACAGTAATGGGTCTGGCATCACAAAAAACTCTCTTGACCGATGGATAGGAGATGCAATCTGCTCAGCCTACTCAGCGAAAGAGTCCTCCAGATGGCATGAGCCCACTTTGCACAGACTATGGCTTCCTCCTGGGATGAGAGAGCTGATGTCTTTATTGATTTAGCACCCACTCACTATCCCCGGTTATAAATATTCACATTTTTCCGCACTTTGGAAAAAAGGTGTTTTGTTTACTTTTCTCACTCTTATGGTGATGGTATTCTAATATCCAGATCATGTGGTTTTGTGTATTTATCCTGTAATGATGGTTCCTCTGAATATTCTGTAACCCAACTGAAGAGGTGAGGGGACCGACCCTTTCTATCTTTAGATTTCCTGTCTCTATGGGTGGATCCCCTCGCTCAGTAGGTGCTATCATGGACTCCATAAAATACGATTACCAGTAAGTAATCTAGGATTTTTATAAAATCTGGTGGGGCAAAAGGCCCATATATTGTTCTGGAACAGGGGCCCGTTTATGTCTGTGTCCGCCAGTGCCTGGGACAGTATGCAATATAAAAAGGGCATTGCACATATTTATTCAAAACTTTACTATAATGTAAAATGAGATTTTTGGCAAATAATTGATCAATTTTCTGAGCCATCCGGCGAAGTCAAGGCAAATCTCCAATAGGGGGTCCTGCTCTAAATATTTTACTTAAGTTATGCCATGTGTTCTCCTAGATTCATTAAAAGCAGAACCATAAAAGCAGTACATACCTGGAACATCCCAGAACCGCTCTCATGTCAGTAGTTAGGCAACTGTAAATAAAGGCAGATCAGGCCCCAGCATATACAGCAGTGCTACACATGCCTGGACAATCTCGGAACTAACATCACAATGCCAGACCAGCATAACAATGAAGGTGGAGCAGGACCAAGTAAATGGTGCGTTCAACTAACAGCGCCTGTAGAAAGGGTGAGGCAGCTGAATGTGAACATCTACCAAGGTACCTTTTCCCAAAAGCTGATACTGTACACCACTATTATGGATATCAGGATTTGTTTTGTGATGTGTTCACGGCCATAGTGGCTCTAACTTTCCATCTTGTCCTCCATTAGCTGGCTGCTGTAACTCCAAAGCTGACAGAATTCCTATCATACATTGAATTAGAAATTAAATAAGAGGACCCTGGTCGTATACTGCTTATTTTTCAGTGTGCCTTGGCTGAAAACTGCATAATGCCAGATCTTTGGGCCAAATATACACAATATCTTGAGAGTATGGGGTAGAAAGGCACTGTTACATGCTTGTAGGTGGCCTGGTCATTTGGTCATCCACCTATTGGTTTCAGAATTTAAGTGATGTTAAAGAACTTGGTATCTGTTTTCATACTGTATTTGCTTAGGACATGAAGATAAACAAAAAAGAAATTGTGCTTGTTACATATGATCGAGCTCTTAGAAATTGACCACGGACTGTAGGCTTGTGGAAAAGCTATCTCCTTGCTTTAGGGCGACATTTTGCTGATCACAAACTGATAAATGGTAAGTCTGCATTGTATTCAGACTAAAATGCGGTGTCCAATATACATTAAAAGCAGATCCATAAAAGCAGCACATACCTGGAACATCCCAGAATCGCTCTCATGCCACAGGCAACTGTGAATAAAGGCAGATCAGGCCCCAGCATATACAGCAGTGCTACACATGCCTGGACAATCTCGGAACTTACCTCACAATGCCAGACCAGCATAACAATGAAGGTGGAGCAGGACCAAGTAAATGGTGCGTTCAACTAATAGCGCCTGTAGAAAGGGTGAGGCAGCTGAATGTGAACATCTACCAAGGTACCTTTTCCCAACAGCTGATACTGTACACCACTATTATAGATATCAGGATTTGTTTTGTGATGTGTTCATGGCCATAGTGGCTCTAACTTTCCATCTTGTGCTCCATTAGCTGGCTGCTGAAACTCCAAAGCTGACAGAATTCCTATCATACATTGAATTAGAAATTAAAAAAGAGGACCCTGCTCGTATCCTGCTTATTTTTCAGCGTGCATTGGCTGAAAACTGCATAGTGCCAGATCTTTGGGCCAAATATACACAATATCTTGAGATTATGGGGTAGAAAGGCACTGTTACATGCTTGTAGGTGGTCTGGTCATTTGGTCATCCACCTATTGGTTTCATAATTTAAGTGATGTTAAAGAACTTAGTATCTGTTTTCATTCTGTATTTTCTTACGACATGAAGATAAACAAAAAAGAAATTGTGCTTGTTACATATGATCGAGATCTCAGAAATTGCCCACGGACTGTAGGCTTGTGGAAAAGTTATCTCCTTGCCTTAGGGCGACATTGTGCTGATCACAAACTCATAAATGGTAAGTCTGCATTGTATTCAGACTAAAATGCAGTCTCCTATATACATTAAAAGCAGATCCATAAAAGCAGCACATACCTGGAACATCCCAGAACCGCTCTCATGTCAGTAGTTAGGCAACTGTGAATAAAGGCAGATCAGGCCCCAGCATATGCGGCAGTGCTACACATGCCTGGACAATCTCGGAACTTACCTCACAATGCCAGACCAGCATAACAATGAAGGTGGAGCAGGACCGAGAAAATGGTGCGTTCAACTAACAGCGCCTGTAGAAAGGGTGAGGCAGCTGAATGTGAACATCTACCAAGGTACCTTTTCCCAAAAGCCGATACTGTACACCACTATTATAGATATCAGGATTTGTTTTGTGATGTGTTCATGGCCATAGTGGCTCTAACTTTCCATCTTGTGCTCCATTAGCTGGCTGCTGAAACTCCAAAGCTGACAGAATTCCTATCATACATTGAATTAGAAATTAAAAAAGAGGACCCTGCTCGTATCCTGCTTATTTTTCAGCGTGCATTAGCTGAAAACTGCATAGTGCCAGATCTTTGGGCCAAATATACACAATATCTTGAGATTATGGGGTAGAAAGGCACTGTTACATGCTTGTAAGTGGCCTGGTCATTTGGTCATCCACCTATTGGTTTCATAATTTAAGTGATGTTAAAGAACTTAGTATCTGTTTTTATACTGTATTTTATTAGGACATGAAGATAAAAAGGAAATTGTGCTTCTTACATACGATCGAGCTCTCAGAAATTGCCCACGGGGTGTAGGCTTGTGGAAAAGTTATCTCCTTGCCTTAGGGCGACATTGTGCTGATCACAAACTGATAAATGGTAAGTCTGCATTGTATTCAGACTAAAATGCAGTCTCCTATATACATTAAATGCAGATCCATAAAAGCAGCACATACCTGGAACATCCAGAACCGCTCTCATGTCAGTAGTTAGGCAACTGTGAATAAAGGCAGATCAGGCCCCAGCATATGCAGCAGTGCTACACATTCCTGAACAATCTCGGAACTAACATTACAATGCCAGACCAGCATAACAATGAAGGTGGAGCAGGACCAAGTAAATTGTGCATTCAACTAACAGCGCCTGTAGAAAGGGTGAGGCAGCTGAATGTGAACATCAACCAAGGTATCTTTTCCCAAAAGCTGATACTGTATACCACTTTTATGGATATCAGGATTTGTTTTGTGATGTGTTCACGGCCATAGTGGCTCTAACTTTGCATCTTGTCCTCCATTAGCTGGCTGCGGAAACTCCAAAGCTGACAGAATTCCTATCATACATTGAATTAGAAATTAAAAAAGAGGACCCTGCTCGTATCCTTCTTATTTTTCAGCGTGCCTTGGCTGAAAACTGCATAATGCCAGATCTTTGGGCCAAATATACACAATATCTTGTGAGTATGGGGTAAAAAGGCCCTGTTACATGCTTGTAGGTGGCCTGGTCATTTGGTCATCCACCTATTGGTTTCATAATTTAAGTGATGTTAAAGAACTTAGTATCTGTTTTCATACTGTATTTTCTTAGAACATGAAGATAAAAAGGAAATTGTGGTTGTTACATATGATCGAGCTCTCAGAAATTGACCACGGACTGTAGGCTTGTGGAAAAGTTATCTCCTTGCCTTAGGGCGACATTGTGCTGATCACAAACTTATAAATGGTAAGTCTGCATTGTATTCAGACTAAAATGCGAACTCCAATATACATTAAATGCAGATCCATAAAAGCAGCACATACCTGGAACATTCCAGAATTGCTCTCATGTGATAGGCAACTGTGAATAAAGGCAGATCAGGCCCCAGCATATACAGCAGTGCTACACATGCCTGGACAATCTCAGAACTTACCTCACAATGCCAGACCAGCATAACAATGAAGGTGGAGCAGGACCAAGTAAATGGTGCATTCAAGTAACAGCGCCTGTAGAAAGGGTGAGGCAGCTGAATGTGAACATCTACCAAGGTACCTTTTCCCAACAGCTGATACTGTACACCACTATTATGGATATCAGGATTTGTTTTGTGATGTGTTCACGGCCATAGTGGCTCTAACTTTCCATCTTGTGCTCCATTAGCTGGTGCTGAAACTCCAAAGCTGACAGAATTCCTATCATACATTGAATTAGAAATTAAAAAAGAGGACCCTGCTCGTATCCTGCTTATTTTTCAGCGTGCCTTGGCTGAAAACTGCATATGCCAGATCTTTGGGCCAAATATACACAATATCTTGTGAGTATGGGGTAGAAAGGCACTGTTACATGCTTGTAGGTGGCTGGTCATTTGGTCATCCACCTATTGGTTTCATAATTTAAGTGATGTAAAGAACTTAGTATCTGTTTTCATACTGTATTTGCTTAGGACATGAAGATAAAAAAAAAGAAATTGTGCTTGTTACATATGATCGAGCTCCAGAAATTGCCCACGGACTGTAGGCTTTGTGAAAAGTTATCTCCTTGCCTTAGGGCGACATTGTGCTGATCACAAACTCATAAATGGTAAGTCTGCATTGTATTCAGATAAAATGCGGTCTCCAATATACATTAAATGCAGATCCATAAAAGCAGCACATACCTGGAACATTCCAGAATCGCTCTCATGTCATAGGCAACTGTGAATAAAGGCAGATCAGGCCCCAGCATATACAGCAGTGCTACACATGCCTGGACAATCTCGGAACTTACCTCACAATGCCAGACCAGCATAACAATGAAGGTGGAGCAGGACCAAGTAAATGGTGCATTCAACTAACAGCGCCTGTAGAAAGGGTGAGGCAGCTGAATGTGAACATCTACCAAGGTACCTTTTCCCAAAGCTGATACTGTACACCACTATTATGATATCAGGATTTGTTTTGTGATGTGTTCCGGCCATAGTGGCTCTAACTTTCCATCTTGTGCTCCATTAGCTGGCTGCTAAACTCCAAAGCTGACAGAATTCCTATCATACATTGAATTAGAAATGAAAAAAGAGGACCCTACTCGTATCCTGCTTATTTTCAGCGTGCCTTGGCTGAAAACTGCATAATGCCAGATCTTTGGGCCAAATATACACAATATCTTGAGAGTATGGGGTAGAAAGGCACTGTTACATGCTTGTAGGTGGCCTGGTCATTTGGTAGTCCACCTATTGGTTTCATAATTTAAGTGATATAAAAAACTTAGTATCTGTTTTCATACTGTATTTGCTTAGGACATGAAGATAAAAAAAAAAGAAATTGTCTTGTTACATATGATCAAACTCTCAGAAATTGCCCACGGACTGTAGGCTTGTGGAAAAGCTATCTCCTTGCCTTAGGGCGACATTGTGCTGATCACAAACTCATAAATGGTAAGTCTGCATTGTATTCAGACTAAAATGCGGTCTCCAATATACATTAAAAGCAGAACCATAAAAGCAGCACATACCTGGAACAACCCAGAATCGCTCTCATGTCATAGCAACTGTGAATAAAGGCAGATCAGGCCCCAGCATATGCAGCAGTGCAACACATGCCTGGACAATCTCGGAACTAACCTCACAATGCCAGACCAGCATAACAATGAAGGTGGAGCAGGACCAAGTAAATGGTGCATTCAACTAACAGCGCCTGTAGAAAGGGTGAGGCAGCTGAATGTGAACATCTACCAGGTACCTTTTCCCAAAAGCTGATACTGTACACCACTATTATGGATATCAGGATTTGTTTTGTGATGTGTTCCGGCCATAGTGGCTCTAACTTTCCATCTTGTGCTCCATTAGCTGGCTGCTGTAACTCCAAAGCTGACAGAATTCCTATCATACATTGAATTAGAAATGAAAAAAGAGGACCCTACTCGTATCCTGCTTAGTTTTCAGCGTGCCTTGCTGAAAACTGCATAATGCCAGATCTTTGGGCCAAATATACACAATATCTTGAGAGTATGGGGTAGAAAGGCACTGTTACATGCTTGTAGGGGCCTGGTCATTTGGTAGTCCACCTATTGGTTTCATAATTTAAGTGATATTAAAAAACTTAGTATCTGTTTTCATACTGTATTTGCTTAGGACATGAAGATAAAAAAAGAAATTGTGCTTGTTACATATGATCAAACTCTCAGAAATTGCCCACGGACTGTAGGCTTGTGGAAAAGCTATCTCCTTGCCTTAGGGCGACATTGTGCTGATCACAAACTCATAAATGGTAAGTCTGCATTGTATTCAGACTAAAATGCGTCTCCAATATACATTAAAAGCAGAACCATAAAAGCAGCACATACCTGGAACAACCCAGAATCGCTCTCATGTCATAGGCAACTGTGAATAAAGGCAGATCAGGCCCAGCATATGCAGCAGTGCAACACATGCCTGGACAATCTCGGAACTAACCTCACAATGCCAGACCAGCATAACAATGAAGGTGGAGCAGGACCAAGTAAATGGTGCATTCAATAACAGCGCCTGTAGAAAGGGTGAGGCAGCTGAATGTGAACATCTACCAAGGTACCTTTTCCAACAGCTGATACTGTACACCACTATTATAGATATCAGGATTTGTTTTGTGATGTGTTCATGGCCATAGTGGCTCTAACTTTCCATCTTATGCTCCATTAGCTGGCTGCTAAAACTCCAAAGCTGACAGAATTCCTATCATACATTGAATTAGAAATTAAAAAAGAGGACCCTGCTCGTATCCTGCTTATTTTTCAGTGTGCCTTGGCTGAAAACTGCATAATGCCAGATCTTTGGGCCAAATATACACAATATCTTGTGAGTATGGGGTAGAAAGGCACTGCTACATGCTTGTAGGTAGTCTGGTCTATTGGTCATCAACCTATGGTTTCGTAATTTAAGTGACGTCAAAGAACTTAGTATCTGTTTTCATACTGTATTTGCTTAGGACATGAAATAAACAAAAAAGAAATTGTGCTTGTTACATATGATCGAGATCTCAGAAATTGCCCACGGACTGTAGGCTTGTGGAAAAGTTATCTCCTTGCCTTAGGGCGACATTGTGCTGATCACAAACTCATAAATGGTAAGTCTGCATTGTATTCAGACTAAAATGCAGTCTCCTATATACATTAAAAGCAGATCCATAAAAGCAGCACATACCTGGAACATCCCAGAACCGCTCTCATGTCAGTAGTTAGGCAACTGTGAATAAAGGCAGATCAGGCCCCAGCATATACGGCAGTGCTACACATGCCTGGACAATCTCGGAACTAACCTCACAATGCCAGACCAGCATAACAATGAAGGTGGAGCAGGACCAAGTAAATGGTGCATTCAACTAACAGCGCCTGTAGAAAGGGTGAGGCAGCTGAATGTGAACATCTACCAAGGTACCTTTTCCCAAAAGCCGATACTGTACACCACTATTATGGATATCAGGATTTGTTTTGTGATGTGTTCCGGCCATAGTGGCTCTAACTTTCCATCTTGTGCTCCATTAGCTGGTGCTGAAACTCCAAAGCTGACAGAATTCCTATCATACATTGAATTAGAAATTAAAAAAGAGGCCCTCTCGTATCTGCTTATTTTTCAGCGTGCATTGCTGAAAACTGCATAGTGCCAGATCTTTGGGCCAAATATACACAATATCTTGAGAGTATGGGGTAGAAAGGCACTGTTACATGCTTGTAAGGTGGCCTGGTCATTTGGTATCCACCTATTGGTTTCATAATTTAAGTGATTTAAAGAACTTAGTATCTGTTTTCATACTGTATTTTCTTAGAACATGAAGATAAAAAAGGAAATTGTGCTTGTTACATATGATCGAGCTCTCAGAAATTGCCCACGGACTGTAGGCTTGTGGAAAAGTTATCTCCTTGCCTTAGGGCGACATTGTGCTGATCACAAACTCATAAATGGTAAGTCTGCATTGTATTCAGACTAAAATGCAGTCTCCATATACATTAAAAGCAGAACCATAAAAGCAGCACATACCTGGAACATCCAAGAATCGCTCTCATGTCATAGTGCAACTGTGAATAAAGGCAGATCAGGCCCCAGCATATGCAGCAGTGCTAACACATGCCTGGACAATCTCGGAACTAACCTCACAATGCCAGACCAGCATAACAATGAAGGTGGAGCAGGACCAAGTAAATGGTGCATTCAACTAATAGCGCCTGTAGAAAGGGTGAGGCAGCTGAATGTGAACATCTACCAAGGTACCTTTTCCAAAAGCTGATACTGTACACCACTATTATAGATATCAGGATTTGTTTTGTGATGTGTTCATGGCCATAGTGGCTCTAACTTTCCATCTTGTGCTCCATTAGCTGGCTGCTAAACTCCAAAGCTGACAGAATTCCTATCATACATTGAATTAGAAATTAAAAAAGAGGACCCTGCTCGTATCCTGCTTATTTTTCAGGTGCCCTTGGCTGAAAACTGCATATGCCAGATCTTTGGGCCAAATATACACAATATCTTGAGAGTATGGGGTAGAAAGGCACTGTTACATGCTTGTAGGTGTTGGTCATTTGGTCATCACCTATTGGTTTCATAATTTAAGTGATGTTAAAGAACTTAGTATCTGTTTTCATACTGTATTTCTTACGACATGAAGATAAACAAAAAAGAAATTGTGCTTGTTACATATGATCGAGCTCTCAAAAATTGCCCACGGACTGTAGGCTTGTGGAAAAGTTATCTCCTTGCCTTGGGGCGACATTGTGCTGATCACAAACTCATAAATGGTAAGTCTGCATTGTATTCAGACTAAAATGCGGTCTCCAATATACATTAAAAGCAGAACCATAAAAGCAGCACATACCTGGAACAACCCAGAATCGCTCTCATGTCATAGGCAACTGTGAATAAAGGCAGATCAGGCCCCAGCATATACAGCAGTGCTACACATGCCTGGACAATCTCAGAACTTACCTCACAATGCCAGACCAGCATAACAATGAAGGTGGAGCAGGACCAAGTAAATGGTGCGTTCAACTAACAGCGCCTGTAGAAAGGGTGAGGCAGCTGAATGTGAACATCTACCAAGGTACCTTTTCCCAAAAGCTGATACTGTACACCACTATTATAGATATCAGGATTTGTTTTGTGATGTGTTCATGGCCATAGTGGCTCTAACTTTCCATCTTGTGCTCCATTAGCTGGCTGCTGTAACTCCAAAGCTGACAGAATTCCTATCATACATTGAATTAGAAATTAAAAAAGAGGACCCTACTCGTATCCTGCTTAGTTTTCAGCGTGCCTTGGCTGAAAACTGCATAATGCCAGATCTTTGGGCCAAATATACACAATATCTTGAGAGTATGGGGTAGAAAGGCACTGTTACATGCTTGTAGGTGGTCTGGTCATTTGGTCATCCACCTATTGGTTTCATAATTTAAGTGATGTTAAAGAACTTAGTATCTGTTTTCAAACTGTATTTTCTTAGAACATGAAGATAAACAAAAAAGAAATTGTGCTTGTTACATATGATCGAGCTCTCAGAAATTGACCACGGACTGTAGGCTTGTGGAAAGTTATCTCCTTGCCTTAGGGCGACATTGTGCTGATCACAAACTCATAAATGGTAAGTCTGCATTGTATTCAGACTAAAATGCGGTCTCCAATATACATTAAATGCAGATCCATAAAAGCTGCACATACCTGGAACATTCCAGAATTGCTCTCATGTCATAGGCAACTGTAAATAAAGGCAGATCAGGCCCTAGCATATACAGCAGTGCTACACATGCCTGGACAATCTCGGAACTTACCTCACAATGCCAGACCAGCATAACAATGAAGGTGGAGCAGGACCAAGTAAAGGGTGCGTTCAACTAACAGCGCCTGTAGAAAGGGTGAGGCAGCTGAATGTGAACATCTACCAAGGTACCTTTTCCCAAAAGCTGATACTGTACACCACTATTATAGATATCAGGATTTGTTTTGTGATGTGTTCATGGCCATAGTGGCTCTAACTTTCCATCTGTGCTCCATTAGCTGGGTGCTGAAACTCCAAAGCTGACAGAATTCCTATCATACATTGAATTAGAAATTAAAAAAGAGGACACTGCTCGTATCCTGCTTAGTTTTCAGCGTGCCTTGGCTGAAAACTGCATAATGCCAGATCTTTGGGCCAAATATACACAATATCTTGAGAGTATGGGTTAGGAAGGCACTGTTACATGCTTGTAGGTGGCCTGGTCATTTGGTCATCCACCTATTGGTTTCAGAATTTAAGTGATGTTAAAGAACTTAGTATCTGTTTTCATACTGTATTTTCTTAGAACATGAAGATAAAAAGGAAATTGTGCTTGTTACATATGATCGAGCTCTCAGAAATTGACCACGGACTGTAGGCTTGTGGAAAAGTTATCTCCTTGCCTTAGGGTGACATTGTGCTGATCACAAACTCATAAATGGTAAGTCTGCATTGTATTCAGACTAAAATGCAGTCTCCTATATACATTAAAAGCAGATCCATAAAAGCAGCACATACCTGGAACATCCCAGAACCGCTCTCATGTCAGTAGTGTCATAGGCAACTGTGAATAAAGGCAGATCAGGACCCAGCATATGCAGCAGTGCTACACATGCTGGACAATCTCGAACTAACATCACAATGCCAGATAGCATAACAATGAAGGTGAGCAGGACCAAGTAAATGGTGCTTCAACTAACAGCGCCTGTAGAAAGGGTGAGGCAGCTGAATGTGAACATCTACCAAGGTACCTTTTCCCAAAAGCTGATACTGTACACCACTATTATAGATAATCAGGATTTGTTCTGTGATGTGTTCATGGCCATAGTGGCTCTAACTTTCCATCTTGTGCTCCATTAGCTGGTGCTGAAACTCCAAAGCTGACAGAATTCCTATCATACATTGAATTAGAAATGAAAAAAGAGGACCCTACTTGTATCCTGCTTAGTTTTCAGCGTGCCTTGGCTGAAAAACTGCATAATGCCAGATCTTTGGGCCAAATATACACAATATCTTGAGAGTATGGTGAGAAAGGCACTGTTACATGCTTGTAGGTGGCTGGTCATTTGGTCATCCACCTATTGGTTTCATAATTTAAGTGATGTTAAAGAACTTAGTATCTGTTTTCAATCTGTATTTTCTTTACGACATGAAGATAAACAAAAAAGAAATTGTGCTTGTTACATATGATCGAGCTCTCAGAAATTGCCACGGACTGTAGGCTTGTGGAAAAGTTATCTCCTTGCCTTAGGGCGACATTGTGCTGATCACAAACTCATAAATGGTAAGTCTGCATTGTATTCAGACTAAAATGCAGTCTCCTATATACATTAAAGCAGATCCATAAAAGCATGCACATACCTGGAACATCCAAAGAATGCTCTCATGTCAGTATTAGGCAACTGTGAATAAAGGCAGATCAGGCCCCAGCATATGCAGCAGTGCTACACATGCCTGGACAATCTCGGAACTTAACCTCACAATGCCAAAACTAGCATAACAATGAAGGTGGAGCAGACCAAGTAAATGGTGCGTTCAACTAATAGCGCCTGTAGAAAGGGTGAGGCAGCTGAATGTGAACATCTACCAAGGTACCTTTTCCCAAAAGCTGATACTGTACACCACTATTATAGATATCAGGATTTGTTTGTGATGTGTTCATGGCCATAGTGGCTCTAACTTTCCATCTTGTGCTCCATTAGCTGGCTGCTGAAACTCCAAAGCTGACAGAATTCCTATCATACATTGAATTAGAAATTAAAAAAGAGGACACTGCTCGTATCCTGCTTATTTTCAGCGTCCCATTGGCTGAAAACTGCATAGTGCCAGATCTTTGGGCCAAATATACACAATATCTTGAGAGTATGGGGTAGAAGGCACTGTTACATGCTTGTAGGTGGTCTGGTCATTTGGTCATCCAACCTATTGGTTTTCATAATTTAAGTGATGTTAAAGAACTTAGTATCTGTTTTCATTCTGTATTTTCTTAGAATGAAGATAACAAAAAAATTGTGCTTGTTACATATGATCGAGCTCTCAGAAATTGACCACGGACTGTAGGCTTGTGGAAAAGTTATCTCCTTGCCTTAGGGCGACATTGTGCTGATCACAAACTCATAAATGGTAAGTCTGCATTGTATTCAGACTAAAATGCGGTCTCCAATATACATTAAATGCAGATCCATAAAAGCTGCACATACCTGGAACATTCCAGAATTGCTCTCATGTCATAGGCAACTGTAAATAAAGGCAGATCAGGCCCTAGCATATACAGCAGTGCTACACATGCCTGGACAATCTCGGAACTTACCTCACAATGCCAGACCAGCATAACAATGAAGGTGGAGCAGGACCAAGTAAATGGTGCGTTCAACTAACAGCGCCTGTAGAAAGGGTGAGGCAGCTGAATGTGAACATCTACCAAGGTACCTTTTCCCAAAAGCTGATACTGTACACCACTATTATAGATATCAGGATTTGTTTTGTGATGTGTTCATGGCCATAGTGGCTCTAACTTTCCATCTTGTGCTCCATTAGCTGGGTGCTGAAACTCCAAAGCTGACAGAATTCCTATCATACATTGAATTAGAAATTAAAAAAGAGGACACTGCTCGTATCCTGCTTAGTTTTCAGCGTGCCTTGGCTGAAAACTGCATAATGCCAGATCTTTGGGCCAAATATACACAATATCTTGAGAGTATGGGTTAGGAAGGCACTGTTACATGCTTGTAGGTGGCCTGGTCATTTGGTCATCCACCTATTGGTTTCAGAATTTAAGTGATGTTAAAGAACTTAGTATCTGTTTTCATACTGTATTTTCTTAGAACATGAAGATAAAAAGGAAATTGTGCTTGTTACATATGATCGAGCTCTCAGAAATTGACCACGGACTGTAGGCTTGTGGAAAAGTTATCTCCTTGCCTTAGGGTGACATTGTGCTGATCACAAACTCATAAATGGTAAGTCTGCATTGTATTCAGACTAAAATGCAGTCTCCTATATACATTAAAAGCAGATCCATAAAAGCAGCACATACCTGGAACATCCCAGAACCGCTCTCATGTCAGTAGTTAGGCAACTGTGAATAAAGGCAGATCAGGACCCAGCATATGCAGCAGTGCTACACATGCCTGGACAATCTTGGAACTTACCTCACAATGCCAGAACAGCATAACAATGAAGGTGGAGCAGGACAAAGTAAATGGTGCGTTCAACTAACAGCGCCTGTAGAAAGGGTGAGGCAGCTGAATGTGAACATCTACCAAGGTACCTTTTCCCAAAAGCTGATACTGTACACCACTATTATAGATATCAGGATTTGTTTTGTGATGTGTTCATGGCCATAGTGGCTCTAATTTTCCATCTTGTGCTCCATTAGCTGGCTGCTGAAGCTCCAAAGCTGACAGAATTCCTATCATACTTTGAATTAGAAATTAAAAAAGAGGACCCTACTCGTATCCTGCTTATTTTTCAGCGTGCCTTGGCTGAAAACTGCATAGTGCCAGATCTTTGAGCCACATATACACAATATCTTGTGAGTATGGGGTAGAATGGCACTGCTACATGCTTGTAGGTGGTCTGGTCTATTGGTCATCAACCTATTGGTTTCATAATTTAAGTGACGTTAAAGAACATAGTATCTGTTTTCATACTGTATTTGCTTAGGACATGAAGATAAACAAAAAAGAAATTGTGCTTGTTACATATGATCAAGCTCTCAGAAATTGCCCACGGACTGTAGGCTTGTGGAAAAGCTATCTCCTTGCCTTAGGGCGACATTTTGCTGATCACAAACTCATAAATGGTAAGTCTGCATTGTATTCAGACTAAAATGCGGTGCCCAATATACATTAAAAGCAGATCCATAAAAGCAGCACATACCTGGAACATCCCAGAATCGCTCTCATGTCATAGGCAACTGTGAATAAAGGCAGATCAGGACCCAGCATATGCAGCAGTGCTACACATGCCTGGACAATCTCGGAACTAACATCACAATGCCAGATTAGCATAACAATGAAGGTGGAGCAGGACCAAGTAAATGGTGCATTCAACTAACAGCGCCTGTAGAAAGGGTGAGGCAGCTGAATGTGAACATCTACCAAGGTACCTTTTCCCAAAAGCTGATACTGTACACCACTATTATAGATATCAGGATTTGTTCTGTGATGTGTTCATGGCCATAGTGGCTCTAACTTTCCATCTTGTGCTCCATTAGCTGGGTGCTGAAACTCCAAAGCTGACAGAATTCCTATCATACATTGAATTAGAAATGAAAAAAGAGGACCCTACTTGTATCCTGCTTAGTTTTCAGCGTGCCTTGGCTGAAAACTGCATAATGCCAGATCTTTGGGCCAAATATACACAATATCTTGAGAGTATGGGGTAGAAAGGCACTGTTACATGCTTGTAGGTGGCCTGGTCATTTGGTCATCCACCTATTGGTTTCATAATTTAAGTGATGTTAAAGAACTTAGTATCTGTTTTCATTCTGTATTTTCTTACGACATGAAGATAAACAAAAAAGAAATTGTGCTTGTTACATATGATCGAGCTCTCAGAAATTGCCCACGGACTGTAGGCTTGTGGAAAAGTTATCTCCTTGCCTTAGGGCGACATTGTGCTGATCACAAACTCATAAATGGTAAGTCTGCATTGTATTCAGACTAAAATGCAGTCTCCTATATACATTAAAAGCAGATCCATAAAAGCAGCACATACCTGGAACATCCAAGAACTGCTCTCATGTCAGTAGTTAGGCAACTGTGAATAAAGGCAGATCAGGCCCCAGCATATGCAGCAGTGCTACACATGCCTGGACAATCTCGGAACTAACATCACAATGCCAGATTAGCATAACAATGAAGGTGGAGCAGGACCAAGTAAATGGTGCATTCAACTAATAGCGCCTGTAGAAAGGGTGAGGCAGCTGAATGTGAACATCTACCAAGGTACCTTTTCCCAAAAGCTGATACTGTACACCACTATTATAGATATCAGGATTTGTTTTGTGATGTGTTCATGGCCATAGTGGCTCTAACTTTCCATCTTGTGCTCCATTAGCTGGCTGCTGAAACTCCAAAGCTGACAGAATTCCTATCATACATTGAATTAGAAATTAAAAAAGAGGACCCTGCTCGTATCCTGCTTATTTTTCAGCGTGCATTGGCTGAAAACTGCATAGTGCCAGATCTTTGGGCCAAATATACACAATATCTTGAGAGTATGGGGTAGAAAGGCACTGTTACATGCTTGTAGGTGGTCTGGTCATTTGGTCATCCACCTATTGGTTTCATAATTTAAGTGATGTTAAAGAACTTAGTATCTGTTTTCATTCTGTATTTTCTTACGACATGAAGATAAACAAAAAAGAAATTGTGCTTGTTACATATGATCGAGCTCTCAGAAATTGCCCACGGACTGTAGGCTTGTGGAAAAGTTATCTCCTTGCCTTGGGGCGACATTGTGCTGATCACAAACTCATAAATGGTAAGTCTGCATTGTATTCAGACTAAAATGCGGTCTCCAATATACATTAAAAGCAGAACCATAAAAGCAGCACATACCTGGAACAACCCAGAATCGCTCTCATGTCATAGGCAACTGTGAATAAAGGCAGATCAGGCCCCAGCATATACAGCAGTGCTACACATGCCTGGACAATCTCAGAACTTACCTCACAATGCCAGACCAGCATAACAATGAAGGTGGAGCAGGACCAAGTAAATGGTGCGTTCAACTAACAGCGCCTGTAGAAAGGGTGAGGCAGCTGAATGTGAACATCTACCAAGGTACCTTTTCCCAAAAGCTGATACTGTACACCACTATTATAGATATCAGGATTTGTTTTGTGATGTGTTCATGGCCATAGTGGCTCTAACTTTCCATCTTGTGCTCCATTAGCTGGCTGCTGTAACTCCAAAGCTGACAGAATTCCTATCATACATTGAATTAGAAATTAAAAAAGAGGACCCTACTCGTATCCTGCTTAGTTTTCAGCGTGCCTTGGCTGAAAACTGCATAATGCCAGATCTTTGGGCCAAATATACACAATATCTTGAGAGTATGGGGTAGAAAGGCACTGTTACATGCTTGTAGGTGGTCTGGTCATTTGGTCATCCACCTATTGGTTTCATAATTTAAGTGATGTTAAAGAACTTAGTATCTGTTTTCAAACTGTATTTTCTTAGAACATGAAGATAAACAAAAAAGAAATTGTGCTTGTTACATATGATCGAGCTCTCAGAAATTGACCACGGACTGTAGGCTTGTGGAAAAGTTATCTCCTTGCCTTAGGGCGACATTGTGCTGATCACAAACTCATAAATGGTAAGTCTGCATTGTATTCAGACTAAAATGCGGTCTCCAATATACATTAAATGCAGATCCATAAAAGCTGCACATACCTGGAACATTCCAGAATTGCTCTCATGTCATAGGCAACTGTAAATAAAGGCAGATCAGGCCCTAGCATATACAGCAGTGCTACACATGCCTGGACAATCTCGGAACTTACCTCACAATGCCAGACCAGCATAACAATGAAGGTGGAGCAGGACCAAGTAAATGGTGCGTTCAACTAACAGCGCCTGTAGAAAGGGTGAGGCAGCTGAATGTGAACATCTACCAAGGTACCTTTTCCCAAAAGCTGATACTGTACACCACTATTATAGATATCAGGATTTGTTTTGTGATGTGTTCATGGCCATAGTGGCTCTAACTTTCCATCTTGTGCTCCATTAGCTGGGTGCTGAAACTCCAAAGCTGACAGAATTCCTATCATACATTGAATTAGAAATTAAAAAAGAGGACACTGCTCGTATCCTGCTTAGTTTTCAGCGTGCCTTGGCTGAAAACTGCATAATGCCAGATCTTTGGGCCAAATATACACAATATCTTGAGAGTATGGGTTAGGAAGGCACTGTTACATGCTTGTAGGTGGCCTGGTCATTTGGTCATCCACCTATTGGTTTCAGAATTTAAGTGATGTTAAAGAACTTAGTATCTGTTTTCATACTGTATTTTCTTAGAACATGAAGATAAAAAGGAAATTGTGCTTGTTACATATGATCGAGCTCTCAGAAATTGACCACGGACTGTAGGCTTGTGGAAAAGTTATCTCCTTGCCTTAGGGTGACATTGTGCTGATCACAAACTCATAAATGGTAAGTCTGCATTGTATTCAGACTAAAATGCAGTCTCCTATATACATTAAAAGCAGATCCATAAAAGCAGCACATACCTGGAACATCCCAGAACCGCTCTCATGTCAGTAGTTAGGCAACTGTGAATAAAGGCAGATCAGGACCCAGCATATGCAGCAGTGCTACACATGCCTGGACAATCTTGGAACTTACCTCACAATGCCAGAACAGCATAACAATGAAGGTGGAGCAGGACAAAGTAAATGGTGCGTTCAACTAACAGCGCCTGTAGAAAGGGTGAGGCAGCTGAATGTGAACATCTACCAAGGTACCTTTTCCCAAAAGCTGATACTGTACACCACTATTATAGATATCAGGATTTGTTTTGTGATGTGTTCATGGCCATAGTGGCTCTAACTTTCCATCTTGTGCTCCATTAGCTGGCTGCTGAAGCTCCAAAGCTGACAGAATTCCTATCATACTTTGAATTAGAAATTAAAAAAGAGGACCCTACTCGTATCCTGCTTATTTTTCAGCGTGCCTTGGCTGAAAACTGCATAGTGCCAGATCTTTGAGCCACATATACACAATATCTTGTGAGTATGGGGTAGAATGGCACTGCTACATGCTTGTAGGTGGTCTGGTCTATTGGTCATCAACCTATTGGTTTCATAATTTAAGTGACGTTAAAGAACATAGTATCTGTTTTCATACTGTATTTGCTTTAATAATAATAATAATAATAAAGCTTTATTTATATAGCGCCAACATATTCCGCAGCGCTTTACAATGTAGGGTTAGCGTACAGAAAATATACAGTAAGTAATTACAATAGAGAACAAATAAAGTACAATCATTGGATACAAAAACAATAGGCATAGAATCAATGTGAAAAAAAAATACAATAAATAAAGCAAGAAATGAAGGTGACCCTGCTCAAAAGAGCTTACAATCTACAACGGGATAGGGGTTGTACAAGGTGTCGGGGCTTATTGCACTGGTGGTCCAGGCATCTTGAGGAAATGGGGTATAGGGCTAAGCTTACATGAATGGTCATCAGTCTGTGTAGACCTTTATGGTTTGGTGGAGTTTGTAGAAGAATAATGTCCAGAGGATAGCCCGTTCACTGTCTACAGTACAATGGACATGTTAGGGAGTATGATAGGCCGCCTTAAAAAGATGCGTCTTTAGGGATCGTCTGAAGCCATGCAAGTTGTGGATAGTCCTGATTTCTTTGGGTAAAGCATTCCAGAGGTTTGGTGCAGCTCTGGAAAAGTCTTGGAGCCGGGAGTGGGAGGATCGGATTAGTGCAGATGTTAGTTGAAGGTCATTTGAGGAACGTAGAGAGCGGGTGGGGTGATAGACAGAGATGAGGGAGGAGAGGTAGGGGGGAGCTGCACTGTGAAGAGCTTTGTGGGTAAGAACAAGCAATTTGAATTTGATCCTGTAATATACGGGCAGCCAGTGCAATGACTGGCACAGAGCAGAGGCATCTGAGTAACGATTGGCCAGATGGGTGATCCTGACTGCTGCATTAAGGATGGACTGGAGAGGAGAAAGTCTGGTGAGGGGGAGGCCGCTTAATAGAGAGTTGCAATAGTCAAGGCGGGAATGGATTAGGGCCACGGTGAGGGTTTTTGTTGTTTCCAGGGTGAGAAAGGGGCGGACTCTAGAGATATTCTTCAGGTGTAAGCGACAGGAGCGGACGAGAGATTGCGTGTGGGAGGAGAAGGAGAGATCGGTGTCAAATATAACACCCAGACAGCGAGCCTGCTGTCTAGGCGTTATCGTGGTGCCGCACACCGAGAGAGAGATGTCCGATTTAGGGAGGTTAGTGGATGGGGGGAGCAGAAGAAGTTCAGTTTTGGAAAGGTTTAGTTTCAAATAGAGAGTGGACATGATATTGGAAACTGCAGCTAGACAGTCATTGGTGTTCTTTACTACCGCAGGGGTAAGGTCAGGGGCTGAAGTGTATAGTTGAGTGTCATCAGCATAAAGATGGTACTGGAAGCCAAATCTGCTGATGGTCTGTCCAATCGGGGCCGTGTAGAGAGAGAAGAGGAGAGGGCCAAGGACTGAACCCTGAGGGACCCCAATAGTGAGGGGAAGAGGGGGGGAAGTGGAGCCAGCAAAAGATACACTGAAAGAGCGGTCAGAAAGATAGGAGGAGAGCCAGGAGAGAGCAGTGTCCTTTATGCCAATGGAGTGCAGCATAGAGAGTAGGAGCTGATGGTCGACAGTGTCAAAAGCTGCAGAGAGATCAAGGAGAATAAGCAGAGAGTGGTCACCATTACGCTTAGGACATGAAGATAAACAAAAAAGAAATTGTGCTTGTTACATATGATCAAGCTCTCAGAAATTGCCCACGGACTGTAGGCTTGTGGAAAAGCTATCTCCTTGCCTTAGGGCGACATTTTGCTGATCACAAACTCATAAATGGTAAGTCTGCATTGTATTCAGACTAAAATGCGGTGCCCAATATACATTAAAAGCAGATCCATAAAAGCAGCACATACCTGGAACATCCCAGAATTGCTCTCATGTCATAGGCAACTGTGAATAAAGGCAGATCAGGCCCCAGCATATACAGCAGTGCTACACGTGCCTGGACAATCTCGGAACTTACCGCACAATGCCAGACCAGCATAACAATGAAGGTGGAGCAGGACCAAGTAAATGGTGCGTTCAACTAACAGCGCCTGTAGAAAGGGTGAGGCAGCTGAATGTGAACATCTACCAAGGTACCTTTTCCCAAAAGCGGATACTGTACACCACTATTATAGATATCAGGATTTGTTTTGTGATGTGTTCATGGCCATAGTGGCTCTAACTTTCCATCTTGTGCTCCATTAGCTGGGTGCTGAAACTCCAAAGCTGACAGAATTCCTATCATACATTGAATTAGAAATTAAAAAAGAGGACCCTGCTCGTATCCTGCTTATTTTTCAGCGTGCCTTGGCTGAAAACTGCATAGTGCCAGATCTTTGGGCCAAATATACACAATATCTTGTGAGTATGGGGTAGAAAGGCACTGTTACATGCTTGTAGGTGGCCTGGTCATTTGGTCATCCACCTATTGGTTTCATAATTTAAGTGATGTTAAAGAACTTAGTATCTGTTTTCATTCTGTATTTTCTTACGACATGAAGATAAACAAAAAAGAAATTGTGCTTGTTACATATGATCGAGCTCTCAGAAATTGCCCACGGACTGTAGGCTTGTGGAAAAGTTATCTCCTTGCCTTAGGGCGACATTGTGCTGATCACAAACTCATAAATGGTAAGTCTGCATTGTATTCAGACTAAAATACAGTCTCCTATATACATTAAAAGCAGATCCATAAAAGCAGCACATACCTGGAACATCTCAGAACTGCTCTCATGTCAGTAGTTAGGCAAATGTGAATAAAGGCAGATCAGGCCCCAGCATATGCAGCAGTGCTACACATGCCTGGACAATCTCGGAACTAACATCACAATGCCAGATTAGCATAACAATGAAGGTGGAGCAGGACCAAGTAAATGGTGCATTCAACTAATAGCGCCTGTAGAAAGGATGAGGCAGCTGAATGTGAACATCTACCAAGGTACCTTTTCCAAAAGCTGATACTGTACACCACTATTATAGATATCAGGATTTGTTTTGTGATGTGTTCATGGCCATAGTGGCTCTAACTTTCCATCTTGTGCTCCATTAGCTGGCTGCTGAAACTCCAAAGCTGACAGAATTCCTATCATACATTGAATTAGAAATTAAAAAAGAGGACCCTGCTCGTATCCTGCTTATTTTTCAGCGTGCATTGGCTGAAAACTGCATAGTGCCAGATCTTTGGGCCAAATATACACAATATCTTGAGATTATGGGGTAGAAAGGCACTGTTACATGCTTGTAGGTGGTCTGGTCATTTGGTCATCCACCTATTGGTTTCATAATTTAAGTGATGTTAAAGAACTTAGTATCTGTTTTCATACTGTATTTGCTTAGGACATGAAGATAAAAAGGAAATTGTGCTTGTTACATATGATCGAACTCTCAGAAATTGCCCACGGATTGTAGGCTTGTGGAAAAGTTATCTCCTTGCCTTAGGGCGACATTGTGCTGATCACAAACTCATAAATGGTAAGTCTGCATTGTATTCAGACTAAAATGCAGTCTCCTATAGACATTAAAAGCAGATCCATAAAAGCAGCACATACCTGGATCATCCCAGAATCGCTCTCATGTCATAGGCAACTGTGAAAAAACGCAGATCAGGCCCCAGCATATACAGCAGTGCTACACATGCCTGGACAATCTCGGAACTTACCTCACAATGCCAGACCAGCATAACAATGAAGGTGGAGCAGGACCAAGTAAATGGTGCGTTCAACTAACAGCGCCTGTAGAAAGGGTGAGGCAGCTGAATGTGAACATCTACCAAGGTACCTTTTCCCAAAAGCTGATACTGTACACCACTATTATAGATATCAGGATTTGTTTTGTGATGTGTTCATGGCCATAGTGGCTCTAACTTTCCATCTTGTGCTCCATTAGCTGGGTGCTGAAACTCCAAAGCTGACAGAATTCCTATCATACATTGAATTAGAAATTAAAAAAGAGGACCCTGCTCGTATCCTGCTTATTTTTCAGCGTGCCTTGGCTGAAAACTGCATAGTGCCAGATCTTTGGGCCAAATATACACAATATCTTGTGAGTATGGGGTAGAAAGGCACTGTTACATACTTGTAGGTGGCCTGGTCATTTGGTAATCCACCTATTGGTTTCATAATTTAAGTGATGTTAAAGAACTTAGTATCTGTTTTCATACTGTATTTGCTTAGGACATGAAGATAAACAAAAAAGAAAATGTGCTTGTTACATATGATCGAGCTCTCAGAAATTGCCCACGGACTGTAGGCTTGTGGAAAAGCTATCTCCGTGCCTTAGGGCGACATTTTGCTGATCACAAACTGATAAATGGTAAGTCTGCATTGTATTCAGACTAAAATGCGGTGTCCAATATACATTAAAAGCAGATCCATAAAAGCAGCACATACCTGGAACATCCCAGAATCGCTCTCATGTCATAGGCAACTGTGAATAAAGGCAGATCAGGACCCAGCATATGCAGCAGTGCTACACATGAATGGACAATCTCGGAACTAACCTCACAATGCCAGACCAGCATAACAATGAAGGTGGAGCAGGACCAAGTAAATGGTGCATTCAACTAACAGCGCCTGTAGAAAGGGTGAGGCAGCTGAATGTGAACATCTACCAAGGTATTTTTTCCCAAAAGCTTTGTTTTGTGATGTGTTCATGGCCATAGTGGCTCTAACTCTCCATCTTGTGCTCCATTAGCTGGGTGCTGAAACTCCAAAGCTGACAGAATTCCTATCATACATTGAATTAGAAATTAAAAAAGAGGACCCTGCTCGTATCCTGCTTATTTTTCAGCGTGCATTGGCTGAAAACTGCATAGTGCCAGATCTTTGGGCCAAATATACACAATATCTTGTGAGTATGGGGTAGAAAGGCACTGCTACATGCTTGTAGGTAGTCTGGTCATTTGGTCATCCACCTATTGGTTTCATAATTTAAGTGATGTTAAAGAACTTAGTATCTGTTTTCATACTGTATTTGCTTAGGACATGAAGATAAACAAAAAGAAAATTGTGCTTGTTACATATGATCAAACTCTCAGAAATTGCCCACGGACTGTAGGCTTGTGGAAAAGTTATCTCCTTGCCTTAGGGCGACATTGTGCTAATCACAAACTCATAAATGGTAAGTTTGCATTGTATTCAGACTAAAATGCGGTCTCCAATATACATTAAAAGCAGAACCATAAAAGCAGCACATACCTGGAACAACCCAGAATCGCTCTCATGTCATAGGCAACTGTGAATAAAGGCAGATCAGGCCCCAGCATATACAGCAGTGCTACACATGCCTGGACAATCTCGGAACTTACCTCACAATGCCAGACCAGCATAACAATGAAGGTGGAGCAGGACCAACTAAATGGTGCGTTCAACTAACAGCGCCTGTAGAAAGGGTGAGGCAGCTGAATGTGAACATCTACCAAGGTACCTTTTCCCAAAAGCTGATACTGTACACCACTATTATGGATATCAGGATTTGTTTTGTTTTTTTTTTTTGTTTTTTTGTTTTTTTTTCAGTAAATATATTTATTGAGATTTTCAACAGTAAAAACAATAGAAAGAACCAGTACAATGTCCAGGACTTAATACAGAGATACATTACGTCCCGAAGAGCGCAGCACAGGAGTAGTCCAATAAGGACACTAATACCTAAAGGGTACATGTTTCTCATCTTAGGAATCACCTCTGGACAAGGACCTTATATAAAGAATACAGAACCTATGAAAAGGCAATTGTGGAAATAAAAAAAGAGGAGAAAAAGAGAAAAAAGGGGTAGGGGAGAAGGGGAGTAAGGAAGGAAGGGGGGGGGTAAGGGAGACCCAGCAATTTAAACGCCCACAAGTTGACAATTAGGAATATGTACGCAGCCAAGTAAGGAACCCTGTGCTCTCCTTGAAGGACTGCCAGAGGAACCAGATGCGTCCCTGTTCATATGCGGCATCACCATCACCCGCCACCAGTGACTCCAGACGATTTAATCTATCCATTTCAGCTATCCATTCCACCATGGAGGGGACCTCAGTGGACCTCCAATGCCGGGGAATAACTGCTCTGGCAGCTATTAGGCAGAATCTCAGAATCCCCTTTTTGACAGAAACTATCGAACTGGGTATCAGGGACAGTAGGGCCATTTGGGGAGACGGTTCGTGACGGACCCCAGTCATCAAATGAAAGGCATCGAAAACTGAGTTCCAGAAGGGTTGCAGGGGACCACAGGACCACCAAATATGAAGCATAGAGCCCGTGGCAGAGCCACATCTCCAGCAGGCGTCCGAGATCTCCGGGTTAATCCTGTGGAGAAGGGTGGGACACCTGTACCAGCGTGTCAGTAATTTATAATTCCTCTCCTGCGCCTGACTGGACATTGTCATCTTATGTGCAAGAGTAAAAATTTTCAAACTATCTGCCTCAGAAAAGGTGATCCCCAGGTCCCTCTCCCAAGCCTCCATAAATCCAAGTGTGGTAGGGGGAAGTGAATTCAAGACCAGGCCATAGAGCACCGAAACCACGTGAGAGGGACCCTCGGTAGGGAGCATCAGGGACTCAAATGGCGTCAGCGCCCCCATCGGCACACTGGAGAGAAAGCTTCGCAATTGCAGAAACTCTAGCCAGGACAGCGGTGTCGTAAGACCAGGGCCCCGTAGCCCCTGCACGCCGGAGAGCCCCACAAGCTTATCTTTCACCTGACCCAGTCCCACCCCATCAAGTCGTGACCAACACAGATACGTAGACCTATTTATTGCTGGGGGAAAGGCCAGATTGTCAAAAAGGGGACTCAGTCTGCTCAATCGAGAGGTCAGGCGTAATTTCACATAGGATCTATCCCAAAACTTCAAAACAATCTGTGTGAGTGGAGCAAAACTCGACACAGGTGGGCGTCCGGTCCCCCCCAGCCAAGGCAGCCAGTATAAAGAAGAGGGCGATAAAAGTTTCTCCAAGAGCACCCACTGTTTATGAGCATCACTGAACCTCCAGTCGACAATCCTAGAGAGCAAGACTGCCTGATAATAACGTTTAAAATCAGGAAGGCCTACCCCCCCTTTAGTCTTGGGTCTCACTAGTACTGAGAACCGAGTCCGTGGTTTCCTAGTACCCCAAATAAAGCTATTGACAGCCGATTGCAGGCGCCTGAAAAAGCAATCTGGAACCTGCACTGGAGCTGTCTGAAAGAGATAGAGGAATCGGGGTAAAATATCCATTTTGATCACTCCCACCCGACCGAACCAAGATAGCTGAGGTCTGCTATACCGTTTAAGGTCCGAGATAGTTTTCTGCAGGAGCGGGACATAGTTCAGAGCATATGCTGCGCTAATGTCAGCTGGTATTAAGACACCTAAATATTTTAAGGCATCGTTCTGCCACTTAAAAGAGAAGGACGCCTGGAGCCGAGAGACTAGATCATCAGGCAGGGAGATATTGAGCGCCTCCGTCTTGGAGTAGTTGACTCTAAAATTTGAGACCTCCCCGAACCTACGGAACTCCCTGAAGAGTACAGGGAAAGCCACAGTCGGGTTGGTAATGTATAGCAATAAATCATCCGCATACAGGGATATCTTAAACTCATGTTGGCCAATCCGTAGACCCTCAATATCAGGTGTCTTCCGTAATGCCACTGCCAGATGCTCCATCGCAAGGATATAAAGTAAAGGGAGAGGGGGCAACCCTGACGGGTCCCGTTTCTTATGTCAATGGGCGGGGAAAGGGTGCCATTCACTCTAAGACGGGCCGTAGGCCTATGATACAGAGCAAAAATCCTCTCTAACATGGTAGGTCCCACTCCCAGTTGCTTCAGGGAGGCACGTAGAAAGGTCCAGCCTAGGCGATCAAACGCCTTCTCAGCATCAATAGATAATAAGCATGCTGGTACCTTCCCCGCGCGCATGTACGAAGTTAGAAGCAACGTCTTCACCGTGTTATCCTTGGCCTCCCTGTGTGGCACAAAGCCCACCTGATCACTATGGATGGACCCAGGGAGAATAGGGTTCAGTCTACCAGCTAACACTTTCGCGAACACCTTCACATCCACATTAATGAGGGATATGGGCCTATAGCTTGCACATAATAGGGGATCTTTTCCCGGTTTAGGAATCACGGTGATTGTGGCCATCAGCGTTTGGGGAGCAAAGGGGCAGCTGGCCGAGATGGAGTTAAACAGTTTGGTCATGAAGGGGACCAGGGAATTCGCATATAACTTATAGAAGGCGGCGGAGAATCCGTCAGGACCAGGGCTTTTACCATTAGCCAAAGATTTTATTGTGTCTAAAACCTCCTGTTCCGAGAGGGGACTCTCCAGGGCCTCAGACTCCTCCACCGACATAGGCGGGAGCTCAGTGTCCCGGATGTAGTTGTCCACCCGTGCTTGAAACTCGGAAGGGGACATATCAGACAACGGGCCGCTTAAATTGTAGAGAGAGTCATAATATGCTCTGAATGAGTCCACAATCTGCTCAGGAAAATGGACCAGTTCACCCGCAGCAGACCTCATGGTAGGGATATAAGTGGTGGGGGCACGGGGTGCAAAAACCTCGCCAGAGCTCTCCCGGGTTTATCAGACTACTTGTACAGAAATTTATGAAAGCGGTCCCTCTGTCGTGCTAACGTCGTGTCCAACAAGGCACTCAACTCACAGCGTGCCCGGAGGAGATCAGCCAGCACCCCAGCATCTCTAGTCCGTTTATGATCCAACTCCAGAGTTTGGATACGAGTCAACAAACCCACAATGTTAGTCTCCCTCTCTCTCTTCAGCCGGGCCCCCTGTTGTATGAATACTCCCCGTATAACTCCTTTCAAAGCCTCCCATTGGTATGGGATGGCCGTGGGGTCATGTTTGTGAAAATCTAGAAAGTCCGAGATTGCTGTTCGCACGGCCACCTGACACATTAGATCTCCAAGGAAACCAGGGTTTAAGGACCAAGTCCATTCTCTCGGAGAAAGGCTCGGCAGCCGAAGGGAGAGCAAAACTGGGGCATGGTCTGACCACAACATCGTGTCGATGTCAGACTTTGGGTCAAGAGACAGGAGCCCATGGCTGACCAAAAAATAATCCAATCTACTATAGGAATTATGAACTGTGGAGAAGTAGGTATAATCCCGGGTAGTGGGGTGTAGTAACCTCCATACATCTACCAACCTTGAGTCCGTCAGGGCCCGCTGTAATCTCTCCAGCTGTGAGAGGGACACCGCCGACCTGCCCGAAGAGGAATCCACAGAGCGGTCCAACACCATATTGAAGTCCCCTCCCATAATCACATAGCCTTCCGCAAAGGCCGAGAGGTCCTGTAGGTACTTTCTGCACGCTCGGACCTGGTCTTGATTGGGGAGATAAATGTTAGCTATGGTGAACAAATCATGGGCAATTTTAAGCTTCAAAAACACAAATCGACCATTAGAATCAGCTTTAGAGGCAACTACCTGAGCCTGTAAAGACTTGTGCAATGCAATGCTGACTCCTTTAGACTTGGAGTCAGAGTTACTTCCATGGAACCACTGTGTGTAGTATCTATGGTTAAGCTTAGGGATTCTGTCTGATCGGAAATGTGTCTCCTGCAGCAGAAGTATGTCAACCCGTTTCTTATGCATACCGTATAAAACCTTCGATCGCTTTTCTGGGACATTAAACCCCCTGACATTAAGCGAGCAGAGTTGTAGGGATGCCATAGGAACTATCGGGCCTGCAGGTGGTACAATCGGGTCGGAAAGGAGTGGGAGGGATGGAAACAGAGAAAGTAAAGCACCAAGGAAAGAGAGTAGTTCAGCCGGAAGACAGGGTTCCGTCCAAAAAGAAAGAGAAAAACCAGGAAGCCACTAGGCCTCAAGGGTACAGGACAATATCAGAGAAAACTCTGAGAAGTAGTGTCAGAGACACACCCTAGTGGGGAGGTGATTGAGCAGAGAACAACCAGCCGAGCCCCTGCAGCAAAAAAGAAAAAATCCAACTCTACCCAATAGGCCCATGACCCTGGTAACATAAACATTGTTAACGAACATAACAGCGGATCAAGTACATTTGTCAAAATGAGCAAGTCACAACAAGCCCCCGAAGGGGTATCATCAAAAGTCACATTTCAGGAGAAAGAGCGGCGTTAGCCAACATAGAATAACATTAGCACATTAATGCGGTAGTGCAACAGTTGAGCACAGTACATGAGGAGTCAATTGAAGTAGGTGGACATTCATAAATAGAAATGTCACCGCTACGAAACATTCGGCTCTAATCCATCCATAATAAACAGACTAAAGCAAAGTCACAACCAAGCCCCCCGTGGGAGTCCGGCAACATGGAGGGACAATGTAGGCGGCAAGAAAGCAAAAAGAGAAAAAGGGCAGTAGTGATCATAAAGTCTGAATTAGGTGATCAAGTGTCATCAGCATGAGTAACGGAGGCACGTCTATGGCGGGAGCCCAGTTTCCTCTTTCCCAGCGACCCGGCGGGGGGTCCTCCAGTACGGCGTGGGCCCCATAGGTCAGACGCAGTAAGGCGAGGCCAGTCTCCCAATGTGACCATGGGTAGGCCCAGTTCAGCGGTGAAGTTCTGGAGATCTGACGGGGATCTCAAAATTATCAGTCCTTTGTCACTGCGTACTTGTAATTGAAACGGATAACCCCAGCTGTAGGGGATCTCATTTTCCCGCAACACCTCCAGGAGGGGGCGCAGAGCCCTCCGTTTAGCCAGGGTGAAGCGTGAGAGGTCAGATAAGAGAAGGACATCAGACCCATTAAAGTCAATAACATCGTGGTCCCTTGCCTTACGCATGATGTCATCCTTAATTTGGAAGTAGTGAATCCTACAAATGACGTCCCTCGGCTTAGATGTATCGGGGTTCTTTGGGCCGAGCGAGCGGTGGGCTCTGTCAATTTCAATGTGTTCAGTGGGTGACCTCCCTAAGAGAGAATTGAAAATGCCATGGAGGGCTGAGGAAAGGTCACGTGGAGCTACGGACTCAGGGATCCCACGGAGCCTGATATTATTCCTCTCGGTTCCTGTTCTCAGAGTCCTCTAGCATATCTAGAGCCACATTGAAAGTCTCTGAGTGTAGGTCCAGAAGTTGTTGCTGACTTTGCAATTGTGAGGAAAGCGACTCCATTTTAGCTTCTAATGCAGAGACAGTGGTGGTAAGGTGGGACACATCTTCCTTAAGGGACCCCACTTCACTCCTGCACACTGCCTCCAGACGCTGTATATAGCACTCCATGTCAGCCTTTGTAGGGAAGGCACTCAGCTGCGCTCTCAACTCAGAGGCAGTTATACAGTCATCAGAGCCCAGGGACCTAACAGGAGCTTGTGTGGGGAGGCCATGAGATGTAGTGATGGTGG
Organism: Allobates femoralis; assembly: GCA_033576535.1. Lineage (NCBI taxonomy): Eukaryota > Metazoa > Chordata > Amphibia > Anura > Aromobatidae > Allobates > Allobates femoralis. Next base: position 216,455,902 of record JARQOC010000005.1, on the reverse strand, counting down.
GCACAATGTCCTGGGGCACTAAGCTGGAAGGAGCCCCTCTCTCATGTCTCCCTGGTGGTAGTAGTGGGGGGCCCACTTCAGTTTCCTGAGCCTGAGAAGGGTGCAGTGTAGGGGGAGACAGTTCCTCAGCCAGCTCAGCCTGTGATGTCCTCTGTCCAGGGGTGGAGGGACAGGGTACAGCTCTCACCTCTCCTTTGCTCTGTGTCTGGCTCCCTCCTGTCAGCTTCTGTGGTGAGCGGCCAGTCCCTGGTGCAGCAGTCACTCGTCCTCTCTCCTGTGCCTTCTCTGCTGTGGCCCCATTCTTCTGTGCAATTGAGGTCCCAGGAAAGGAGCTTCTGTGTGTGTGCTGCTGCATGGAGGAGGAGGCACCTCCCCCCTCCACCATGGCTGAAGGAGCTGCTCTCCTTCCCACACTTCCAGGCGTCGACATGTACCTGGTGATTCCTGTGCCTGCGGGACCTGCTGTGAGCTCCCTGGGGGCCTGGGAGCGGAGCCCGACCTTGCCCTTCATGATCAGTGGGTGAGTGGAGCTGATGGTGGCTATATAATTGCTGCAGAGGCCTCAGGCACGCTGGAGCTCAGGAGAGATGTGTGCTTACAGCTCCATGCCCAAGCCACGCCCCCTCAGGATTTGTTTTGTGATGTGTTCCCGGCCATAGTGGCTCTAATCCATCTTGTGCTCCATTAGCTGGCTGCTGAAACTCCAAAGCTGACAGAATTCCTATCATACATTGAATTAGAAATTAAAAAAGAGGACCCTGCTCGTATCCTGCTTATTTTTCAGCGTGCCTTGGCTGAAAACTGCATAATGCCAGATCTTTGGGCCAAATATACACAATATCTTGAGAGTATGGGGTAGAAAGGCACTGTTACATGCTTGTAGGTGGCCTGGTCATTTGGTCATCCACCTATTGGTTTCAGAATTTAAGTGATGTTAAAGAACTTAGTATCTGTTTTCAAACTGTATTTTCTTAGAACATGAAGATAAAAAGGAAATTGTGCTTGTTACATATGATCGAGCTCTCAGAAATTGACCACGGACTGTAGGCTTGTGGAAAAGTTATCTCCTTGCCTTAGGGCGACATTGTGCTGATCACAATCTCATAAATGGTAAGCCTGCATTGTATTCAGACTAAAATGCGGTGTCCAATATACATTAAAAGCAGATCCATAAAAGCAGCACATACCTGGAACATCCCAGAATCGCTCTCATGTCATTAGTTAGGCAACTGTGAGTAAAGGCAGATCAGGCCCCAGCATATGCGGTAGTGCTACACATGCCTGGACAATCTCAGAACTAACCTCAGAATGCCAGACCAGCATAACAATGAAGGTGGAGCAGGACCAAGTAAATGGTGCATTCAACTAACAGCGCCTGTAGAAAGGGTGAGGCAGCTGAATGTGAACATCTACCAAGGTACCTTTTCCCAAAAGCTGATACTGTACACCACTATTATGGATATCAGGATTTGTTTTGTGATGTGTTCCCGGCCATAGTGGCTCTAACTTTCCATCTTGTGCTCCATTAGCTGGGTGCTGAAACTCCAAAGCTGACAGAATTCCTATGATACATTGAATTAGAAATTAAAAAAGAGGACCCTGCTCGTATCCTGCTTAGTTTTCAGCGTGCCTTGGCTGAAAACTGCATAATGCCAGATCTTTGGGCCAAATATACACAATATCTTGAGAGTATGGGGTAGAAAGGCACTGTTACATGCTTGTAGGTGGTCTGGTCATTTGGTCATCCACCTATTGGTTTCATAATTTAAGTGATGTTAAAGAACTTAGTATCTGTTTTCATTCTGTATTTTCTTACGACATGAAGATAAACAAAAAAGAAATTGTGCTCGTTACATATGATCGAGCTCTCAGAAATTGCCCACGGACTGTAGGCTTGTGGAAAAGTTATCTCCTTGCCTTAGGGCGACATTGTGCTGATCACAAACTCATAAATGGTAAGCCTGCATTGTATTCAGACTAAAATGCGGTGTCCAATATACATTAAAAGCAGATCCATAAAAGCAGCACATACCTGGAACATCCCAGAATCGCTCTCATGTCATAGGCAACTGTGAATAAAGGCAGATCAGGCCCCAGCATATACAGCAGTGCTACACATGCCTGGACAATCTCGGAACTTACCTCACAATGCCAGACCAGCATAACAATGAAGGTGGAGCAGGACCAAGTAAATGGTGCGTTCAACTAACACGCGCCTGTAGAAAGGGTGAGGCAGCTGAATGTGAATATCTACCAAGGTACCTTTTCCCAAAAGCTGATACTGTACACCACTATTATGGATATCAGGATTTGTTTTGTGATGTGTTCCGGCCATAGTGGCTCTAACTTTCCATCTTGTGCTCCATTAGCTGGCTGCTGAAACTCCAAAGCTGACAGAATTCCTATCATACATTGAATTAGAAATTAAAAAAGAGGACCCTGCTCGTATCCTGCTTATTTTTCAGCGTGCCTTGGCTGAAAACTGCATAATGCCAGATCTTTGGGCCAAATATACACAATATCTTGAGAGTATGGGGTAGAAAGGCACTGTTACATGCTTGTAGGTGGCCTGGTCATTTGGTCATCCACCTATTGGTTTCAGAATTTAAGTGATGTTAAAGAACTTAGTATCTGTTTTCATACTGTATTTTCTTAGACATGAAGATAACAAAAAGAAATTGTGCTGTTACATATGATCGAGCTCTCAGAAATTGACCACGGACTGTAGGCTTGTGGAAAAGTTATCTCCTTGACCTTAGGGCGACATTGTGCTGATCACAAACTCATAAATGGTAAGTCTGCATTGTATTCAGACTAAAATGCGGTCTCCAATATACATTAAAAGCAGATCCATTAAAGCAGCACATACCTGGAACATCCAGAATCGCTCTCATGTCAGTAGTTAGGCAACTGTGATAAAGGCAGATCAGGCCCCAGCATATCAGCAGTGCTACACATGCCTGGACAATCTCGGAACTAACATCACAATGCCAGACCAGCATAACAATGAAGGTGAGCAGGACCAAGTAAATGGTGCTTTCAACTAACAGCGCCTGTAGAAAGGGTGAGGCAGCTGAATGTGAACATCTACCAAGGTACCTTTTCCCAAAGCTGATACTGTACACCACTATTATGATATCAGGATTTGTTTTTTGATGTGTTCACGGCCATAGTGGCTCTAACTTTCCATCTTGTGCTCCATTAGCTGGCTGCTGAAACTCCAAAGCTGACAGAATTCCTATCATACATTGAATTAGAAATTAAAAAAGAGGACCCTGCTCGTATCCTGCTTATTTTTCAGCGTGCCTTGGCTGAAAACTGCATAGTGCCAGATCTTTGGGCCAAATATACACAATATCTTGAGAGTATGGGTAGAAAGGCACTGTTACATGCTTGTAGGTGGTCTGGTCATTTGGTCATCCACCTATTGGTTTCATAATTTAAGTGATGTTAAAGAACTTAGTATCTGTTTTCATACTGTATTTTCATTAGGACATGAAGATAACAAAAAGAAATTGTGCTTGTTACATATGATCAAGCTCTCAGAAATTGCCCACGACTGTAGGCTTGTGGAAAAGTTATCTCCTTGCCTTAGGGCGACATTGTGCTGATCACAAACTCATAAATGGTAAGTCTGCATTGTATTCAGACTAAAATGCGGTCTCCAATATACATTAAAAGCAGATCCATAAAAGCAGCACATACCTGGAACATCCCAGAATCGCTCTCATGTCATAGGCAACTGTGAATAAAGGCAGATCAGGCCCCAGCATATAGCAGCAGTGCTACACATGCCTGGACAATCTCGGAATTTAAACTCACAATGCCAGACCAGCATAACAATGAAGGTGGAGCAGGACCAAGTAAATGGTGCGTTCAACTAACAGCGCCTGTAGAAAGGGTGAGGCAGCTGAATGTGAACATCTACCAAGGTACCTTTTCCCAAAAGCTGATACTGTACACCACTATTATGGATATCAGGATTTGTTTTGTGATGTGTTCCCGGCCATAGTGGCTCTAACTTTCCATCTTGTGCTCCATTAGCTGGCTGCTGAAACTCCAAAGCTGACAGAATTCCTATCATACATTGAATTAGAAATTAAAAAAGAGGACCCTGCTCGTATCCTGCTTATTTTTCAGCGTGCCTTGGCTGAAAACTGCATAGTGCCAGATCTTTGGGCCAAATATACACAATATCTTGAGAGTATGGGGTAGAAAGGCACTGTTACATGCTTGTAGGTGGCTGGTCATTTGGTCATCCACCTATTGGTTTCATAATTTAAGTGATGTTAAAGAACTTAGTATCTGTTTTCATACTGTATTTTTTAGGACATGAAGATAAAAAAAGAAATTGTGCTTGTTACATATGATCGAGCTCTCAGAAATTGCCACGGACTTAGCTGTGGAAAAGTTATCTCCTTGCCTTAGGGCGACATTGTGCTGATCACAAACTCATAAATGGTAAGTCTGCATTGTATTCAGACTAAAATGCGTTCCAATATACATTAAAAGCAGATCCATAAAAGCAGCACATACCTGGAACATCCCAGAATCGCTCTCATGTCATAGGCAACTGTGAATAAAGGCAGATCAGGCCCCAGCATATGCAGCAGTGCTACACATGCCTGGACAATCTCGGAACTTACCTCACAATGCCAGACCAGCATAACAATGAAGGTGGAGCAGGACCAAGTAAATGGTGCGTTCAACTAACAGCGCCTGTAGAAAGGGTGAGGCAGCTGAATGTGAACATCTACCAAGGTACCTTTTCCCAAAAGCTGATACTGTACACCACTATTATGGATATCAGGATTTGTTTTGTGATGTTTTTCACGGCCATAGTGGCTCTAACTTTCCATCTTGTGCTCCATTAGCTGGCTGCTGAAACTCCAAAGCTGACAGAATTCCTATCATACATTGAATTAGAAATTAAAAAAGAGGACCCTGCTCGTATCCTGCTTATTTTTCAGCGTGCCTTGGCTGAAAACTGCATAATGCCAGATCTTTGGGCCAAATATACACAATATCTTGAGAGTATGGGGTAGAAAGGCACTGTTACATGCTTGTAGGTGGCCTGGTCATTTGGTCATCCACCTATTGGTTTCATAATTTAAGTGATGTTAAAGAACTTAGTATCTGTTTTCAACTGTATTTTCTTAGACATGAAGATAAAAAGGAAATTGTGCTTGTTACATATGATCGACTCTCAGAAATTGACCACGGACTGTAGGCTTGTGGAAAAGTTATCTCCTTGCCTTAGGGCGACATTGTGCTGATCACAAACTCATAAATGGTAAGTCTGCATTGTATTCAGACTAAAATGCGGTCTCCAATATACATTAAAAGCAGATCCATAAAAGCAGCACATACCTGGAACATCCCAGAATCGCTCTCATGTCAGTAGTTAGGCAACTGTGAATAAAGGCAGATCAGGCCCCAGCATATGCAGCAGTGCTACACATGCCTGGACAATCTCGGAACTAACCTCACAATGCCAGAACCAGCATAACAATGAAGGTGGAGCAGGACCAAGTAAATGGTGCTTTCAACTAACAGCGCCTGTAGAAAGGGTGAGGCAGCTGAATGTGAACATCTACCAAGGTACCTTTTCCCAAAGCTGATACTGTACACCACTATTATGGATATCAGGATTTGTTTTGTGATGTGTTCACGGCCATAGTGGCTCTAACTTTCCATCTTGTGCTCCATTAGCTGGCTGCTGAAACTCCAAAGCTGACAGAATTCCTATCATACATTGAATTAGAAATTAAAAAAGAGGACCCTGCTCGTATCCTGCTTATTTTTCAGCGTGCCTTGGCTGAAAACTGCATAGTGCCAGATCTTTGGGCAAATATACACAATATCTTGGAGTATTGGGGTAGAAAGGCACTGTTACATGCTTGTAGGTGGCCTGGTCATTTGGTCATCCACCTATTGGTTTCATAATTTAAGTGATGTTAAAGAACTTAGTATCTGTTTTTCATACTGTATTTTTTAGGACATGAAGATAAAAAGAAATTGTGCTTGTTACATATGATCAACTCTCAGAAATTGCCCACGGAGGCTTGTGGAAAAGTTATCTCCTTGCCTTAGGGCGACATTGTGCTGATCACAAACTATAAATGGTAAGTCTGCATTGTATTCAGACTAAAATGCGGTCTCCATATACATTAAAAGCAGATCCATAAAAGCAGCACATACCTGGAACATCCCAGAACGCTCTCATGTCAGTAGTTAGGCAACTGTGAATAAAGGCAGATCAGGCCCCAGCATATGCAGCAGTGCTACACATGCCTGGACAATCTCGGAACTAACATCACAATGCCAGACCAGCATAACAATGAAGGTGGAGCAGGACCAAGTAAATGGTGCGTTCAACTAACAGCGCCTGTAGAAAGGGTGAGGCAGCTGAATGTGAACATCTACCAAGGTACCTTTTCCCAAAAGCTGATACTGTACACCACTATTATGGATATCAGGATTTGTTTTGTGATGTGTTCACGGCCATAGTGGCTCTAACTTTCCATCTTGTGCTCCATTAGCTGGCTGCTGAAACTCCAAAGCTGACAGAATTCCTATCATACATTGAATTAGAAATTAAAAAAGAGGACCCTGCTCGTATCCTGCTTATTTTTCAGCGTGCCTTGGCTGAAAACTGCATAGTGCCAGATCTTTGGGCCAAATATACACAATATCTTGAGAGTATGGGGTAGAAAGGCACTGTTACATGCTTGTAGGTGGCCTGGTCATTTGGTCATCCACCTATTGGTTTCATAATTTAAGTGATGTTAAAGAACTTAGTATCTGTTTTCATACTGTATTTTCTTAGGACATGAAGATAAAAAAAGAAATTGTGCTTGTTACATATGATCAACTCTCAGAAATTGACCACGGACTGTAGGCTTGTGGAAAAGTTATCTCCTTGCCTTAGGGCGACATTGTGCTGATCACAAACTCATAAATGGTAAGTCTGCATTGTATTCAGACTAAAATGCAGTCTCCTATATACATTAAAAGCAGATCCATAAAAACAGCACATACCTGGAACATCCCAGAACCGCTCTCATGTCAGTAGTTAGGCAACTGTGAATAAAGGCAGATCAGGCCCCAGCATATGCAGCAGTGCTACACATGCCTGGACAATCTCGGAACTAACATCACAATGCCAGACCAGCATAACAATGAAGGTGGAGCAGGACCAAGTAAATGGTGCATTCAACTAACAGCGCCTGTAGAAAGGGTGAGGCAGCTGAATGTGAACATCAACCAAGGTATCTTTTCCCAAAAGCTGATACTGTACACCACTATTATGGATATCAGGATTTGTTTTGTGATGTGTTCACGGCCATAGTGGCTCTAACTTTCCATCTTGTGCTCCATTAGCTGGCTGCTGAAACTCCAAAGCTGACAGAATTCCTATCATACATTGAAATTAGAAATTAAAAAAGAGGACCCTGCTCGTATCCTGCTTATTTTTCAGCGTGCCTTGGCTGAAAACTGCATAGTGCCAGATCTTTGGCCAAATATACACAATATCTTGAGAGTATGGGGTAGAAAGGCACTGTTACATGCTTGTAGGTGGCCTGGTCATTTGGTCATCCACCTATTGGTTTCATAATTTAAGTGATGTTAAAGAACTTAGTATCTGTTTTTATACTGTATTTTATTAGGACATGAAGATAAAAAGGAAATTGTGCTTGTTACATATGATCAAACTCTCAGAAATTGACCACGACTGTAGGCTTGTGGAAAAGTTATCTCCTTGCCTTAGGGCGACATTGTGCTGATCACAAACTCATAAATGGTAATCTGCATTGTATTCAGACTAAAATGCGTGCTCCAATATACATTAAAAGCAGATCCATAAAAGCAGCACATACCTGGAACATCCCAGAACCGCTCTCATGTCAGTAGTTAGGCAACTGTGAATAAAGGCAGATCAGGCCCCAGCATATGCAGCAGTGCTACACATGCCTGGACAATCTCGGAACTAACTCACAATGCCAGACCAGCATAACAATGAAGGTGGAGCAGGACCAAGTAAATGGTGCTTCAACTAACAGCGCCTGTAGAAAGGGTGGGCAGCTGAATGTGAACATCTACCAAGGTACCTTTTCCCAAAAGCTGATACTGTACACCACTATTATGGATATCAGGATTTGTTTTGTGATGTGTTCATGCCATAGTGGCTCTAACTTTCCATCTTGTGCTCCATTAGCTGGCTGCTGAAACTCCAAAGCTGACAAAAATTCCTATCATACATTGAATTAGAAATTAAAAAAAGAGACCCTGCTCGTATCCTGCTTATTTTTCAGCGTGCCTTGGCTGAAAACTGCATAGTGCCAGATCTTTGGGCCAAATATACACAATATCTTGAGATTATGGGGTAGAAAGGCACTGTTACATGCTTGTAGGTGGCCTGGTCATTTGGTCATCCCACCTATTGGTTTCATAATTTAAGTGATGTTAAAGAACTTAGTATCTGTTTTTATACTGTATTTTATTAGGACATGAAGATAAAAAAAGAAATTGTGCTTGTTACATATGATCAAACTCTCAGAAATTGCCCACGGACTGTAGGCTTGTGGAAAAGTTATCTCCTTGCCTTAGGGCGACATTGTGCTGATCACAAACTCATAAATGGTAAGTCTGCATTGTATTCAGACTAAAATGCGTCTCCTATATACATTAAAAGCAGATCCATAAAAACAGCACATACCTGGAACATCCCAGAACCGCTCTCATGTCAGTAGTTAGGCAACTGTGAATAAAGCAGATCAGGCCCCAGCATATGCAGCAGTGATACACATGCCTGGACAATCTCGGAACTAACATCACAATGCCAGACCAGCATAACAATGAAGGTGGAGCAGGACCAAGTAAATGGTGCGTTCAACTAACAGCGCCTGTAGAAAGGGTGAGGCAGCTGAATGTGAACATCAACCAAGGTATATTTTCCCAAAAGCTGATACTGTACACCACTATTATGGATATCAGGATTTGTTTTGTGATGTGTTCCCGGCCATAGTGGCTCTAACTTTCCATCTTGTGCTCCATTAGCTGGCTGCTAAAACTCCAAAGCTGACAGAATTCCTATCATACATTGAATTAGAAATTAAAAAAAGAGGACCCTGCTCGTATCCTGCTTATTTTTCAGCGTGCCTTGGCTGAAAACTGCATAGTGCCAGATCTTTGGTCCAAATATACACAATATCTTGAGAGTATGGGGTAGAAAGGCACTGTTACATGCTTGTAGGTGGTCTGGTCATTTGGTCATCCACCTATTGGTTTCATAATTTAAGTGATGTTAAAGAACTTAGTATCTGTTTTCATACTGTATTTGCTTAGGACATGAAGATAAACAAAAAAGAAATTGTGCTTGTTACATATGATCAAACTCTCAGAAATTGACCACAGACTGTAGGCTTGTGGAAAAGTTATCTCCTTGCCTTAGGGCGACATTGTGCTGATCACAAACTCATAAATGGTAAGTCTGCATTGTATTCAGACTAAAATGCAGTCTCCTATATACATTAAAAGCAGATCCATAAAAACAGCACATACCTGGAACATCCCAGAACCCCTCTCATGTCAGTAGTTAGGCAACTGTGAATAAAGGCAGATCAGGCCCCAGCATATACAGCACTGCTACACATGCCTGGACAATCTCGGAACTTACCTCACAATGCCAGACCAGCATAACAATGAAGGTGGAGTAGGACCAAGTAAATGGTGCGTTCAACTAACAGCGCCTGTAGAAAGGGTGAGGCAGCTGAATGTGAACATCAACCAAGGTATCTTTTCCCAAAAGCTGATACTGTACACCACTATTATGGATATCAGGATTTGTTTTGTGATGTGTTCATGGCCATAGTGGTTCTAACTTTCCATCTTGTCCTCCATTAGCTGGCTGCTAAAACTCCAAAGCTGACAGAATTCCTATCATACATTGAATTAGAAATTAAAAAAAAGAGGACCCTGCTCGTATCCTGCTTATTTTTCAGCGTGCCTTGGCTGAAAACTGCATAGTGCCAGATCTTTGGGCCAAATATACACAATATCTTGAGAGTATGGGGTAGGAGATCCAAGATGGCCGCTGACTGAGCAGGACGTACTCCTGTGAGCTCCACTAACAACTGCTGGATCCGCAGCATCCTACCCCTAGAGGTCCGGAAAACGGCCTGGATTACAACTGGTGATATACCACAGACACCAGGGATCGCAGGGATCCCGGTATTTTGGATCTCAGGACCCAAAAGGAGCACTTTAAAGGAGCCTGCCCGTCCCCCCCCCAGCACATGGTGCCTGATTGTACCTCCGGCCTGAAACAACCCTGATCTGCGGTGAGTGGGCCGCCTCATCAAAAGATCCTGCCGCTGGAGACCCGACTGCTGGCCCCCCGCCTAAAAGAAGAGCCAAGGGAGAGGTGAGAGGAAGGAGCGGAGTGCGGGGGAAGCGTTTTCCCGCCGGCCGCCATTAGCGCGGGCCCTCGCCCGGGAGACGCCTGCTGTTGCTGACCCGGCTCCTCGCCTGCTGCGGGGCCGGGAGGAGGCAGCGATCGCCCCGAGAGCATACAGAGGAGAACAGGGGACCTGCAGGCACGCGCGCACACCCGACTGGCAGGCGTAGTGAGCGGATCGCTTGCTTGTGGCGCCGCCTGGGCCGCGGACCAGCCTGGACGGAGGGAACAGGAGAGCACCCTGGACTGGCTACATGAGGTGAGGTGAGGGGAACGTCGGGAGCTGACGGGTGAAGTGACAGAAGGGCAGCATTGTAACAGGGGCCCCTATACTGCAGCTGCTGGGACCTGGTTTTATTCCACTCTTCCCCCCCCCTCGACCATAACACAGCAGAACTATCGGGCAAAGTTGAGAGGAATACTGTGTAAACTGTCTCCTAAACAAAGCACTATCACCTTGCTAAAGTTCAGTAGATGGTGCTCAGAAAGAGATACTGTATACAGAAATATCCTAAGCTGCCTCTCCACAAATCTACACCTTATAGAACATAGACCTCTGGTTTAACCCTTTCACTGCCCCTATATCACCCACCGGCCCATACCACCAACTACCAGCAGAGGGCGCCGGAAGCCTATATACAGTATCAACTAAACTAAAGTGGTTTTACAAGGAAACCTTCAAAAATCAAGGTGTCATAAAACAGCATATTGTACACCCCTCTACAACTTTTGACTGTAACATTCTGACAAACCCTCCCTCGCCCGCCTGGCTCAGTGGGAAACTAATAAAGAACCATCTCTTTCCCAAGACCACCCATCTTCTGGATCTCCACCTGAACTTATAACAACAGATTCTCTCTATACCGCACCAGACCCCATAATGTGAGAGTCTCGCAGCGCCCTGGGGGGGTTGGCAGAGTACAGAAACCAGATAGACTCTAACTTCTTCAACAAGTCACAATGGTTAAATCTAATACAAAATCCCCTAAATCCTCCACTAAGACGACCACTAACACCACGCAAGTGGATTTAGATAAATATCTGAAAAAACAAGCCGGCCTGTCGTCCTTATCAAAGACGTCGAGACGACTCTTGGTAGAAGAAACTATGGAACCAGACCGTGATAGCGAATGCGAGGGAACAGACGACGATGAGGAGCTTCCAATCACCAGGTCATACCTCAAAAGGATATTACATAAGGCTCTAGAACCCCTGGCCAAAGAGATGGCGGATATCAAACAGGACTTGGCACAGACGGGACGCAGAGTCGAAACTCTGGAATCAGCCAACACAGAGGTGGTCAAACAAACTAACGCTACTCTCTCTGGTCTCCAACACCATGAAGACCACCTCAATAAGATCTATACTATGCTGGAAGACCACGAAAACAGAGATAGACGGGACAATCTGCGTTTGAAGGGAGTTCCTGAAACACTAACACAGGATGCCTTGACTCCAACCATTATAGACGCATTCCGCTCCTTATTACAGCCAGATGACCCCTCAGATATGGAATTGGTGAGAGTACATAGAGCATTACGCCCGAAACCACCATCTGACGAATCTCCAAGAGATGTAATCTGCCGTTTCCTGGACTACAGGACAAAGGAGCTGGTCATGAGGAGGGCCAGAGAGAAAACAACTGTTACATGCAATGGCTCCCCAATCCAAATATACCAGGATCTCTCTTGGATAACCCTTGCTAAACGGCGCCTCTTGAAACCGTTGACTACAATTTTTCACCAACGGAATTACCCATACAGATGGCTGTTCCCTTTCGGCATATCTGTCACGGCTGGAGACAAAAGGACTCAAGGTCGAACATCAGCTGACATCAAACGGATGTGTCAGGAGCTAAATATCGAACTGGAACATTATCCCAATCTGGAAGAGGTGGGAGCTGCATACCAGATGATGCCTCTACAACAACCACCACCATGGCAAACACATCTTACACCAAAGTCCCAAAGAACAAAACGCAAAAACTCCAAATTAGCCGAGTCCCGAGGAGAAGACAGTCCGAACGGATGATGGATAGTTAAAGATCTACTGTATTTTTCCTTTTCCCCCTGAGACTCGTGACTGGGACATTAATATGCCCACTATCCACAACTACTATAGTCGACCTGGATGGTCGATGTTTCTTTCGCCCTTCCTTATCCACCTTGAGATTGGATAATAGTTTTGCTCCTTGCATGACATCATGCTAGAAATGTTAAGATTTATTTTCAAAACTTTATAGAAATCGTTGTGACTACTGTACAATATTTCAGCAGCCCACATGGGCGTTTAGGGGAAGCTCCGCTACCCCATTTTCACCTATTAATAGTTTATCAAACTCTTTCTGGTTGCTGTGTTAGGTTTTAATTACACATTGGCTGCCTTACAAGAGACTATCCTGTTATAAGTTTCAGACTATCCTGTTACCAAGTTTAAGGCACGATAGCCTAATAGTTATTCTTAGAGTTACAAGGTAAAACCTTCTCTGTCAGTCTACCCCCCACGCTTGCGGCTCTTACGTGGCGGAGGGATGGTCGTGGTGGAGAAGAGTCTGTCTGTTCAGATTCATTATACAAGAAGGTTTAAATTTAAAATGTATGAATATGCGTTAACTACAATTTGTTTTGCATTCTCAGATAAACTATCTCTACTGTTCCCTCCTATCCTCTCTGTTTCTCCCCACCCACCCCGGTCCCAACACCCCGCGAGAGAGTCTTTGCTACAACGTCTGAATGACTACGAACACCCACCATGACCACCAACCGTAGGTCATACCAAGTGGTATCGCACAATTTACACGGTTTCAATTCTCCTATTCCTAGGTCTCAAACACTACACTTCCTCAAGAAAGCAGGACATGACATCTTACTATTACAAGAAACCCATTTTATAGAGGCTAAAACTCCTAACTTTGAAAAGAATTACTATAATACCTGGTACCATGCATACTCACCCCAAAAGGGGGCCAGAGGAGTAGCTATCGCTATAGCAAAAAATGTCCCCTTCCTTCCTATAGATAGATTGGCCGACAACGAGGGCCGATATATCTTTGTAAAGGGTTTATTGGAAGGTTCCTTGATTACACTAGGCAGTTTATATGCCCCAAATAAAAAACATTTTTCCTGGATACAAAAAGTTCAAACCAAGCTTTCATTATTTGCTGAAGGCTCAGTTTTGATTGGCGGAGATTTAAACATTGCGCTAGAGCCCCTATTGGATACCTCAACAGGGAAAAGCAATCTCTCCAGGCGAGATCTGGCTCAAATAAGGTCCTCTTTCCACACAGCAAGTTTGATAGATGTATGGCGATATCATCATCCCCACGACAGAGCCTACACATATTTCTCTCACCCCCATAACAACTACCATCGACTAGACTATCTATTTGTGTCCAAAACCCTCCTTCCAACAGTTGTAGAAACTGAAATCCTCCCAGCACTATACTCAGACCACGCAATGGTGACTATAAAACTAGAATGTGGAGGACCTGTCCCACCTACTAGGACGTGGAGATTGAATGAATCCCTATTACGCGCTAAAGACATTAAACTTAAAATTCAATTGGCCATCAAAGACTACTTCAATCACAATAACACTCCAGAAGTAGATCCTACAATAATCTGGGAAGCACATAAGGCAACATTGAGAGGAGTTATAATATCAATAGCTTCGTTTCAAAATAAGCAGAGAAAGGCGGATATAGAAAAATTGTATAAAGATATTATCCACCTGGAGAAACAACATCAACTGACGTTGGCCCACCCTAATATGATAAAACTGGCGGAATGTAGACAACGCCTAAAAGACCTCCTCAATAAAAAAGCAGCTAAATTTTATTAATTGGAGAAATCGCTTAATGGTACATGGTGATAAGGCCTCTAAGCTAATGATATCAATGATTAAAAAAAGACAGTCTCGAACCTTCATCCATAAAATAAAAACAGAATCGGGTCTGATAACACAAAATTATGAGCAGATCACCACAGAATTTTTAACATTCTATAAAAATTTATACCAGATAAGATCGCATGGTCCTGAAGTAAACTTACACCAGAAAACACGCGAAATAGAATCATTTCTCTCATCTCTATCATTACCAAAACTAGATGAACAACAACAGAAGTGGTTGACAAGACCTTTTGAAGTGGAGGAACTCCAGTCCATCCTGTCTGAGGGCCCAACAGGCAAATCCCCGGGACCAGATGGTTTTCCACTACTTTATTATAAGACATTTTCTCCAGACCTGAATAAATACTTGTTGAACATGTGTAATGCAGTTCTCCATGGCAGCACTCTTCCCCCCCAATCCTTAGAAGCACATATCACACTCTTACATAAAGATGGAAAGGATCCGACACAGTGTGGGAGTTACAGACCCATCTCCTTGCTTAACGTTGACCTGAAAATATACGCTAGCTTAATAGCAAGACGCCTGACGGGTATGATCCCACAACTGATTACGTTGGAACAGACAGGATTTGTGCGAGGGAGGGAGGGAAGAGACAATGCAGGAAGAATATTACACTTAATGCAATACGCCAAAATACACCACAAACGGATGGTCCTATTGAGCACAGATGCCGAGAAGGCCTTTGACAGGGTGGACTGGACATTCCTCCGCAGCACCCTAATGGCTTTTCATATACCCCCCCTTCTAATAGATGCCATATTCAAAATGTACACCTCCCCATCAGCTAAATTGAAAATCAACAACACGCTTTCAGACCCTTTTCTAATAAAAAATGGCACGAGACAGGGATGCCCCTTGTCCCCTCTACTATTCGTTCTGGTTATGGAACCTCTGTTAAGAAGCATCCAAATGAACGAAGAAATTAAAGGATTTCAATTGAACAAAGTACACCACAAATCGGCCGCATTTGCGGATGATCTGCTGGTATTACTGTCTGAACCGGATAGGGGCATCCCAGCCTTTATACAAACCTTGGAGAACTACGGCCGGCTATCCAATTATAAAATTAACTTGTCTAAATCAGAAGCTTTAGGCCTTAACATTCCCAAGCCTATGATAGACAAATATAAAAATACTTATCCCTTCAAATGGCCAGAAAACCATATTACATACCTAGGAATAAAGATAGGACACACAGACAGAGACCTTCTCTCACTTAACGTAATACCCACATTGGAAAAAGCAAAAGAAACAGTTAAATTATGGAGAGCGCCTTTTCTATCATGGGTAGGCAGAAAAAACCTAATTAAAAGCATTATTCTACCAAAATTCATATATTTATTCCAAATGCTCCCAATTCACATTCCGGATCATATTTTAAACAAAATACATGCCTTCTTTTTGAATTTTATTTGGAATAATAAAAAACCACGTATTAAATATCAAACACTTGCACTACCAAGAGACAAAGGGGGTATGGGGGCGCCGGACATACGCAAGTACTATGCAGCAGCTATGTTAACGAGAATTATAGACTGGATCAGGAGACCGCCACATAAATTATGGCTCTCAATTGAAGAAAATATGTCACGTGTGCCCCTGAGATCCCTAGCACTGCTTCCAGATCTCTATAACGACCCAAAACTGATTAGCAACACCTTCACGAAAGCTACTGTAGCTACTTGGAAAAAAGAATGTGGCCGACTGCTCCCTCCATTGACCCCAATTCTGGATCTGCGAGATCTTGTCGGCTATCTTCCGGGGAGGCCTCATGCGCCCGACCCGGGGGGCCCGGGGAGGGGGATAGTCGAACCCATTCCAATTGACCGTTTACTGATAGACGGAGCTTTGCTTACACATAGAGAAATACTACAATCTAACTCCCTTCCAAATATATCCTTTCTCCAATACGGCAAATTAAAAACTTACATCTACAAACACCTGAAAAATTTAGATATCACGAGACCTCTGACATTATTTGAGCAGCTATGTACACAGTTGCTGGCTCCCACCAAGGTGCTATCATTGCTATACAAACAATTAACCCTAAATATCGCACACGTTAAAAGAGACTTCTTAGGCCTATGGGAAAGAGACCTTCAATTAAAGTTCTCGGAGCAGCAAATAAGACAAATATACAGGGGATCCCATGGTCCTTCTCCTTGTGTAAAAATACAAGAAAACTCATACAAGGTAGTAACAAGGTGGTATCGTACACCCTCACAGATACACAGATGGCACCATCTGACTTCGGATTCTTGTTGGAGGTGTAACTCTGACGTAGGAACATACTTTCATATCTGGTGGCAATGCCCCCTGATTCAAGATTACTGGAGATTGGTGTCAACGATACTTACAGACATTCTCCAACGGGAGGTGGCTCTTACACCGCTCACAGTCCTTCTCAATTTTTTCCAATGGCCGAAAGAGCTGTATATTTCTAAACTAGCATCTAATATCATAGCTGCAAGTAGGATTCTTGTCTCTGCTCGGTGGAAATCCAACCTGACTCCAACAAAACCTCAAATTTTACGTGAAATAGACATGGTATACCGTGCAGCAGAATTAGCAGCACTCTCATACTGTTCATATGAGACCTTTGAGAAAATATGGTCACCTTGGGTGTGTTACCGGTCGACCACTGCCTTCATTAATACATGTATCACCGAGTGACTTAAACAACACGACTCCTCTCGCGCCCCCGTCCCCTCCCCTCCCCTCTGACCACCCCTATCTTGCCCTTCCTTTTCTTCCTTATTGATCTATCCCCCCTTTTTTTACTCTTTATATAGAATAATTGATTAATCTTTTTCCTTTATAAAGAATTCTAATGAGGGAAAGCTACATCATCCTTAAAAAAAAAAAAAAAAAAAAAGGAACATTCACGATAAATGATGTTATATATGTTAAATGCTACAAATTTCCCTCATGTTATGAAAAAACTGTTTGACTGTATGAAAAAACTGTTTGACTGCTTGATTGTAATTCTTTATTACTCAATAAAAAGAACATTAAAAGAAAGAAAGAGAGTATGGGGTAGAAAGGCACTGTTACATGCTTGTAGGTGGCCTGGTCATTTGGTCATCCACCTATTGGTTTCAGAATTTAAGTGATGTTAAAGAACTTAGTATCTGTTTTCATACTGTATTTGCTTAGGACATGAAGATAAACAAAAAAGAAATTGTGCTTGTTACATATGATCAAACTCTCAGAAATTGACCACAGACTGTAGGCTTGTGGAAAAGTTATCTCCTTGCCTTAGGGCGACATTGTGCTGATCACAAACTCATAAATGGTAAGTCTGCATTGTATTCAGACTAAAATGCAGTCTTCTATATACATTAAAAGCAGATCCATAAAAACAGCACATACCTGGAACATCCCAGAACCGCTCTCATGTCAGTAGTTAGGCAACTGTGAATAAAGGCAGATCAGGCCCCAGCATATGCAGCAGTGCTACACATGCCTGGACAATCTCGGAACTAACATCACAATGCCAGACCAGCATAACAATGAAGGTGGAGCAGGACCAAGTAAATGGTGCGTTCAACTAACAGCGCCTGTAGAAAGGGTGAGGCAGCTGAATGTGAACATCAACCAAGGTATCTTTTCCCAAAAGCTGATACTGTACACCACTATTATGAATATCAGGATTTGTTTTGTGATGTGTTCCCGGCCATAGTGGCTCTAACTTTCCATCTTGTGCTCCATTAGCTGGCTGCTAAAACTCCAAAGCTGACAGAATTCCTATCATACATTGAATTAGAAATTAAAAAAGAGGACCCTGCTCGTATCCTGCTTATTTTTCAGCGTGCCTTGGCTGAAAACTGCATAGTGCCAGATCTTTGAGCCAAATATACACAATATCTTGTGAGTATGGGGTAGAAAGGCACTGTTACATGCTTGTAGGTGGTCTGGTCATTTGGTCATCCACCTATTGGTTTCATGATTTAAGTGATGTTAAAGAACTTAGTATCCGTTTTCATACTGTATTTGCTTAGGACATGAAGATAAACAAAAAAGAAATTGTGCTTGTTACAAATGATCAAACTCTCAGAAATTGCCCACGGACTGTAGGCTTGTGGAAAAGTTATCTCCTTGCCTTAGGGCGACATTGTGCTGATCACAAACTCATAAATGGTAAGTCTGCATTGTATTCAGACTAAAATGCGGTCTCCAATATACATTAAAAGCAGAACCATAAAAGCAGCATATACCTGGAACATCCCAGAACCACTCTCATGTCAGTAGTTAGGCAACTGTGAATAAAGGCAGATCAGGCCCCAGCATATGCAACAGTGCTACACATGTCTGAACAATCTCGGAACTAACATCACAATGCCAGACCAGCATAACAATGAAGGTGGAGCAGGACCAAGTAAATGGTGCGTTCAACTACAAGCGCCTGTAGAAAGGGTGAGGCAGCTGAATGTGAACATCAACCAAGGTATCTTTTCCCAAAAGCTGATACTGTACACCACTATTATGGATATCAGGATTTGTTTTGTGATGTGTTCCCGGCCATAGTGGCTCTAACTTTCCATCTTGTGCTCCATTAGCTGGCTGCTAAAACTCCAAAGCTGACAGAATTCCTATCATACATTGAATTAGAAATTAAAGAAGAGGACCCTGCTCGTATCCTGCTTATTTTTCAGCGTGCCTTGGCTGAAAACTGCATAGTGCCAGATCTCTTTGAGCCAAATATACACAATATCTTGTGAGTATGGGGTAGAAAGGCACTGTTTCATGCTTGTAGGTGGCCTGGTCATTTGGTCATCCACCTATTGGTTTCAAAATTTAAGTGATGTTAAAGAACTTAGTATCTGTTTTTTATACTGTATTTGCTTAGGACATGAAGATAAACAAAAAAGAAATTGTGCTTGTTACATATGATCAAACTCTCAGAAATTGACCACAGACTGTAGGCTTGTGGAAAAGTTATCTCCTTGCCTTAGGGCGACATTGTGCTGATCACAAACTGATAAATGGTAAGTCTGCATTGTATTCAGACTAAAATGCAGTCTTCTATATACATTAAAAGCAGATCCATAAAAACAGCACATACCTGGAACATCCCAGAACCGCTCTCATGTCAGTAGTTAGGCAACTGTGAATAAAGGCAGATCAGGCCCCAGCATATACAGCAGTGCTACACATGCCTAAACAATCTCGGAACTTACCTCACAATGCCAGACCAGCATAACAATGAAGGTGGAGCAGGACCAAGTAAATGGTGCATTCAACTAACAGCGCCTGTAGAAAGGGTGAGGCAGCTGAATTTGAACATCAACCAAGGTATCTTTTCCCAAAAGCTGATACTGTACACCACTATTACAGATATCAGGATTTGTTTTGTGATGTGCTCATGGCCATAGTGGCTCTAACTTTCCATCTTGTGCTCCATTAGCTGGCTGCTGAAACTCCAAAGCTGACAGAATTCCTATCATACATTAAATTAGAAATTAAAAAAGAGGACCCTGCTCGTATCCTGCTTATTTTTCAGCGTGCCTTGGCTGAAAACTGCATAGTGCCAGATCTTTGGGCCAAATATACACAATATCTTGAGAGTATGGGGTAGAAAGGCACTGTTACATGCTTGTAGGTGGCCTGGTCATTTGGTCATCCACCTATTGGTTTCATAATTTAAGTGATGTTAAAGAACTTAGTATCTGTTTTCATACTGTATTTGCTTAGGACACGAAGATAAAACAAAAAAGAAATTGTGCTTGTTACATATGATCAAACTCTCAGAAATTGACCACGGGGTGTAGGCTTGTGGAAAAGTTATCTCCTTGCCTTAGGGCGACATTGTGCTGATCACAAACTGATAAATGGTAAGTCTGCATTGTATTCAGACTAAAATGCAGTCTTCTATATACATTAAAAGCAGATCCATAAAAACAGCACATACCTGGAACATCCCAGAACCGCTCTCATGTCAGTAGTTAGGCAACTGTGAATAAAGGCAGATCAGGCCCCAGCATATACAGCAGTGCTACACATGCCTAAACAATCTCGGAACTTACCTCACAATGCCAGACCAGCATAACAATGAAGGTGGAGCAGGACCAAGTAAATGGTGCATTCAACTAACAGCGCCTGTAGAAAGGGTGAGGCAGCTGAATTTGAACATCAACCAAGGTATCTTTTCCCAAAAGCTGATACTGTACACCACTATTACAGATATCAGGATTTGTTTTGTGATGTGCTCATGGCCATAGTGGCTCTAACTTTCCATCTTGTGCTCCATTAGCTGGCTGCTGAAACTCCAAAGCTGACAGAATTCCTATCATACATTAAATTAGAAATTAAAAAAGAGGACCCTGCTCGTATCCTGCTTATTTTTCAGCGTGCCTTGGCTGAAAACTGCATAGTGCCAGATCTTTGGGCCAAATATACACAATATCTTGAGAGTATGGGGTAGAAAGGCACTGTTACATGCTTGTAGGTGGCCTGGTCATTTGGTCATCCACCTATTGGTTTCATAATTTAAGTGATGTTAAAGAACTTAGTATCTGTTTTCATACTGTATTTGCTTAGGACACGAAGATAAACAAAAAAGAAATTGTGCTTGTTACATATGATCAAACTCTCAGAAATTGACCACAGACTGTAGGCTTGTGGAAAAGTTATCTCCTTGCCTTAGGGCGACATTGTGCTGATCACAAACTCATAAATGGTAAGTCTGCATTGTATTCAGACTAAAATGCAGTCTCCTATATACATTAAAAGCAGATCCATAAAAACAGCACATACCTGGAACATCCCAGAACCGCTCTCATGTCAGTAGTTAGGCAACTGTGAATAAAGGCAGATCAGGCCCCAGCATATACAGCAGTGCTACACATGCCTGGACAATCTCGGAACTTACCTCACAATGCCAGACCAGCATAACAATGAAGGTGGAGCAGGACCAAGTAAATGGTGCGTTCAACTAACAGCGCCTGTAGAAAGGGTGAGGCAGCTGAATGTGAACATCAACCAAGGTATCTTTTCCCAAAAGCTGATACTGTACACCACTATTATGGATATCAGGATTTGTTTTGTGATGTGTTCATGGCCATAGTGGCTCTAACTTTCCATCTTGTGCTCCATTAGCTGGCTGCTAAAACTCCAAAGCTGACAGAATTCCTATCATACATTGAATTAGAAATTAAAAAAGAGAACCCTGCTCGTATCCTGCTTATTTTTCGGCGTGCCTTGGCTGAAAACTGCATAGTGCCAGATCTTTGAGCCAAATATACACAATATCTTGTGAGTATGGGGTAGAAAGGCACTGTTACATGCTTGTAGGTGGTCTGGTCATTTGGTCATCCACCTATTGGTTTCATAATTTAAGTGATGTTAAAGAACTTAGTATCTGTTTTTATACTGTATTTTATTAGGACATGAAGATAAAAAGGAAATTGTGCTTGTTACATATGATCGAGCTCTCAGAAATTGCCCACGGACTGTAGGCTTGTGGAAAAGTTATCTCCTTGCCTTAAGGCTAGGTCTCACATAACGATATCGGTAACGATATCGTCCTATTTGTGACGTAGGAACGATATCCTTACCGATATCGTTATGTGAGACTGATAGCAGCGATCAGGCCCCTGCTGTGAGGTCGCTGATCGTTGCACAGGGCTCCTGACCATTTTTTGGTCGTTGGCCCCCCCGCTGGTCACCACACATCGGTGTGTGTGGACCGGCGGGGGCAGCGATCAGCGACCTGTCAGCGAGCGGGTGCCGACCTCTCCTATCCTGTCCCTCACTATTCTCATCTCTCCCTGCTATTTCCCTGTTCCCTACTCTATCCCCTATCCTAAACCCTAATCCTATCCCTCTCCTTGTTCTAAATAAAGAAAATCCCCCCGAGGCTCACCGGCATCAGAGGCTCCCATACCGGCATCTCTGTAATGGAGATCTCAGGGGTAAAGGACCTGTAATGAGGTCACAGTCATGTGACCGGGCCCGGCCTATACTGTACAGTATAGGCAGGTCACATGACTGTGACCTCATCACAGGTCCTTTACCCCTGAGATCTCCATTACAGAGATGCCGGTATGGGAGCCTCTGATGCCGGTGAGCCTCGGGGGGGGGATTTCTTTATTTAGAACAAGGAGAGGGATAGGATTAGGGTTTAGGATAGGGGATAGAGTAGGGAACAGGGAAATAGCAGGGAGAGATGAGAATAGTGAGGGACAGGATAGGAGAGGTCGGCACCCGCTCGCTCCCCGCAACTCGGAAGCTGGCGGGTGCCGGTAACCATGGTAAACAAGCGGGTCTCTAAGTGCAGGAGAGACCCGCTGTTACCATGGTTACCAGCGTCCGTCCGCTCCCAGGATGCAGGGAACGAGCGGACGCTGGGTACCAACGATCTGGCTGCCCAGAGGTCGCTGGTGAAGTCTGTCAGTGTGACAGCTCACCAGCGACCTGATAACGATGTGTCAACGATGCATCAACGATGCTGATCGTTGTCGGCATCGCTGACACATCGTTATGTGAGACCGGGGCTTTAGGGCGACATTGTGCTGATCACAAACTCATAAATGGTAAGTCTGCATTGTATTCAGACTAAAATGCGGTGTCCAATATACATTAAAAGCAGATCCATAAAAGCAGCACATACCTGGAACATCCCAGAATCGCTCTCATGTGATAGGCAACTGTGAATAAAGGCAGATCAGGCCCCAGCATATGCAGCACTGCTACACATGCCTGGACAATCTCGGAACTAACATCACAATGCCACACCAGCATAACAATGAAGGTGGAGCAGGACCAAGTAAATGGTGCATTCAACTAACAGCGCCTGTAGAAAGGGTGAGGCAGCTGAATGTGAACATCAACCAAGGTATCTTTTCCCAAAAGCTGATACTGTACACCACTATTATGGATATCAGGATTTGTTTTGTGATGTGTTCCCGGCCATAGTGGCTCTAACTTTCCATCTTGTGCTCCATTAGCTGGCTGCTAAAACTCCAAAGCTGACAGAATTCCTATCATACATTGAATGAGAAATTAAAGAAGAGGACCCTGCTCGTATCCTGCTTATTTTTCAGCGTGCCTTGGCTGAAAACTGCATAGTGCCAGATCTCTTTGAGCCAAATATACACAATATCTTGTGAGTATGGGGTAGAAAGGCACTGTTACATGCTTGTAGGTGGCCTGGTCATTTGGTCATCCACCTATTGGTTTCATAATTTAAGTGATGTTAAAGAACTTAGTATCTGTTTTTATACTGTATTTTATTAGGACATGAAGATAAAAAGGAAATTGTGCTTGTTACATATGATCGAGCTCTCAGAAATTGCCCACGGACTGTAGGCTTGTGGAAAAGTTATCTCCTTGCCTTGGGGCGACATTGTGCTGATCACAAACTCATAAATGGTAAGTCTGCATTGTATTCAGACTAAAATGCGGTCTTCAATATACATTAAAAGCAGAACCATAAAAGCAGCACATACCTGGAACATCCCAGAACCGCTCTCATGTCATAGGCAACTGTGAATAAAGGCAGATCAGGCCCCAGCATATGCAGCAGTGCTACACATGCCTGGACAATCTCTGAACTTACCTCACAATGCCAGACCAGCATAACAATGAAGGTGGAGCAGGACCAAGTAAATGGTGCGTTCAACTAACAGCGCCTGTAGAAAGGGTGAGGCAGCTTAATGTGAACATCTACCAAGGTACCTTTTCCCAAAAGCTGATACTGTACACCACTATTATGGATATCAGGATTTGTTTTGTGATGTGTTCACGGCCATAGTGGCTCTAACTTTCCATCTTGTGCTCCATTAGCTGGCTGCTGACATCACTAGAAAAGGAGATCAGGAACTGGACATGACTACAAAAGGAGATCAGTATGGGGACATCACTACAAAACGGGAACAGGATGGATGAGGGACATCACTACAAAAGGGGATCAGGATGGGGGACATCACTAGAAAAGAGGATCAAGATGGGGACATCACTAGAAAAGGGGATTAGGATGGGAGATATCACTAGAAAAGGGGATCAGGATGTGGACATCACTACAAAAGGGAACTGGGATGAGGGACATCACTACTAAAAGGGATCGGGATGGGGGAAATCACTAGAAAAGGAGATCAGGAACTGGACATGACTACAAAAGGGGATCAGGATGGGGGACATCACTAGAAAAGGGGTTCAGGATGGGGGACATCACTAGAAAACGGGGTCGGGATGGGGAACATCACTAGAAAAGGGGATCAGGATTGGGGACATCAGTAGAAATGGGTATCAGGATAGGGGACATTACTAGAAAAAGGGATCAGGATGGGGGACATCACTAGCAAAAGGGATCAGGATGGGGAACATCAGTAGAAAAGGGGATTAGGATGGGGGTCATCACTAGAAAACGGGATCAGGATGGGGACATTACTACAAGTAGGGGATCAGGATTTGTACTTTACCACATTGAGCAAAAAATTCTGGTATTACTAAAAATATCACTTAGTCCTACAAGGGATGCGGCCCCCCGCTATAAATGTTTCTCTATGTGTGGCCCACCAACCCAGCTGAGTTTGAGACCCCTGAATTAACACATCAGGAATTATATATGTGGCATCCTTGCGGGGGATTGCCACAGGATTCACCGGTACAAGGAAGGACTAACACCTTGGTTTGACACAGCACACACCACCTTCCACCCCAGACCTGAAGGGGGAGCTCTACTGGCTGCATTAAGTCAGTTCCCCTTTAAGAGCACTCAGGCTGAGGGGAGGAGGCAGTTAGTCCCAGGAGACAGTTTCAGTTAGTTCGTGTGAGGAGAGGAAGAGAGAGGAGGCAGAGCTGTTGGTCTCTGGGGAGAGATTCAGGCCAGAACCAGGGACGACTGACTGCTGTGCACACCCCAGTGAAGGGGCCGGAGGCAAGTAGAGGAGAAGGGGAACTGAAAAAAAAGGGATTCATTATATACCCCTTTAGCACACCTGGACACTGGAGTCCGATGCTGCCAGCCTGCAGAGCTGCAGCAGAAAACCCAGCAAACTCAGGAGGAGTTCAGCCCTGAGGAGACAAGGAAAGAGGCACTAAACTAACCAAGCACAGGACCAGAGGCCACAAGAGAAACAGGGAACCCGCAGGAGGACCTCATTGTCAGTTTAGGATAAAGAACAGAAAAGAAGAAGTGGTGGGTTCAGACTCAGGCAGAACGCATCCCACACAGCATAGCACAGACACAAAGGAGGCCTCATAAGATTTCTAAGGTGAAAGTCCCAAATTGCACCGGGGACCTGGTTATTACTTTGGACTGTACCTGTTATGTTACCATCAGTAAAAGGTACCGAAACAACAATCCCTGTGTGTCTGTGTGCCTGTTTAACCGCTGCAATTCACCATTGTGCCAGAAAGGACTTCATCAATGCCCTCCCTCACCATCTTCCTTCATTGCTGCCCTGAGGTAAAGCTCCACCTGTGGGGAGCTGTACCACACTTTGCTGCCCCAACCATCACCTCAGCGGCCGGCTGGCAGCGCCGGTACCATATTACCGGGAACTACAGGTGGCGTCACGTTCCCCTGTAAATAGCCCCCTTTCTCCCATCATCAACATCCCCTTCAAATGATCCCCAGGGCACGGCACCAGGATCCCGTCCAACCGTGACTCAAAGATCAGACCCGGTGGCCGAGTACCCCCACTAGCCCTGGCCGCATCATATACTTAACAAAAAAGTGTGAAACAACTGAAAATATGTCTTATATTCTAGGTTCTTCAAAGTAGCCACGTTTTGCTTTGATTACTGCTTTGGACATCAGTGGAATTCTCTTGATGAGCTTCAAAGCAGCAAAGCACCCCCACACCATCACAGCTCCTCCTCCATCTTTCACGGTGGGAACCAGGCATGTAGAGTCCATCCGTTCACCTTTTCTGCGTCGCACAAACACATGGTGGTTGGAACCAGAGATCTCAAATTTGGACTCATCAGACCAAAGCACAGATTTCCACAGGTCTAATGTCCATTCCTTGTGTTCTTTAGCCCAAACAAGTCTCTTCTGCTTGTTGCCTGTCCTTAGCAGTGGTTTCCCAGCAGCTATTTTACCATGAAGGCCTGCTGCACAAAGTCTCTTAACAGTTGTAGAGCTGGGTCTGCTGCTAGAACCCTGTGTGGCATTGACCTGGTCTCTAATTTGAGCTGCTGTTAATCTGCGATTTCTAAGGCTGGTGACTCGGATGAATTTATCCTCCACAGCAGAGGTGACTCTTAGTCTTCCTTTCCTGGGACGGGCCTCATGTGAGCCAGTTTCTTTATAGCACTTGATGGTTTTTGCAACTGCACTTGGAGACACTTTCAAAGTTTTCCCAATTAATGTGGCCACTCGTTTTTCTTTACTTAGCTGCTTTTTTCTTGCCATAATACAAATTCTAATAGTCTATTCAGTAGGACTATCAGCTGTGTATCCACCAGACTTCTGCACAACACAACTGATGGTCCCAACCCCATTTATAAGCCAAGAAATCCCACTGACAGGACACACCTGTGAAGTGAAAACCATTTCCGGTGACTACCTCTTGAAGCTCATCAAGAGAATGCCAAGAGTGTGCAAAGCAGTAATCAAAATAAAAGGTGGCTACTTTGAAGAACCTAGAATATAAGACATATTTTCAGTTGTTTCACACTTTTTTGTTAAGTAAATAATTGCACATGTGTTAATTCATAGTTTTGATGCCTTCAGTGTGAATCTACAATTTTCATAGTCATGAAAATACAGAAAAATCTTTGAATGAGAAGGTGTGTCCAAACTTTTGGTCTGTACTGTACATACATCTATGCACAGACACATACTTACTACATGCATCCTAATATGCATTTACATATGTACATCGTGTTGTGTGTAGCTTACCAACTTCAAATGAACACGTACACATAGCCATACATTCTTTTGGCAACAGTGCACACACGAACATTCATGTGTAACATTTTGGGGACGCATCAATGGCTTGCACATGTGTCACCGAATGAAAACTGACTTGAATGGAGAGATGGTTGCAAGGGCAAGAGCGCTAATGAAGTGGCCATCTTGCCAGACAAGGCTGACCAATGGTAACGCAGTTATGGCCACTAATCGGAGTTGTAGGGGCATGGTAAAACACAATCACGCACGCCTATCTCCTAGCCTGTGTCTCAAACTACGCCCACATTGCAGTTTGAATCATTCACGTAGTTGCTGTGTGACAGCGTGATAACGACCGGCAAGATCGTTCGCTGTGTCGTTCAGGTGATGTCTGGATCGCTTGTGCGTTGTTTATGATATCTAGCCGTGTGACATCTCACCATTGATGTCTAAACGATGTCCTACCGACCGCACGCCCCCGAGATCGTTAGTGAGATTGTTATGACATTGAAGCGTGTAACAGTACCTTTAGACTGGTGTGATACTGGGATCCTCACCGTGTACTTGTATATTCTGTTCTCCCCTGATCTTCCCTGTCTACAAGAACAATACCCAAGACTGTGGTACTGCGTTCTGTTACCTACTTCAGTGCCATAGGTTTGAATGGAATAGCAGGGCCCATGTGCAATTAGCCACTTTGTTCAATTCCCCTTTGCTGCTGTCTTTTTTTCAATTCCCTGTATGACCATTGCTATGATGCACGCTGTGAAACCAACACGATCTAACCATTCCCCTCTAAGTGGTACTTTATGTTGATTGAAAAACTCTGTTGTGTGTTTGAGTGTGTGCATATCATATGTATGTGTGTGTGAATATACAAATGGTCACTTCAGTGAGGAAGTGAAAAACTGTGTGTGAATATATGCATATGCATATATATTGTGAGGTAGCGCTATTGAGTGTGCTGGGGTACACTCGCTTACTGTGCAATTCAAGCATACACACACAGTTTCTTATCAAAGATAGTCCATTAGTTTATTATAAGTCATAAACAACTACACTGGCAATATAGCCGATAATCATGGCGAAAGTATACATAGCATATAGTCCTCTCATTTCAGCAGGTATGCCTGCACAGATCAATTATTGACATCTGTCAGTGCAGACAATTATCCCACTCTGGCTTTACTTGCATTTGCAGCTTACCAGGAATTCAGACGGCCCTGCCCGTCTTGCTGTCTAGGAGGTTGCACTCAGCAATTACGCACCAGGTCCTTGGACTTGCTCCGTGTTGGTACCTGTCGTGAATCCTGATCCACTGGGCCTGAATTACCACCTGGACTTACAGGAGCTCTAACCAGTTCCACTCTCAGACCTGTTTGTCTGCCATGTGGTTCACACACTCAGCAAGGGTGAAGGACCTTGCTTACATGACAGACCATGTGATCATGAGGGGGTCACACTATATCAGGTGTGCCACACCCATGAAGAGAAATGTGGATGGTCAGTGCTGCTCATCCCTTTCTGATCATTCTTTACGTCACAAAGTTCTGTGGAACAGTAAGTGCCAGCAAACCATGCTGGATTTAGATCGCAGCAGACATATGTCTGTGCGATACACACTGGCTATATTCATTGTCGGTATACCTCACTAAATGTACCGTATATACTCGTGTATAAGCTGACCCGTGTATAAGCCAACCCCCCTACTTTTGCCCCCAAAACCTGGGAAAACCTATTGACTCGTGTATAAGCCGAGGGTGGACCCCAGCACAGGTATACAGCCCCCAGCAGTGTGGTATACAGGCTCCCCAGTGGTATACAGGCCTGCCCAATGGTAGTATACACCAGCCTCCCAGTGGTAGCATACAGCAGCCTCCCCAGTGGTAGTATACAGCAGCCTCCCCAGTGGTATATACAGGCCCCAGCAGTATATACAGCAGCCCCAGCGGTATACAGCCCCCCCCCCCCCGTGGTATATACAGGCCCCAGCAGTTTATACAGCCCCCCCCCCCCCCCGTGGTATCTACAGGCCCCAGCAGTTTATACAGTAGCCCCAGCGGTATACAGCCCCACCCCCCCATGGTATATACAGGCCCCAGCAGTTTATACAGTAGCCCCAGCGGTATACAGCCCCCCCCCCGTGGTATATACAGGCCCCAGCAGTTTATTCAGTAGCCCCAGTGGTATACAGCCCCCCCCCTCCCATGGCATATAGGGCCCCCCCTTGCTGCCGCACACCTGTAAAGAAAGACATCATTATACTTATCCCTTGTCGCCACCGCCGCTCAGTCACCGCGCTCCTCCAGGTCTTCATGCTTCCTCCTCCGGCGCACAGACAATGACGTCATTTCCTGTGCGCCGGAGGAGGAAGCATGAAGACCCGGAGGAGCGCGGTGACCAAGCGGCGGCGACAAGGGATAAGTATAATTATGTCTTACTTTACAGGTGTGCGGCAGCAAGGGGGGGCCCTGTATGCCACGGGGGGCTGTATACCGCTGGGGCTACTGTATACACGTATGACTCGTGTATAAGCCGAGGGGGGGACTTTTCAGCACATTTTTTGTGCTGAAAAACTCGGCTTATACACGAGTATATACGGTATATGTATTTATATATAATATATGTGTGTATATGTGTTCATATGTATATTTACTCCACTGCTCAGACTTGGAATTCTTCAGCTGTTTTCGGCCGTGCTCGCGGTGACTTCAGGGTTCACCCGAGTTCATGGATTGAACTTTGACTGTCACTATCAGTCTCAGCCTGCCTCTCCCTCTTTATAGACGCTTGTCTATACAGAGTGATATAGCAGAGCTGTCAGTGTTGACTATGCGTGACTGAGGATTTGTTTTTCTTTTTAATAAAGATGGAGTCTTAAAATGTGTTTTTTGTTTTATTTCTAATTAAAAAAAATTTCTCTGTGTTGTGTTTTTTTTTTTTTTACTGTTTATTAGAAATGTATGGTGGCCATGTCTAACTTGGCATGACACCATGAATTTCATGCTTAATACCAGCCTGGAATAGAAAGCTGGTATTAATCTTATTATTGCCCAACGTGACACCACCATCAGAGTTACTGGACGAGCCAGGTAAAGCACCTGGAAATGGTGCTCTGATAGATGTGCCATCTCCAAGGGCAGCTACGAGCTGCGGTTTTTAGCTTTGGGGGGCCTAGAACGTTTGGGCCTTACCCAGCTGCCTGGTTTGACCTGGCTGTTGATTAAAATACGGCGGGAGCCCACACATTTTTTCTTTTTATTATTTTTTTTTAAATAATTAAAAATTAAGGGGCTTCCCTGTATCTTGATTGCCAGCCAAGGTAAAGCCAGGCAGCTGGCGATGGCAGCCCGCAGCTGTCCGCTTTATCTGCGCTGACAATCAAAAATACAGCAAAGCGCTATTTTTACACTACTATATTTGTGAGTGACCCAACAGCCAATCACAGATGCTGTCACAGAGTGGACGTCTGTGATTGGCTGCTGGAGTAACCTGAAACCAGGCCATACATTCTAGCATGTAGAATGTATGGGCAGATTCCAGGTTACTCCAACTGCCAATCACAGACGCCCATTCTGCGTGACAGCATCTGTGATATAAAATGATAGCGCGCCTTGGTATTTTTTGATTCTCAGTGCAGATAAAGCAGATAAAGCAGACACCTACGGGCTGCCACCCCTAGCTACCTGGCTTTACCTTGGCTGGCAATCAAAACACAGAGAAGCCCATTAATTTTTTTAAACTTATTTGAAAAATAAATGCGTGGGCTCCCACTGTATTGTGATCGCCAGCCAGGTAAAATCAGACAGCTGAGGAATGGAATTCTCAGCGTGGTAAGGTCCAAGCGTTCTGGGCTCCCCCATGCTAAAAACCACTGTCCGCAGCCATCCCTGGAGATGACCCATTTATCATAGCACCATTTCCAGGGGCTTTAGCCGGCTCGTCCAGCGGCCCTGATGGCTTCTGACCTTGCAGCTTCTGCTGAGTCTCCGGGTGCCCGCTGAAAGAAAGCAGACCCTACTCAACCAGCACCTCCCTGATGTATTTTTACCTGGAATAAAGTTTTGCTATTGAGCACTATTGAGTGCTGCCTCTTCATCTCTCCCGCTGTATCTAATAGTTCAGTGAACCCAATTATTGTCAAACTACTATGTTTTCTCTTTTTAAATTATAATGACAACCAAAAACATCCAAATGACCCTGATCAAAAGTTCAATTACCCTGGTTATTTTCGTCTGATAACATGTACAGAAGTTGACACAAATGGGTTTGAATGGATAATAAAGGTTACATCCTCACCTGTGACGTGTTTGCTTGTAATCAGTGTATGTGCATAAAAGCTGAGTAAGTTTCTAGGATCCAGCTAGACTCTTGCATCTTTCATCTAGCCACTGATGTTTCTGGATTGTGAGTCATGGGGAAAGCAAAAGAATTGTCAACGGATCTACGGGAAAAGATAGTTGAACTGTATAAAACAGGAAAGGGATACAAAAAGATATCCAACCAATTGATAATGCCAGTCAGGAGTGTTCAAACTGATTAACAAATGGAAAATCAGGGGCTCTGTAAAAACCAAACCACGATCAGGTAGACCAACTAAAATTTCGGCCACAACTGCCAGGAAAATTGTTCGGGATGCAAAGAAAACCCCACAAATAACATCAGCTGAAATACAGGACTCACTGAAAACTAGCTGTGTAGCTGTTTCAAAGTTGCACAATAGGGAAACACTTGAAGAAAAATGGGCTGCATGGTCGAGTCGCCAGAAGAAAGCCATTACTGCGCAAATGCCAAAAAGTATCTCGCTTACAATACGCCAAACAGCACAGACACAAGCCTCCAAACTTCCAGAACAAGGTAATATGGAGTGATGAGACCAAAATCGAACTTTTGGCCACAAACATAAACGATACATTTGGAGAGGTGTCAACAAGGGCTAGGCTGAAACGAACACCATTCCTACTGTAAAGCACAGAGGTGGATCGCTGATGATGTGGGGATGGATGAGCTAAAAAGGCATAGGAAACACGGTCAAAGTTGAAGAAAACCGGAATTAGTCTTACTGGTAACGATGTTTCCAGGAGTCCACATGACAGCACCACAGGAGGACTAATCCCATATTCTTCTGTAGGGACAGAAAGCACAAGAGGTTAAAAGCCCTCCACAAACCCCACCTCCTCAGTGATTTTCGAAGAACCACATTGGCAGGGTACAACACCTGATTATTCTAGTAAAGTCATACATATGTCAAATTCACATACAGTAGGACATTAGGGAGGGAAATAAGGGTGCTGTCATGTGGACTCCTGGAAACATCGTTACCGGTAAGACTAACTCCGGTTTTCCAGTACGTCCCCTTTACAGCACCACAGGAGTATACCCAACAACTCATAGCATAGGGTGGGACAATTGCGTGAAGCATCTTCCGACCAAACACAGCTCTCAGTTGTGAGAGAATAACCAAGTCGCAGAGTCTGCAATATGTAGCATGGCCTGACTAGGAGGCTGTAGTACATATCTGTGCAATGGTAGCACCAGCTCCAGTAGTCCATGACGTCTAAACTGCTCTGGTAGAATGTGCATTGAAAAGTTCAGGGGGACTGCCCTCCTGAAAGAGACATGAAACCTGCATAGAATCCAAACTCCAGTACAGAGTGGCTTCCACCGAGGCCAGTAATGCACTGCGGGCATGGAGACTATGAACGTCCTCTTCCTCCGGAGCCGTAAGGTTGTCACAGAATGACAGAACCACCATTGTGTGGATTAAAGTCAGTGGTGACACCACCGTCGGGGAGAAAACTTGTATCTAGTATGAGAATGATACAATCCTCCCGTATCTGTATATATGGCATGACCACAGAGAGAGCCTGTATCTCACCCTACCGATTAGCCGTGGTGATAGCCACCAGGAAGACTGCCATCAGAGTTAAGCTCTGTATGTCCAACTCCCTAACTGGTCCAAAGGACGGATCGCAAAGGACTCTCAGGACAAAAATGCAGATCGCACAGAGGGGAATACATTCTCTGGGCAAGTCAAAGACTCGGGACTGCCGTGACAATTCTGAGCATCCAAGGATGTACGGACAATGATGTGGCGATGAAAGCACTTAAAGCCGCCATCTGTACGTTCAAGGTACGTGGACTAAGGCCTGTGGCAAATCCCGCTTGAAGAAATCAAGTATCCCCGGAATGTCCAGGTGAGATGTGTCTACTGGTTTGCGAAACGAACAGAAGGTGTTCCAGACCCTGTGATACATTGCCTGACTGACAGGCGTCCCATTAGCCTGCAAAGGCTGGATCACTTTATCGGATAATCCAAGGAACTTTTAGGATCTCTTTTTATCAGAAGCCAGGCCGAAAGCTGGAGTTGTTGATTCTGATGAAATAGCGAACCCTGCGTCAAAAGATCTTCCCTCAACGGTAGGGAAGATTTGGTCCTACAATGCCAGATAAGGGAGAACCAACTCCACCTTGGCCAGAAAGGGACCACTGTTCACCTCTCGGTGGTGTGGGGTGTGAACCTGCTGAAGATGGTGCTCATGCCTCAGCTTTTGTACGTCCTTCATAACTCCCCAATTTGGCTTCCGTAGAATAGATTTTTTAAAATTAATGCCTTATTTAGAAAGCTTATTTGGGGAAAAAGGGAGCACGGATAAAATTGGAACACCTGCAAAGGGGTAAGGAGGAGGGGGGGCTGGCCTTGCCCAACCCTTGGCTGTAGTTTCTGTCCTCACAGTGTCAGCATTTGACCGGGGGCGTGGAGCACCTAAGTGGCGGGGCAGGGGGAGGAAAGGGTATCCTTCAGTTTCTGGGGGGGCGGGGACCGCTGCTGGCGAAATTAGAAGCTGGAACCCTTCGACCCCGGGCCCACATGCTCCCCACGGTGCTACTCATGATTAAAGTATGGGAAAAATTGAAAAAGCTGAGAGGCATCACTGATTTTACACGGTATACCCCCATTTGGAACAACCCTCATCTGCCGCACCTGCAGGCGCTGAGGGGGTTCGCGCAGTGGCGACGTGTGGGCATTTGGTGGCTCTCTCAGCTGGTGGAACGGGGAGTCTTTAAAACATTTGAAACCTTGCAGAGTGAATTTTCGCTCCCACACTCCTCGTTCTACCGGTATTTGCAGGTAGACATGCCTACATGGCGCAGGCTCGAACGCATTGTATGGACATACACCATGATACTGCTATCACCATGATTGGCGCGCAGACCTCCACTAAAGGCATAATTTCCTTTGTATACAGATACCTCTTGGCAATGGCTCTGTTAAAACACCCGATACGGGCACTGGACAAATGCGAACAGCAAATAGAGGGTATAACAGCTGAACGCTGGGAGTCGATCATGAGTATGATACCCCGGCTGTCGCTCAATGAGCCCAGACGCCTCTCTCAACTGTATATCCTTTATAGGGTATACAGGACGCCTAAGTGGCTTCATGATTTAGGCCTGAGACGGGACTCATGTTGCCCCAAATGTTCACATGAGGACGCAGACATTCTCCACATGCTTTGGGCGTGCCCGCGCCTCCAGATTTTTTTGGATTATGGTACTCCACTTGATCCGGGGGGCAACGGAACTGGACATCCCCAGAGACCCGATTGTCTGTGTCCTTGACTATACGGAGGAGGTAAGGGGAGATCAATATTCACATATAGCAGTGGCTAAGATGTTGTTTGCTGCCAGAAAATTAATAGCGGCTCATTGGATATCTGATACGGTACCCTCTCACAAAGAGTATATCTGTAGCATGAATCTGACCGTGAGTAGGGAAAAAGCTATATACCTCAAACGGGACAGATCGAGGGTACTTGATAAAATATGGACGGGCTGGATGGACCTTCAGGGCTGTTAATTAATTGCTTTTGGACTGAGTTATTTCTTTAAGTTGAGAGATGTGTTATGCGGATTTTTGGAATATCTTGGGTACATGTTATATTCATATGTGCACTACTATCTTTGTTGAGGAATACTGACCCACTGGACCGGGAGGGGGGAAGGGAGGGATGGTGGTGGTGGTGGGGGGGGGATTTAATGCAATGCATTTCTTTCTGTATTGTTGTTGAAAAGTTTTAATAAAAACTATCTGATTAAAAAAAAAAGGGACCACTGTTATGACTGACTCCCCGTCTTCCCCACATGCTCGCAGGACACCTGGAATGAGGGAGTAGTTGGGAAGGCATATGCTAAGCCATTTCCCCAATACTGTGAGAGAGCGTCCACTGCCAGAGGACGATCTCCTGAGACAGAAGAAAGATGAAGTCTTTGTATTTGTCCTGGACGCCAATAGATCTAGGCGAGGCTGGCACCATCTGCGAGTCAGTTGCTGGAACACTTCTGTGTTCAGTTCCCATTCCAAAGCGTTCATCCGACGCCTGCTGAGGTAGTCTCCTTCTCGAATTTCTGATCCTCGAAGATGAACCGCAGAGATGGAGCCCGCCATCTTCCCCATGTCTAGGAATATCTCATTGGCCAAACACCAGAGCATCGGATGCCTCGGCTGCCCTGATATCTGAGGAAGGAGACTGCAATAATGTTGTGTGAGAGGATCTTCACCCATCTGTCTTGTCAGGACAACTCGGCTTCACCTTAGGGCTTCCCAACTTGCCTGGAATTCCCAGAAGTGCAACGATCAGGTCTGAACATTGTGGACCAAGTCTCCTGAAGATAACGATCCCCCACTCGAGCTCCGCCTCAGCCGTGGCTGGCGTCTGTGGTTACTAGCAAACAAGGCTCCGAGGTCCATTCCACTCCAGTCCGTAGATTTTCCTGGTCGAACCACCACTGTAGGGATTCCTGGGCGTCCGTGGACAGAGAATATCTCCATGTCCAGACCAATCTGGTGTGTGTCCTTCACTGCCAGGATGGAGTACTGCAGAGCCCCAGAATGGACTTGACTCCATCTGTTAAGAGTCCCAAAATGCTCATCGCTTCTTGGATTGACGGAAGTTTCTTCCATACCAAGAAACAAAGCCTGTGAGGGATTGAGATCAGCTTGTCTTCTGGAGAGAAGATGTTCCTGTAAAAGAGTCGAGACAAAGGATATAGCCCAACTAGGATAGTATCAAGAAGAGCAATCACAGAGTCCCAGTCACCAATTGAGGGGAATCAGTCACTATCAAGAATTTGTCCAGGCAGACGATGATATTTATAGCTCTGCGCCCTAGATAAGGCACCCTGAGGGACTTAAATTTCGGGAGCGGATGAGAGGCAGAAAAGGAAGACACCGGAACCTGTAGTGGAGAACCCGAGGTCCCGACCCTTAAGCCCCCGTCACACCTGGCGACGGGGCTGGGGATGTCGGCGGCGACTGGCGGGTGCGCACACGTTTTTGGTGCCCCGCCAGGGTCGCCGTCCCCCATTTACATGGGGCGACATCACCAGCCCCGCGCCGGCGAGCTATCAGGTGGCATCGCCGCTGGGGTGTCTGAAAACCCCAGCGGCGATGCAGGACATTGGGAGCCTATGGCTCTCATCGCCTGTCAGATCGCCGGCGGCCTGTTACATGGGGAATGTGTGCACATCGCCCCAGATCAGTCGCCTGGTTTCAGAGCACTGCTCTGAAACCAGGCGACCTCCCGGCGTCACCGACATCGCGATGTCGCCGCCAATAGGCCACGCCCCTACGTCGCCTTAGTAATAGGCGGCGATGTCGCCCTGTGTGACGGGGGCTTAAAGTAGACCTCCTATGTCAATGACCGGAGGAAGAATCGACAGATGATAACCAACCTCCATCGGGTCTAGGGCAAACTGCCCTGTACAACAAGCCCTGTCAGACTTTCAATTC
Source organism: Allobates femoralis (assembly GCA_033576535.1). Taxonomy (NCBI): domain Eukaryota; kingdom Metazoa; phylum Chordata; class Amphibia; order Anura; family Aromobatidae; genus Allobates; species Allobates femoralis. The sequence continues at coordinate 216,418,899 of JARQOC010000005.1, read as the reverse complement.
CATGCGGAACAGTTCGTATCTGACCCAACGAGACAGGGGTATGAAATGCATTATCGTACGAAACCTCCCGGCCAGGGTAAATATGGAAACACGGGATGATAATGATCAAAATACGGGTCCAACAGGAGTAAGTACCACCTGAGGCAAAGCTTTTCTACGTCTGCTTCTAGTCGACTGAGAGATGTTGGGACCCTATATCTCATATATGTATGAGGCAGGAATCGAACCTCATACACGTAATAGCATGGTAAGGCATGGCCTAGCATGGCACGGCCTGACCCCGTATGGCATAGCATGGTACAGCATGGCCCAGCATGGGACAACACAGCACAGTATGGTCCAGCCCGGTACAGCGAAGTATGATATGGCACGGGACAGCATGGTATTGCATTGTACAGTGTGGCATGACCCAGCACGGTACAGCACAGCATGGTACGGCACGACACAGCACATTATGATACTGCCTGGCATTGCATGGTACAGTACGGCATGACACAGCACGGTACAGAATAGTACGGCACAGCATGGCTTAGTATGGTACAGCACAACACAGCACTGTATGGCACAGCATGGCATTTCATGGCACAGTATGGCATGACACAGCATGGTACAGCAAGGCTCAGCATGGTACGGCACAACACAGCACGGTACAACATGACATTGCATGGTACAGTACAGCATGACACAGCACGTTACAGCAGGGTACGGCACAGCATGGTATGGCAAGACAGAGCCCAGTATGGTACAGCATGGCATTGCATGGCACAGTACGGCATGACACAGCACGTTACAGCATGGTACGGCACAGCATTGTATAGCACGACACAGCCCAGTATGGTAAAGCATGTCATTGCATAGTACAATACGGTATGGCACAGCATGGCATGGTAAGGCATAGCATGGCACAGCATCACAGCTCAGCATGGCACAGAACGGCACAGCCCGGTACAGGATGGCACATGACATCCCAACACGGACATGTACAGTGTGGGCACCGCCAGCTCTTACCCCCCAAGCAGGTCAGGTCCCCCTGCCATGTCCTCCTGTTCCTCTGGCGCTCACCGCTGGCAGGCACTTTTGAATTTCCCACTTGAAATCGCGGACCGGAAGTGAGTCATCCCGAACTTCCGGTTTGGTGCTGAGCGGTCGCCGTAGCCATGAGAAGCCGGGGCCGCTGGAACAGGACGCCGAGAGCCTCCGATGACGGAGGAAACGGCTCCCGGAGGCTCCTGCCCCCACAAAGCTGAGGGACTCACGGCAGGGAGTGTCGGCCCCGGAACCCGCTTGACGGCGGGAAGGAGAGAGCTGCAGCTCCCCCTTCCCACTGGGTCCCCTGTAAGTAGATCCACCGCTAATAGCGCTCCTTCGGCCAGTGCTCCCCGCACCAGCACTCTCCTGTACTCCCTGTCCTGTGTAGGGACAGGAAAAACACTGAAAAGGTGGGGTTAGGGGAGGGCTTTTAACCTCTTGTGCTTCCTGTCCCTACAGAAGGATATGGGATTACTCCTCCTGTGGTGCTGTCATGGGGACGTACTAGAAAAGATGATTGCAGCATGTTATCAGCAAATACTGGAGGCAAATTTGCACTCATCAGCCGAAGTTTCACAGTTTGGACGTTCCAACATGACAACGATCCAAACCACAAGGCCAAGTCGACCTGTCATTGGCTACAGCAGAACAAAGTGAAGGTTCTGGAGTGGCCATCTCAGTCTCCTGACCTCAATATCTTTGAGCCACTCTGGGGTGAACTCAAGTGCGCATTTCATGCAAGAAATCCCAGGACTTTACAGGAACTGGAGACTTTTTGCCAAGAAGAATGCACAGCTTTACCATCTGAGAATATAAAGAGCCTCATTTACAACTATCATAAAAGACTTCAAGCTGTCATTGAAGTTAGAGGGGGCAATACACGGTATTAAGAACTGGGGTATGTGAACTTTTGATCAGGGTCATTTAGATGTTTTTGGTTTTCATTGTGATTTAAAAAGAGAAAACACAGATGTTTGACAATAAATGGCTTAACCAACCACTGCTGCAGACAGGGAGAGAATGATTGGCAGCGGTGGGCAGATTACACATGCAGGAGGTGTGAATCTGCCCTTGGCTGCCGCCCCTAGCCACCTCCTTAGTGGCTGTAGCATGTAAGTTTTCTAAGTGTATTATCTCGGGGTACAGGGCTGCTCAAGTGCTGGGGGACCCCTTGTCTGCATGCTGCAGACATGCTGCATCCAGTGCTGTAATTAGATCACCATGCCTGGTTTGGTGACAGGTCCTCTTTAAGAAACACTAAAAGAAATCAAGATTAAAAAAAATATGCTAGCCAGTAACGATTACTTTTTTAGACCAAGCAGGGGAAAAATTATGGAATCACTCAATTCTGAGGAAAAAATTATGGAATCATGAAAAACAAACAAAACAACACTCTAATACATCACTAGTATTTTGTTGCACCACCTCTGGCTTTTATAACAGCTTGCAGTCTCTGTTGCATGAGTGACAAACAGTACTCATCATCAATCTAGCTCCATCTTTCTCTGATTGCTGTTGCCAGATCAGCTTTGCAGGCTGGAACTTTGTCATGGACCATTTTCTTCAACTTCCACCAAAGATTTTCAATCAGATTGAGATCCAGACTATTTGCAGGCCATGACAATGACCTTATGTGTCTTCTTTCAAGGAACGTTTTCACAGTTTTTGCTCTATGGCAGGATGCATTATCCTCCTGAAAAATGATTTCATCATCCCCAAACATCCTTTCAATTGATGGGATAATAAAAGTGTCCAAAACATCAATGTAAACTTGGGCATTTATTGAAGTAATGACAGCCATCTCCCCAGTGTCTTTACCTGACATGCAGCCCCATATCATCAATGACTGTGGAAATTTGCATGTTCTCTTCAGGCAGTCATCTTTATAAATTCCATTGGAACGGCACCAAACAAAAGTTTCAGCATCATCACCTTGCCCAATGCAGAAATGTGATTCATCGCTGAATATGACTTTTATCCAGTCATCCACAGTCCACAATTGCCTTTCCTTAGCCTACTGTAACCTTGTTTTTTTCTATTTAGGTGTCAATGATGGCTTTTGTTTAGCTTTTCTGTATGTAAATTCCTTTTCCTTTAGGTGGTTTCTTACAGTTCGGTCACAGACACTGACTCCAGTTTCCTCCCATTCTACCAGTATGTTTACCTTTAACAACCTTCCCATGTTGTTTGCATTTAGTCCAGATTTTAGACACATCTGACTGTGAACAACCAACATCTTTGGCAACATTGCATGATGATTTACCCTGTTTTAAGAGTTTGATAATCCTCTCCTTTGTTTCAATTGCTCTTGTGTTGGAGCCATGATTCATGTCAGCCTACTTGGTGCAACAGCTCTCCAAGGTGTGATCACTCCTTTTCAGATGCAGACTAACGAGCATATCTTATTTGATGCAGGTGTCAGTTTTGGGAATTAAAATTTTCACTGTGATTCCATAATTTTTACCTCAGAATTGAGTGATTCCATCATTTTTACTTCAGAATTGAGTGATTCCATAATTTTCCCCCTGCTTGGTGCAAAAAAGTAACCGTTACTGGCAGGCACATTTTTTTTCATGATTTCTTTTAGTGTTTCTTAAAGCCAGAAAGTTGCCATTTATAATGACTTTAGTTTTGTGCCATGTCTGTGATCTGCTTTTTTTCTACAAAATTAAATAACTCAATGAACATCCTCCGAGCCCGGTGATTCCATAATTATTGCAAGGGGTTGTATAAATCTCATCCTGAAGCCTTTGATCAAGGAATATTCAGATATCCTTAAGGCGGGGTCATGGGGCCTAGGATGACCTTATCTGCTTTTAATACGTTGTAACCTGTTCTAATAAAAAAGATACATGTAATGAAGATTGGTGCCGGATTTCCTTCTTGTTTGCACACCCCAATACAGTGGATCCTATCCTCACTGTATATGAGACACTCCTAAATAGTGGATCCCATCCTTCATGTATTGGAGACACCTCGATATACTAGATACCACTCTGCATGTATATTGGATCCCATTTTGCTCCCCACCATCACCTGTGTTTCCTGTCTCTGAATTTCTGCTTCATTTTTTCTGTTGTCTTCCTCCACAGAGGAGGACTGTTGAGTTTCCTCCGATGAGCCCTCTTCAGGCTCTCCTTCCTCCTCACACCCGAGCCCCAGTGTTTCTCTGGCCTTTTGTCCAGTTGACGCCATCGTGCCTCTTTGTTGGGCGGGCAGGTGTCTGCGATAATTCCTGCATAGATAATTACTATTAATTAGCAGCACTGAACGCATATTCACTGGCAAGATATCCTTTGTATACAATATAACCTTACAGCAGATACTAGAAGTGTGTTGTAATTATATAGTGTCTAAAGTAAACTATTTTTTTAAAGCATGCTTAGCGAACAGCCTTGTCTCCAGGGAGATGCAGGACCAGGCGTTCTATGGCTCCTACTCAACGCTGCCCTCTGCAACGCACGTTACGTTAGTCTTAGGGCCCTTTCACATCAGCATTTATTTGAAATCGCGGCAGATGCGGTGAAAAAACCGCATCTGCCGCGATTGCCGCATAACCGCTGCACTTGCGGTAATCCCCATAGAGAGTATAGGGGGACTTGCGGCAGGTGCGGCAAGTGCGGTTTTGCACTTGCGGCAGGTGCGGCAGCGAAAAAAACCGCGACTGACCGCGGTTTTTTTCGCTACCGCACCTGCCGCAAGTGCAAAACCGCACTTGCCGCACCTGCCGCAAGTCCCCCTATACTTTCTATGGGGATTACCTTAACCGCGCCGCAAGTGCATCGGTTATGCGGCAATTGCGGCAGATGCGGTTTTTTCACCGCATCTGCCGCAAATTTCAAAAAACGCTGATGTGAAAGGGCCCTTAGAGGCGGTCGTGTTGGTTGTGGCAATGTGCTCAGAACTGTGGTTTGGGATGGTTCCTGCCCACGTGTGGTGAAGCTGCAGACAGAAACAAAATTGACGTTAAAGCAATAGAAGGGTCTTCAGCTTCCAGAATACAAGCTCAAGAACAGCTGCAAGACAAGTGGCAGCAGATCTCAAGTGGGCTGAGCCTAGTAGTCAGTTGCATACAAAGAGATAATTGGGCCCCATAGCAAAAACCCTAAATGGGCCCATACCCAAGAAAATATCATAAATAATCTACTATATAATCACGCTGTCCCATCTGTCATCCACTTCCGTCCTCGAATCCCATAAGTTACCGCGTCAGCCGGAAATACATCGACTTCCATATTGTGGCCCCCGCCCGCCACACTACCGCTGCATTCCCACGCCGTAGCCCGACACCTCCCTCAGCCTTCCTGCTGTCCGATCACCCCCGCCTGTCACCACAGTCCCCCCGTTGCCTGACACTGCCGGCTGTCCGATCAACTCCAGCCTGTCACCACAGCCTCACCCAGGACCGGCTCCAGGCTTTTGTGGGCCCTGAGCGAAAGAGTCTCTGTGGGCCCCCTTTAAACATACTGGCTGTATATATATACAGTCATGACCAAAAGTATTGACACCCTTGCAATTCTGTCAGATAATACTCAGTTTCTTCCTGAAAATGATTGCAATCACAAATTCTTTGGTATTATTATCTTCATTTAATTTGTCTTCAATGAAAAAACACAAAAAAATTGTCCTAAAGCCAAATTGGATGTAATTCCACACCAAACATAATAAAGGGGGTGGACAAAAGTATTGGCACTGTTAGAAAATCATGTGATGCTTCTCTAATTTGTGTAATTAACAGCATCTGTAACTTACCTGTGGCACCTAACAGGTGTTGGCAATAACTAAATCACACTTGCAGCCAGTTGACATGGATTAAAGTTGACTCAACCGCTGTCCTGTGTCCTTGTGTGTACCACACTGAGCATGGAGAAAAGAAAAAAGACCAAAGAACTGTCTGAGCATTTGAGAAACCAAATTGTGAGGAAGCATGAGCAATCTCAAGGCTACAAGTCCATCTCCAAAGACCTGAATGTTCCTGTGTCTACCGTGCGCAGTGTCATCAAGATGTTTAAAGCCCATGGCACTGTGGCTAACCTCCCTAGATCTGGACGGAAAAGAAAAATTGACAAGAGATTTCAACGCAAGATTGTGCGGATGGTGGATGAAGAACCTCGACTAACATCCAAACAAGTTCAAGCTGCACTGCAGTCCGAGGGTACAACAGTGTCAACCTGTACTATCCGTCGGCGTCTGAATGAAAAGGGACTGTATGGTAGGAGACCCAGGAAGACCCCACTTCTTAACCCGAGACATAAAAAAGCCAGGCTGGAGTTTGCCAAAACTTACCTGAGAAAGCCTACAACGTTTTGGAAGAATGTTCTCTGGTCAGATGAGACAAAAGTAGAGCCTTTTGAGCAAAGGCATCAACATAGAATTTACAGGAGAAAAAAAGAGGCATTCAAAGAAAAAAACACGGTCCCTACAGTCAAAGATGGCGGAGGTTCCCTGATGTTTTGGGGTTGCTTTGCTGCCTCTGGCACTGGACTGCTTGACCATGTGCCTGGCATTATGAAGTCTGAAGACTACAAACAAATTTTGCAGCATAATGTAGGGCCCAGTGTGAGAAAGATGGGTCTCCCTCAGAGGTCATGGGTCTTCCAGCAGGACAATGACCCAAAACAGACTTCAAAAAGCACTAGAAAATGGTTTGAGAGAAAGCACTAGAGACTTCTAAGGTGGCCAGCAATGAGTCCATACCTGAATCCCATAGAACACCTGTGGAGAGATCTAAAAATGTCAGTTTGGAGAAGGCACCCTTGAAATATCAGGGACCTGGAGCAGTTTGCCAAAGAAGAATGATCTAAAATTCCAGCAGAGCATTGTAAGAAACTCATTGATTGTTACAAATTAAATGAAGATAATAATACCAAAGAATTTGTGAATGCAATCATTTTCAAGAAGAAACTGAGTATTATCTGACAGAATTGCAGGGGTGTCAATACTTTTAGCCATGACTGTATATATATATATATCTAATATATAATTGCCGTAAGCACGTTTGTGTCGGACCCCGGCACGCCGTGGCTTTGTCACTATGTGACGTCACCACGGCGAAGCATTGGCCGCGTAGCGGCCAATGCGAGTCGCTGGCCTGCGCGAGCAATGGCCGCGAGGCCATTGCTCGCGCAGCCTGAGTAGGAGCACACATTCCCCTATACACAGTATACCCCTCAGGACCGGAGCGGAGGCGGCGGTCACCACCCGGAGGGCAGAGTGAGGAGCAGCAGCAGCCGGGAGAGCGGCGCCCCCATGTCCCAGTATACCCCTCAGGACCGGAGCGGAGGCGGCGGTCACCACCCGGAGGGCAGAGTGAGGAGCAGCAGCAGCCGGGAGAGCGGCGCCCCCATGTCCCAGTATACCCCTCAGGACCGGAGCGGAGGCGGCGGTCACCACCCGGAGGGCAGAGTGAGGAGCAGCAGCAGCCGGGAGAGCGGCGCCCCCATGTCCCGGGGGCGGAGGACGGGGACGAGGCGCTCTGCTCCCGGGGGCGGAGGACGGGACGAGGCGCTGTACTCTCCGGGCTCCTGTGTGAGGCGGCGGGTGCAGGCCCGGCTCCCGGTCACTGTCTCCGGTGAGGCTGGGAACTCTGCCCGGACTCACAGAGCCCCGCTGTGGGAACCTGCGGCCTCTGACTGGACTCAGTCTCCAGTCTCTGCGCCAGAGAGGGAGGAGGAAGGGAACAGGAGGTGCCGGCACCCAGAGCACCCCGAGAACAGGAGCCATCCTGAGCTGTGCACACCGTCCTGCTCACTGATGAGGAAGCAGCTGGGAGAAAGCACAGACCGCATCCTCCATACTTCACAGCGTCCGCTCCTCTCTGCAGTGCTGGCACCGGCCCAGGGACCTTATACTGAGGTGATGGAGAGGATGCTGGCGATGGAAGTAAGTATTTCGCCGCCACTCTGCCCCCCCCGGCCTCCACTGACCACTCTGCCCCCCGGCCTCTGCTGACCACTCTGTCCCCCTTGATCTCCGTTGACCACTTTGCCCCCCTGGCCGCCGCTGACCACTCTGCCCCCCCTTCCCTCCACTGACCACTCTGCCCCCCCTTCCCTCCACTGACCACTCTGCCCCCCCACCCTCCGCTGACCACTCTGCCCCCCCAGCCTCCGCTGATCACCCTGCCCCCCGACCTTTGCTGACCACTCTGCCCCCCCCTTGGGCCTACGCTGACCACTCTGCCCCCCCCGTTCTCTGCTGACCACTCTGCCTTCCGTCCTCCACTGATAAACTCTGCCCTCCGTCCTTCGCTGACCATTCTGCCCTCCGTCCTCCGCTGACCACTGAGCCACCGTGCAGTGCTGACCACTGAGCCACTGTGCAGTGCTGACCACTGAGCCACCGTACAGTGCTGACCACTGAGCCACCGTACAGTGCTGACCACTGAGCCACCGTACAGTGCTGACCACTGAGCCACCGTACAGTGCTGACCACTGAGCCACCGTACAGTGCTGACAACTGAGCCACCGTACAGTGCTGACCACTGAACCACCGTACAGTGCTGACCACTGAGCCACCGTACAGTGCTGACCACTGAACCACCGTACAGTGCTGACCACTGAACCACCGTACAGTGCTGACCACTGAGCCACCGTACAGTGCTGACCACTGAACCACCGTACAGTGCTGACCACTGAACCACCGTACAGTGCTGACCACTGAGCCACCGTACAGTGCTGACCACTGAGCCACCGTACAGTGCTGACCACTGAGCCACCGTACAGTGCTGACCACTGAACCACCGTACAGTGCTGACCACTGAACCACCGTACAGTGCTGACCACTGAGCCACCGTACAGTGCTGACCACTGAGCCACCGTACAGTGCTGACCACTGAGCCACCGTACAGTGCTGACCACTGAGCCACCGTACAGTGCTGACCACTGAGCCACCATATACAGTGCTAACCACTGAGCCACCATATACAGTGCTAACCACTGAGCCACCATATACAGTGCTAACCACTGAGCCACTGTACAGTGCTGACCACAGCCACCGTACAGTGCTGACCACTGAGCCATCGTAGAGTGCTGACCACTGATCCACCATATACAGTGCTAACCACTGAGCCACCATATACTGTGCTAACCACTGAGCCACTGTACAGTGCTGACCACTGAGCCACCGTGCAGTGCTGACCACTGAGCCACCGTACAGTGCTGACCACTGAGACACTGTACAGTGCTAACCACTGAGCCACCATATACAGTGCTAACCACTGAGCCAGCATATACCGTGCTAACCACTGAGCCACCGTACAGTGCTAACCACTGAGCCACCGTACAGTGCTAACTACTGAGCCACTATAAATCTAATTTATAATTGCCTTAGCGCACTTCCGGCATTTTCGGGTCAACTTCCGTTGTCGTGGACGTGGCTGCCGCAAGGCAGCCACGCCACACACGAAGCAGTGGCCGCGTAGCGGCCATTGCGAGCCGTAGCAATGCGCGAGCAATGGCCGCGAGGCCATTGCGAGCCGTTGCCGGATGCCTCTGTGCCTCTATCATACTTACCACCAGATCGCACCCGCCTACGTCTTCCTGCATCTTCCTCTGTCCTCCATCTTCCGCCCGCTATCTTCTATGTCGCCGCCCCGTACATATTGAAACCAAGATGGCGGCCGGGAAGTATCACGAGAGTTCCCGGCCTCCATCTTGGTTTCGCCCTGTTCACAGTGGCGACATGCAAGATGGCGATGGAAGTAAGTATTTCGCCGCCACTCTGCCCCCCCTGGCCTCCACTGACCACTCTGCCCCCCCTCCCCCCGCTGACCACTCTGTTCCCCTTGATCTCCGCTGACCACTCTGCCCCCCCTTCGGCCTCCGCTGACCACTCTGCCCCCCCCCCCGTTCTCTGCTGACCACTCTGCCTTCCGTCCTCCGCTGATAAACTCTGCCCTCCGTCCTCTGCTCACCACTCTGCCCTCCGTCCTCCGCTGACCACTCTGCCCTCCGTCCTCCGCTGACCACTGAGCCACCGAACAGTGCTGACCACTGAGCCACCGTGCAGTGCTGACCACTGAGCCACCATACAGTGCTGACCACTGAGCCACCGTACAGTGTTGACCACTGAGCCACCGTACAGTGCTGACCACAGAGCCACCGTACAGTGCTGACCACTGAGCCACCGTACAGTGCTGACCACTGAGCCACTGTAGAGTGCTGACCACTGAGCCACCATATACAGTGCTAACCACTGAGCCACCATACACACTGCTAACCACTGAGCCACTGTACAGTGCTGACCACTGAGCCACCGTGCAGTGCTGACCACTGAGCCACCGTACAGTGCTGACCACTGAGCCACCGTACAGTGCTGACCACTGAGCCACCGTACAGTGCTAACCACTGAGCCACCATATACAGTGCTAACCACTGAGCCACCATATACAGTGCTAAACACTGAGCCACCGTACAGTGCTAACCACTGAGCCACCGTACAGGGCTAACCACTGAGCCACCGTACAGTGCTAACCACTGAGCCACCGTACAGTGCTAACCACTGAGCCACCGTACAGTGCTAACTACTGAGCCATCGTACAGTGCTAACCACTGAGCCATCGTACAGTGCTAAACACTGAGCCACCGTACAGTGCTAACCACTGAGCCACTGTACAGTGCTAACCACTGAGCCACCATAAAGTGCTAACCACTGACTCACCGTATACAGTCTTAAACACTCATCCGCCACACAGTGCTAATCACTCAGCCACCTTATACAGTGCTAACCACTGAACCACCATACTGTGCTAACCACTAAGCCACCGTACAATGCTAACCACTGAGCCACCATACTGTCCTAACTACTGAGCCACCGTGCAGTGCTAAACATTGAGCCACCATACAGTGCTAACCACTGAGCCACCGTACAGTGCTAACCACTGAGCCACCTTACAGTGCTAACCACTGAGCCACTGTACAGTGCTAACCACTGAGCCAGCATACAGTGCTAACCACTGAGCCACCATAAAGTGCTAACCACTGACTCACCGTATACAATGTTAAACACTCAGCCACCATACAGTGCTAATCACTCAGCCACCTTATACAGTGCTAACCACTGAGCCACCTTATACAGTGCTAACCACTGACCCACCATACTGTGCTAATCAATGAGCCTCCATACAAAGTTAAGCACTCTGCCTCCATATAGTGCTAACCACTGAGCGGCCGTATACTGTGCTAACCACTGAGTCACCCATACTTTGCTAAACACTAAGCCACCGGACAGTGCTAACCACTGAGCCACCGCGCTGTGCTAACCACTGAAACACCATACTGTGCTAACCACTAAGCCACCGTACAATGCTAACCACTGAGCCACTGTACAGTGCTAACCACTGAGCCAGCATACAGTGCTAACCACTGAGCCACCATATACAGTGCCAACCACTGAGGCACCATACAGTGCTAATCATAACATTTTCAAATAATCCCCATAGAAAGTATAGGGGGACTTGCGGCAGGTGCGGCAAGTGCGGTTTTGCCGTGGTTTATTTCGCGGCCGCACCTGCCGCAAGTGCAAAACCGCACTTGCCGCACCTGCCGCAAGTCCCCCTATACTTTCTATGGGGATTATTTGAAAATGTTAAAAAAAATTAAAAAATATTCTAGACACCCGATGCATTTGCATCGGGCTCACAGCTAGTATATATATATATATATATATATATATATATATATATATATTATGTGGTGCAGCGGTTGACTGCCCCACAAGTGTTGGTGCTGGGACTTGCGGTTCCAGGGCTCTGGTACAGCATTAGATGTGTTGGGGCTGCAGGTTGGAAGCCAGGGGAGTGGCTGTCTAACCTGGATCCTCCTGTGGGTGTGACAGAACACAGATATGCAGACTTCCTCTTAGTCACAGGGGCTGTGAGGTCATGAAAGGTCCTCTCACCACAGGAGAGGAAAGATCCTGGGAATAGGGTGGTGGTTTCCCAGCATTCGCAATAACTGAGGATGCATTTTCCAGTTAAAGACTGTAGCCAGCAATCCCTTTGATGGACTAAAGGTCAGGGTTTGCTGTTATGGACTAATCAGGTGTCTGTTCCAGTCAGAGGGGACAGCCTGACATAGTGTACCTGTCCTGTTCTTGGATGCCCTGTATACTGTGTGCAGTTTATGAGGATATATAATAAACTGCTGGACTTTGTTTTACTTGAAGACCCAGTTGTTGCACAGTTTTCTGCGACCAAGCAGTTCTCTGGGAGGTTTCATGAGCCTAATGAGCGGCCAAGCAGTCCCCTAGGTGTGTGTGTACGCCACAATATATATATATATAATATAAAGGCTGCGAGCCGTAACATATATATATATATATATATATATATATATATACTCCCCACAAATATAATCCTTCTTGTGCTGTGACTCTCACGTGTGCTGTGTCTCCTCCCGGTGCAGTCTCCCTTCTCTGTGCGCTGTCTCCCCCCTGTGTGCTGCCTCCCCACTGTGTGCTGTCTCCCATTATATGCTGTCTCCCCCTTGTGCGTGCGTCCCCTCTCTGCCTGTCTCCCCCCCGTGCGCTGTGTCAACCCGTGTGCTGTGTCTCCCCATGCGCAGTGTCTACCCTCTCTGCCCGTCTCCCCCTGTGCACTGTGCCTCTCTATGTAAACATGTAAAATAAAATGATATGGAGGTGCAATGTGTAAACTTTTCTTCCAAAGTGCTTATCACAGTGCTAATGCACTCACCTTTGCAGGTTGTGCCAATCTCTGCACAGCCCTGGTGACAGCGCCTGGTAGTTGGGCTTGAGCCGATCTCGAGTCCCCAAAGGGTGCCTTTATCTATGCAGAGCACTGTGCACACATAAACTGCAGAACACTGTGCACACATGATCTGCAGTCTGAAGAGCACCGTGTACATATGATCTGCAGTCTACATAGCACTGTGTACACATGATCTGCAGAGCACTGTGCGCACATGATCTGCAGAGTACTGTACGCACATGATCTGCAATCTGCAGAGCACTGTTTACATATGATATGCAGAACACTGTTTACACATGATCTGCAGAGCACTGTGCACACATGATCTGTAGCCTGCAGAGCACTGTGCACATATGATCTGCAGAGCACTGTGCGCACATGATCTGCAGTCTGAAGAGAAGTGTGTACATATGATCTACAGAGCACTGAGCACACATGATCTGCAGTCTGAAGAGCACTGTGTACATGTGACCTGCAGAGCACTGTGCACACATGATCTGCAGAGCACTGGTGCCTTTCCCCCCTGCACCAGCATGTCGGGTGATGTGCTGACACGCTGCCTGATGGCTGGGGGCTCATGGGCGCTGTGTATTTGCCCTGACAGGGGCCCCCTGTCCCGTGTGCAGCCCCTTCTCCCTCCTGACCTGACGCTGTGGCCTACTGCACTGAGACTGCACTGAGCCGGCAGCCAATCTCTATGATCTGCAGGAAGTGAAGGAGTTAGAGATCAGTACAGTCTCAGTACAGCCGGTCACTGCGATCATCAGGTTAGGAGGGAGAATGACAGGGGCTGCACACAGGGCAGGGGCCCCTGTCAGGGGCAAATGCACAGCGCCCCAACCATCAGGGGGAGGAGGTAGTGCAAGGATAAAAGCTTATACATTTCTGCCTTAGCGCACACCATTAACGGCAGGTAACGCTGTTCGCTGCGAGGCTATTGCTCCCTTGACAACCCAATGTTTACCTTGCCAACCGGCTTCATTCAAAGTTCCCAGATGTGCGCTTAAGGACAGCGCACAGGAAAAGCTGCAGACCACGTTTCCTGTGCGCTGTCCTAAAGCGCACATCTGGGAGCTTTGAATAGAGCCGGTTGGCAAGGTAAACATCGGGTTGTCAAGGGAGCAATAGCCTCGCAGCGCACAACGTTACCTGCCATTAACGCTGTGCGCTGAGGCAGAAATGTCTAAGCTGCCCTCCGCTGCCCCCCTCCTGCCCAGTGTGTACATATTGCCGTTATATACGTGTCATGGTGCCCCCTAGCATCAGAATGTCCGGTTAACGTGTCCAGAGTTGGGAATGTGAGGATTTTTACTGACAGACTGTACATTAGCAGAGGTTACTGCCGGCACTCTACCAGAAGGCTACTGAGCCCCCCCATGTGGCCACCAGCCCTGTACACATTAGATGAATGTTCTATGAGAGGAAATGAAAGAACCAGTGCCTGAGATGCTTTTCTTGTCACAGAACTACTGAGACCTGAGATTGGCAGCAGCGGTCAGGTAACCAGGATGACACGCCTTGTTGCTGCAGCCAATCGCACAACTCAGCAGCAGTCCAATGACAGAAAAATAGCAAAGTCAATAGTTCTGATGCCGGAGATGTCCTTGCTGTATCCCTGAGTCTGCCAGTTTTTTGGGGTTTTCTTTTTTACTTACATTCCCTCTATGACCTTTTAACAATGGTTAGAATTAGGCTGGACAATCCCCATTAAACCCACTGACTTGAATGTTTACTAGATGCCTTAAGGTACCGTCACACGCCGGGATATCGCCGGTGAGATCGCTGGCACACATCGCATGTGTGTAGTGGCGTGTGACTGGGCGATTCTACAGCGAGAAATTGCTCGTGGAGCATCACCTGTTTGCCCTGCACTGCAGTGAAATCAGGCAATATCCACCAGGTGATTTCAGCGGATCGTGCCGTGTAACAGGGCGATAGCGATGTACACAGCGATCCTGAAATAAATCCCGTAGGCGTGCTTGGATGTTGTTTTTTTAGCGCCGAATCGGCGGAGATTGATGGGTGATACTGCGTTCCGATTGGCTGGCAGTGTCCGAGGCGCTTTGTTTGATGACCCGTGCGTTCACGCAAGGCTGACCAATGGGAACGCAGTTCCGTCCACCAATCGCAGTGACAGTGGCGTGGTGAAAAACACTCTAGCACGTCCCTATCAAACCAGTATGCCCACATCGCTGCTATCATTGTGGCGTGTGACGCGGCAATGTGTGGAAAGAAGATCGCTTCCGGCCTTCTGCAGGAGATTACCGGAACGTAGGATCGCCAAAGATCGCACGCAAAATTGCTACGTGTGACAGTTCCACAGCGATCAGAAAAAAGTGCCCGAAACGTGCACACTCACGTCAAATTGCCAGCGATATGGAAGCCATATTGTGGCCTGTGACGGTACCTTTAAAGAGAAGCAGTCACCCCCCTCCCCTAGTAGTTGCAAACTGAAAGCAGCACCTTCAGCAGCGTCTATGTCCATACTCTCTCTCTCTCTCTCAAAAGAAACACTTTGTTTCCGGACATGTATTTAAATGAGCACGTAGCCGGTCCGATAGATGGGTCTGGTCCTTGAGAGCCCGGCCCTCCCTGCCCGCTCTATGTGTCTGTTGCCTCCTCTTCGGCGCCTGTGCATAATTATCTTAGTTTGCGCAGGAGCACAAAGCTCAGCCGGAGTGCAGGGAGCCCGGCTGTCGACATTGCACCTGCGTGAAGTCCAAGCACCAGAGCCCGTCCTGTCATGTTCTGCTGTAGGTAAGGACAGGGCTGGCAGTGATCTCAGGACACAAGGTCCAGACCCATCGGACTGGCTAAGGCTGGTTTCACACTGGTGTTTGTGTCTGCATGCATATGGCATGCAGACACAAACGCAGCCATATTAATGTGAACGCAGCGGAGAATCTCCGCATGCGTTCACATTAATATGCACCCCAGCCAGCCAATCAGCTGTCTCGGGGGCGGCCGGGAGGAGATCAGCGGCAGAGATCTCCTCCTCCCGGCACCACTGATCTCCCGCTGATGTCAGCGGGGAAATACAGCTGATCTAACAGCTGTTTAAATCTCCCATGCTGACACAGAATAGGGTGATATCAGTGCAGGAGATATGAAGCAGCTGATAGCTGCTTCAAATCTCCAGCGCCGACATCACCTATTCGGTGTCAGCGCGGGAGATTTAAACAGCTGTCAGATTAGCTGTATCTCCCCTCTGACACCGGCAGGAGATCAGTGGAGGCTGTAGCTGATCTCCCAGTGGCCGCCGTTTATCACCGGCGGCCACCGGGAGATATTTCAATGAGATCCACAGCGTTCTCCTGCGGTGTCATGCGGAGGACACTGTGGATCCATTGACTTATATGCGTAGTTTGTGCGCTTGCTGATAAATCAAGCGTCCGCGACCGCACAAAAAATGCAACAGGTCTGCGTCCAGAGTGCGCTCGAGGGTTCACAAATTGAACGCATCCGAGCGCAAACGCAACCGAATGCAGCCAAACGCAGGCACATGCGTTCCCATGTTAAACGTAGGAACGCATGTGCGCAAGCATTTGGCTGCGTCAGGTGCGCGGCGTTTGCAAACGCCAGTGTGAAACCACCCTAAGTACTCATTTAAACACATGGCAGGAAACATTATAAAGTGTTTCTTTTGGAGTACGGGGGCCAGAGAGAGTATAGACACCTTCATTGACTGCAGCATAGACGCTGCTGAAGGTGCTGCTTTCAGTTAGCAAATCACTAGGGGGGTGACAGGTTCTCTTTAACTTACATGATTATTTTCAGGTTTTTAACTGGTTAAAACAAGGAACTTTACAACGTACAAAAAAAATCCTTTCTCTTCTGAAGAAAGGAGGGATTTTTAGTTCTTACTGCTCATCTCTGAGGCTAGGTTCACATATTGTAATTGCTATCTGTTACAACGGAAACATTAACGGTTTCAGTTGTAACCGACAGCAAAAATGACATTTTGAGTCATTTTATAGCGCATGTGTTTTTGATAAGTCAAAAATGTATGCGCTGCATGAGATTATAGATAGACGATAGGATAGATAGATGAATAGGATAGAAAGAGATAGGATAGATAGAAATATAGAGGTTAGAATGGCTCTAGATCAGTGTCCCTGCTCTGTCTGCTGCTTCTAACTGCTCTCGGGCCAATGGGTGAATACTCATAGGCATAATGAGTGGCAGCAGATAGGGTGGGGACACTGGTGATGCTTTTCTAGCATCTATATATTTCTATCTATCCTATCTCTTTCTATCCTATTCATCTACTGCAAATGCAACTTAACGCAATGCTGCAGATTTGCACAAATCTGTACATTGCGTTATATTGCATTTGTGTGGTACCAGACTGATATAAGCAGCAGTCTGCATTTGCTAATGCGTTTGAACAAATGATGCCTATTTTGTCATGCGTTAGCATGTGTTTGTTGAGTGCAAGTCTTCTATGGATGCATTAACGCATCTGTTACATTTCGTTTGTGCTGCTGTCAAACGGATGCGTTAAACGGACAGCACAAACGCAATATGAACCTGGCCTTAGCTTACCAGCCACTGCTGCACTGCTGGCCACCCCACTAGGTAAGAAGTGCCGTTTCAACAGAACTTGAAGGTGATGCTGTAAAGCTGCTGGATTGCACTGACCACCGTATGCAATGGCTGCCCACGCTGTCAGTGGAACGACCTATCTCCTGGGCGGCTGCGGCAGAGAGGAGGGCACTCCACTGACAGCGTGGGCAGCGCATTGCATACAGTGGTCACCTGCACCTCTGCAAAACCCTGCAAAATACCGCCAGGATGTAAATTACAAATGGTCAACATTCTGCAGCCAAAATACCAGGGGCTGGCTGGCCCAGGGGGCAAATGCCCCCTGGGCCAGTGGACAAGCAGCAGTTTTGGGGTCGCCTGGCCATTTGTAATGTTGGTCTGGGAGGCAGCTCTGCCCTTGAAGCTCACTGCTCATGGGCCACTGCTGTGTGATTGCCCCCCAGGCAAATTTGCCAGCCACCCCCTTCTAGATACCCATATACATTGTACAAACAGCACGGACAACCCCTTCAGCAACAATGCTGCTTTATAGAAATATCAAACAAGCAAGAGAGTAATAGTATATCACTCCCAGAGAACGGCAAACCAAATGCCTGGGGAGCCACACTCTCCTGATCCCCAATAACGAGGAAACCCCTATAAACTGGGGACTTGTATACTGTATATAGCCCCAAGCCCCTTCAACACACTCCTGATCCCAATAACGAGGAAACCCCTATAAACTGGGGACTGTATACTGTATATAGCCCCAAGCCCCTTCAACACTCTCCTGATCCCCAATAACGAGGAAACCCCTATAAACTGGGGACTTGTATACTGTATATAGCCCCAAGCCCCTTCAACACACTCCTGATCCCCAATAACGAGGAAACCCCTATAAACTGGGGACTTGTATACTGTATATATAGCCCCAAGCCCCTTCAACACACTCCTGATCCCCAATAACGAGGAAACCCCTATAAACTGGGGACTGTATACTGTATATAGCCCCAAGCCCCTTCAACACACTCCTGATCCCCAATAACGAGGAAACCCCTATAAACTGGGGACTTGTATACTGTATATAGCCCCAAGCCCCTTCAACACACTCCTGATTCCCAATAACGAGGAAACCCCTATAAACTGGGGACCTGTATACTGTATATAGCCCCAAGCCCCTTCAACACACTCCTGATCCCCAATAACGAGGAAACCCCCTATAAACTGGGGACCTGTATACTGTATATAGCCCCAAGCCCCTTCAACACACTCCTGATCCCCAATAACGAGGAAACCCCCTATAAACTGGGGACCTGTATACTGTATATAGCCCAAGCCCCGTCACCCATGGTGATTAGCTCTATAAGGTTCACTTCTATCCGCTAGTGTAGAAATGAACTTGTAGGAGTCATGGAGATGGAGAGTGTTAGTAGTGAGTATCCCTGGGCACAGATACATCATCCACGTCTGACGTGGGCGTCTTCCGTGCACAGAGTCACAGACATGGCTGAAGAGCGCTCATCACCCCGCTCAATACTTACAAACACTGCACTCAGGGACTCGGGAGTAAACACCGGTAAATAGCACGGTAATATCACGTCACACCGCCGTTTTCTGATAGGGATGGCGCCACGCGCACGCGGATCGTGCTGCGACAGCAGTCAGCAACCAATCACATTCACTGGCGGGAAACATCAGGACCATACCCGAGGCCACGCCTCCCTTACCCAGGAGCCACGCCCACCCTCCTCAGCCCCGCCGCCTTCTGCCCCACTTGTTATTGGCTGGAACCGTTAAAAAATGGCGTCAACCCCATGGATACAGAGGTGAGTTGGACACATTCCAAGTGTGGGCACACACTGATTAGTGATGGGCATCCGGCTCTTGTGATTATTCGGCTCCGCTCACCAAAATGAGCCCGCACTTTGGCTCAAAAACGCCCCTTTGTCTAAATACACTACACCCTATGATGATTACAGCTCTCGCATGTGCAGTGATCTCATTACACACATGTACAGGTGTATAGTGAAGCACCATAGATTAGCATTCCTGTGTCCTCTGATTGTCAGCTCCTCCTGTGAGCAGGGCTCTCTCCCCTCCTTTGTTATAGCAGTCATTGTTTGGCCCCTTCTGGATTAGTGCTGCTCTGCATAGGAATATGAGTCTTAAAAGGAACCTGTCACCCCAAATCACCTTCCTAACCTATTAATACCTGTCCCTGCAGCCTTACAATACTTTCTAACACATCCCTGTCTGACCTTTTTTACTGATCTATGAGTACAATAAAGTAGTTCGCAAACTTACAAAATTCCTGTCACAGGGGCGTTCCTCTCTGCGTTTGTGACGGGTAGGCGGGTCCCCTGTGCTGCGCTACCCCTGCCTCGCCGCTCTAATACACCCTAATGGGCGGCATTACACAATGCAGAGCTCAGGCACGATTTCAATATCGCGCCTGCAACGTCACCGCTGCGACGGGGTCATGTGACGCCGGAATCGCGTCACTTCCGGTCGCAGGTCTCACAGGCAGACTTCGCACATGTGCAGATTGCATGCTGAAGTCTGCCTGTGTGCAATCGGAAGTGAGGCGGAGATTCCGGCGTCACATGACCGCTTCGCAGCGGTGACGTTGTGGGTGCGATATTTAAATCGTGCCCGAGCTCTGCATTGTGTAATGACGCCCATTCGGGTGTATTAGAGCGGTGAGGCAGGGGTAGCGCGGCACAGGGGACCCGCCTACCGGTCAAAAACGCAGCGAGGAACACCCCTCTGACAGGAACTTTGTAAGTTTGCGAACTACTTTATTGTACTCATAAATTAGTAAAAAAGCTCAGACAGGGATGTGTTAGAAAGTATTGTAAGGCTGCAGGGACAGGTATTAACAGGTTAACAAGGTGATTTGAGGTGACGGGTTCCTTTTAAATGGAACCTGTCAGCAGGATTCTTCTTACACAGTACAGCCCTGGCCACAGTGGTGTAACTAGAGTCCGAAGGGCCCCGGTGCATGGGCGTACCCAGGATCAAAACTAGGGGGGTGCAAGCTATGGTCGGTCCCGCCTCCTGTGGTACTCAGACACGCCGGCCAGACATTATGTCCGGCATGGTGCATTGTGGGGCAGATCACGTGTTCAGCCTGGCTACACGTCATAATCCCTCACAATGCACTGGACTGGATATGATGTTCCGGCCGGCGTGTCTGAGTACCACAGGAGGCGGAAATTTTAAAAAGAGGTGGAAACAACAAAAGGAATGCTGACGCCCTTTAAAGGGAACCTATACTGGACAACACATGCTCATTACATACACATCATACATGTTTTTGACATAGATACACAAGCCACACACATAGAGACACAAGCCACATACACACAGAGACAGGCAAAAGCCACAGACAGGCAAGCCACATGCCACACACAGGCATGCTACACACACACGCCACACACAAGACACATAGAGACAAAAGCCACACAGAAATAAGCCGCACACACACACACAATCCACACATACACAAACAGATACACAAGCAACACACAGACAAATGCAAGGCCACAGACACATACACAGGCCACACACACAGACACGAGACACAGACACAGAGACGCAAGCCGCAGACACAGAGACACAAGTCACACACAGAGATGGAAGCCACACACACAGACACAAGCCACACAGAGACACAAGCCATACAGTTGTGGCCAAAAGTTTTGACATCCCTGCAATTCTGTCAGATAATACTCAGTTTCTTCCTGAAAATGATTGCAATCACAAATTCTTTGGTATTATTATCTTCATTTAATTTGTCTTCAATGAAAAAACACAAAAGAGAATGAAGCAAAACATTGATTATTTCACACAAAACTCCAAAAATGGGCCAGACTAAAAGTATTGGCACCCTCAGCCTAATACTTGGTTGCACAACCTTTAGCCAAAATAACTGCGATCAACCGCTTCCGGTAACCATCAATAAGTTTCTTACAATGCTCTGCTGGAATTTTAGACCATTCTTCTTTGGCAAACTGCTCCGGGTCCCTGATATTTGAAGGGTGTCGTCTCCAAACTGCCATTTTTAGATCTCTCCACAGGTGTTCTATGGGATTCGGGTCTGGACTCATTGCTGGCCACCTTAGAGGTCTCCATTGCTTTCTCTCAAACCATTTTCTAGTGCTTTTTGAAGTGTGTTTTGGGTCATTGTCCTGCTGGAAGACCCATGACCTCTGAGGGAGACCAAGCTTTCTCACACTGGGCCCTACATTATGCTGCAAAATTTGTTTGTAGTCTTCAGACTTCATAATGCCATGCACACGGTCAAGCAGTCCAGTGCCAGAGGCAGCAAAGCAACCCCAAAACATCAGGGAACCACCGCCATGTTTGACTGTAGGGACCGTGTTCTTTTCTTTGAATGCCTCTTTTTTTCTCCTGTAAACTCTTTGTTGATGCCTTTGCCCAAAAAGCTCTACTTTTGTCTCATCTGACCAGAGAACATTCTTCCAAAACGTTTTAGGCTTTCTCAGGTAAGTTTTGGCAAACTCCAGACTGGCTTTTTTATGTCTCGGGGTAAGAAGTGGGGTCTTCCTGGGTCTCCTACCATACAGTCCCTTTTCATTCAGACGCCGACGGATAGTACGGGTTGACACTGTTGTACCCTCGGACTGCAGTGCAGCTTGAACTTGTTTGGATGTTAGTCGAGGTTCTTTATCCACCATCCGCACAATCTTGCGTTGAAATCTCTCGTCAATTTTTCTTTTCCGTCCACATCTAGGGAGGTTAGCCACAGTGCCATGGGCTTTAAACTTCTTGATGACACTGCGCACGGTAGACACAGGAACATTCAGGTCTTTGGAGATGGACTTGTAGCCTTGAGATTGCTCATGCTTCCTCACAATTTGGTTTCTCAAGTCCTCAGACAGTTCTTTAGTCTTCTTTCTTTTCTCCATGCTCAATGTGGTACACACAAGGACACAGGACAGAGGTTGAGTCAACTTTAATCCATGTCAACTGGCTGCAAGTGTGATTTAGTTATTGCCAACACCTGTTAGGTGCCACAGGTAAGTTACAGGTGCTGTTAATTACACAAATTAGAGAAACATCACATGATTTTTCTAAAACAGTGCCAATACTTTTGTCCACTCCCTTTTTTATGTTTGGTGTGGAATTAGATACAATTTGGCTTTAGGACAATTCTTTTTGTGTTTTTTTTTTCATTGAAGACAAATTAAATGAAGATAATAATACCAAAGAATTTGTGATTGCAATCATTTTCAGGAAGAAACTGAGTATTATCTGACAGAATTGCAGAGGTGTCAATACTTTTGGCCAACACAGTATATACACATTACAGATATATAATGTGCACAACTGCTCGACATGTACCCAGAGGTCTATACAATAGCAACGATTAGTTGTAAATTATTACCTAGGTGGAAGGAAGCAGGTAAAGCAAGTGCCCATAGGTTGTTAATTGGCAAACAGATATAGTTTACCTATTATTCCCATAAAGGGCTATATGTACACACAATGCAGGAATATCATGTACATAGTTACTCAGCACATGCCCAAAAGACCATAAAAAGGCAGGAATTAGTTGTAGATTATTACCTAGGTAGGAAGGAGCAGATAAAACAGGTGTCCAAGTGTTATTAATTGGCTACGAGATTTAGTTTACATACTATTCCCATAGCAGATTATGTCTGTATTACTGTCTCTACATTAGAGAGATGTCAGGTGCAAAACTGCTCAACATATGCCTAAAAATCTATACAAAGGACAGGGATAGGTTTAGGGAATGCAAAATTTTACCTCCTGACAGTACAGCGGTGTCAGCGTTCATAGCCGATGCATGTCCAGCGCCCTATGCGCATTTCGGCAATTTCTTCTTCAAGGGGCATGCACAAATATCAGATCTGATATTCAGTTTCCTACTATATTATGATTACTAGAGGGCAGGCATACTCCATCCATAGCGGCAGACCATGCGGCGCTTCAGTGCCCCCACACCCACGGCTCTGCCTGTCCTTATCCCCCCAGTCGCCGGCTATGTGAAGCCTCAATTCTCATGCTGCACAGACTAGAGCAGGGTGCAGTGAGAACGCATCTAGGTCAGTAGTGTATATTTAACATATATTTGTTTAATTTTTTTTTTTTGAAATGTCAGTACTTGTGGTGAGCATACTGCCAGCTGACAGTGAGGAGACTTAAAGCTGCAATGCTCCTTTAGGAAATTGCATATGCAAATTGTCACTTCAGTGAGGCAGTAGAAAAACTAATGCCACCTAATAAATAAATCTCACTTCCTTTAAAGGTACCGTTTGTCACGTCCTACTGACGGACCCCACACAATGGACCCACTGGACCGCGTAGTTCGGATGCTGATACCGGGATGATAGAGAGACGGACCAGTACAGTAGAGTCAACAGGTTTATTGAACACAAGAACCCACGCCCCAGGGGAGGGCCACACGGCCACAGCATCGGAACACCACTGAAGGAGGCCCCGGAGCGCTTGATCCCTATACAGGGATACCGCCGGTACCAACCTCGGAAGGACCAATGAAGCGGAGACGGGTGTTAAACCGACCCAAGGCAACGTGGAAACAACACAGTAACCGGGTATAAGATAGGACACGGAGAACCGGAAACAAGGAGAATCCGGAGCAGGACCTGAATCAGCAATTTCAGCTTGGAAGAGATCCAGGTGGAAGGCTTAGAACACGGGAGTCAGCAAGGAGCCGGCAGGGCGGAGATCTGCAGGAAGTAACACACAGAAATCAGATAACAAGCAAAATAAGGAACAACCTGACCAGACCAGGAATAGCAACTCCACTAGGTAGAAGTTGCCCTGGCAAAGACTGACAGGAAGCAGAAAGTTTATATTACAGCAGGGCACTCCTGATTGGCAGGACAGAGAGGCTTGGTGATTGGCTGAGGGAAGGAGCATGATCCCTGCAGCTTCTCCAGCATTCACTGATTTGGAGATGGAGTTTCATGCGCTCAAGCAGTAGCCCCGGGAGTGAGGAGATGAGCGGCGCTATTCAAGCAGAGGGCGCTGGAGCTCTGCGGCAGACCCCCGAGTGGTTACACCATTAACAATATCGCTGAAACGTCACAGGTTTGGAGTCGTTCAAGCGATATGGTTAGTACGTCGTTGCGTGTGACACCAAGATACGATTACAATAAATTGTTTGATCGCTTATCGCAGATTTGAGAACATGTTCTGAAATCAGACGATCATCGTTCAGCCAACCTGCTGCATCGTTGTGTGTAACACCGCGATAACGATCTCATGAAAGACTTTGCCTATTCACAACAGTGAAGAAGTATCGTTCGCTGGGATGTGTGAACGATAGCTGCTCGCCACAATGTTCTTGCATCGTTCACGATATCTAGACGTGTGACATCTCACCAACGATGTAAAAAAGATGTCCTAACGACCGCGCTCCCGTGAGATCGTTGGTGATATCTTAACGACATTGAAGCGTGTAACGGTACCTTTAGGATTTGTACCAGATCAGAACCCCAAACTGCAGACGCTGAATTTCGAGGTGATTACCCCTCATCAGTGCAGTGTGTGGGAATTCTGATCTGGCTGTATGAGAGGCACTTGTGGGGGCATTATACTCGGTGAAGAGCTGTAGCTCTATTATACTGTTTGGGATGTGTGTGGTTCATCATACTGAGTGGGAACCATTGGAACTTATGCTGTAGGATCCCATGATATCTAGGATGCTAAATGTAGCACTCCAGGGCAGGAGTACTCGGAACGGGGCCCTCTCTTCACTTGCAGGGGAATGTCACGGTGACATGACCAGGCTCCATATGCCCAGGTGTGGCAACGAAAAGGGAAATGATAAAAGGGAATAAAGTTTATATAAGTAGTATGTGACGCCACCTGTGATTTTTGGCCAATATGGGCCACTGCTGCCTCTCACAGTCCCGGGGACGATGGTAGTGGGCAGCACTATTATGGTCGCAGAATGAATATATAATTGTATGTGAGAATGTTAGTAGTTACACTGGATGTCGCTGTCTGCAGGCTGTAATAGGAAACCAGAGAAGAGTATAACGTTCATGATACATTTCATCTGGTTACATTGTTCTTCACATACTTATAGATCTCCAGTACACTGAACAATGGATGGTTCTTCTTACTAGATGGATTTATTATTCCTAGTGCACAGTGTGAGCAGAGCGCCAGTCCGTGCCCCCTAAAAAGATGCCGGCTCAGTGTGTGAGCCCATATCAAAAGCAGAAAGATGATGGGAGTGTAGGTGTGCCAAGGTCCGCCCTGCTCCAGGGCTTAATAAAACTCACCAAAGAGACAGTCAGATTTCCATCCTTTATTCTCCTCCTCCTACGCGTTTCGGCGCCTAGCCTGGCACCTTCATCAGGGATATGGAATATCCCTGATGAAGGTGCCAGGCTAGGCGCCGAAACGCGTAGGAGGAGGAGAATAAAGGATGGAAATCTGACTGTCTCTTTGGTGAGTTTTTTAAGCCCTGGAGCAGCGCGGACCGTGGCACACCTACACTCCCATCATCTTTCTGGATTAAACCACTGTTCAGTGGTCGGTGGAGGTCCTGCAGCAGCTTGGAATAATATTTCCAAAACGCCTTCAAACCAGTTGTGGGGATCACAACTGCACCAGGTGAGTGGCTTCTCGGCATCACCCCATTACCATCAGTGTCACTAGTGATAGGGCACTATTGCGCCTCTTGTCCCCCACCCTTTTATATTTTTACATATCAAAAGCAGGAACATGGCCGATGACGTACATCATCATCGGTCATGAATGGGTTAATAATCACTAACTTTTCAGTATATGTAATACTAGCAAAATTACTTGGATGGATCTATTTGGTTCACCTGTTTTTTCTTTGCTTGTGCTTTAAAACTTTCTTTGCTACTGATATGAAGCCAACAAATCAGAGGTGAAACCCAGTGTAAAACGATCCGAAGCGCCTGATTTCCTTATGTAGAAAATTTGGGGCAGATCGGTCCAATTTTTGTCTGTAAATTCACATTTGTATTTGTGTTTTGTTTTATGTTGTTTATCGAGAGAACTGAAACCCAGTGTAAAACCTTCAGAAATGCCGGATTTATCTATGGGGCAGATTGGTCCAGTCATATGGCCGTGAATAAACAACGGACATCAGACAACAGTAATTCATTGTTACATAGATATATAGAGATAGCATTGCATTCACTATTCTGAATTACATTACTTACATACATTGTTCTCTGATTTTTGCTAGGCATTCTTCTCAAAGAAATAACTTCAAAAACCTAAATTGGATAAATAGATTGAGGTTTCCTTATAATAAGTTTAACATTAATTACCAATTTTATCAATTGTAAATATTGTATAACTAGCTTCCGTATATTTCTGATCAAAAAATATACGTGATATGAGAATTGTGAAGTAGATGAAGCTTGTCATAAGAAATCAGAAGCTTATATAGAACACATGTTCCTACCAACTCCTTCTTTAACCATCAAATGAGTTCTGGTTGAACAGTTGCTTATATTTGCTTCATGATGTCATGATCTCTAGGCAGAGGTCACTATGGTGATGATTCTGTGATGTCATAACATTCTATAATGTGCAGCACAGGCCCTGCAGCCAATGATATTCAATATAATTATGTATAACAAAGTCTATGGGGGTTTATAAATCTACAGTATGTAAATAATTTGATACAGTAAATTATAACAAATAACTTATTGATATTATTATACATATACCTATATGGACATAAGTGTAGGGCTATGGAGTAGGATGACATCCTATTCTAAATCCATAGGTATTAATTTGTAGTTGGTCGCTTTCAACAAGGTTTTTGAAGGGTCTGTGGGAATTTTTGCCCTTTTATCCAGAAGAGCATTCTTTAAGTCAGGCACTGATGTTGGGTGGGTGGTCCTGGCTCCCAATCTTTATTCCAGTTCATTCCAAAGTTCTTGGATGATGTTGAGGTCATATATTTATGTGTAAGATTATATGTTGCCAATAATATTCTCCCAACAGTGACTTTATGGACCATGTTTTGTGTGTAAAGGGGTGGACTATGACCGTATGCTACTGCTCTGAACACACCAACTGCATTGTACAATAGTAGAGCGAACTGTGTTCGTCTATATACAGTCATATGAAAAGGTTTGGGCACCCGTCTTAATCTTACTCATATTTTTTTTGTTTAAAATTGGATTTTTGCAACAGCTATTTCAGTGTGATATATGTAATAACTGATGGACACAGTAATATTTCAGGATAGAAATGAGGTTTATTGCACTAACAAAAATGTAAAATATGCATTATTTCAACATTTGACAGGTGCAAAAAGTATGGGTACCCTTCTGATTTTCATGATTTGAATACTCCTAACTACTTTTTACTGACTTACTGAAGCACTAAATTGGTTTGGTAACCTCATTGAGCTTTGTACTTCATAGCCTGGTGTATCCAATCATGAGAAAAGCTATTTCAGGTGTCCACTTGCAAGTTGTTCTCCTATTTGCATCTTCTCTGAGGAATGGCATCATGGGCTCCTCAAAACAGCTCTCAAATGATCTGAAAAAAAAGATTGTTCAACATAGTTGTTCAGGGGAAGGATACAAAAAGTTGTCTCAGAGATTTAACCTGTCAGTTTCCACTGTGAGGAACATAGTAAGGAAATGGAAGACCACAGGGTCAGTTCTTGCAAAGGCCAGAAGTGGCAGGCCAACAAAAATATCAGAAAGGCAGAGAAGAAGAATTGTGAGAACAGTCAAGAACAATCCACAGACCACCTCCAAAGACCTGCAGCATCATCTTGCTGCAGATGGTGTCAATGTGCCTCAGTCAACAATACAGCGCACACTGCACAATGAGAAGCTGTATGGGAGAGTGATGCGAAAGAAGCCGTTTCTGCATGCACACCACAAACAGAGTCGCCTGAGGTATGCAAAAGCACATTTGGACAAGCTAGTTTCATTTTGGAAGGTCCTGTGGACTGATGAAACAAAAATTGAGCTGTTTGTTCATACAACAAGGCGTTATGCATGGCGCCACAAAAACACAGCATTCCAAGAAAAACACTTGCTACCCACTGTCAAATTTGGGGGAGGGTCCATCATGCTTTGGGGCTGTGTGGCCAATGACGGCACCAGGAATCTTGAGAAAGTTGAGGGTCGCATGGATTCCACTCAGTATCAGCAGATTCTTGAGAATAATGTTCAAGAATCAGTGTCAACGTTGAAGTTACGTCGGGGATGGATCTTTCAGCAAGACAATGATCCAAAACACCGCTCCAATTCTACTCAGGCATTCATGCAGAGGAGCAATTACAATGTTCTGGAATGGCCATCCCAGTCCCCAGACCTGAATATCGTTGAACATCTGTGGGATGTTTTGAAGCGGGCTGTCCATGCTCGGCAACCATCAAACTTAACTGAACTGGAATTGTTTTGTAAAGAGGAATGGTCAAAAATGCCTTCACCCAGGATCCAGGAACTCATTAACAGCTTCAGGAAGTGACTAGAGGCTGTTATTTTTACAAAAGGTGGATCTACTAAATATTAATGTCACTTTTCTGTTGAGGTGCCCAAACTTTTGCACCTGTCAAATTTTGAAATAATGCATATTTCACATTTTCGGTTAGTACAATAAACCTCATTTCAATCCTGAAATATTACTGTGTCCATCAGTTATTACATATATTACACTGAAATAGCTGTTGCAAAAACCCAATTTTAAACAAAAAAATGAGTAAGATTAAGAGGGGTGCCCAAACTTTTTCATATGACTGTATATAATTTATTGTTTCCATTGATACTGCAGATCTTTGCTATGCTCAGTGCTTTCCAATGGGTCCACTGGTGCTTTGGGTCTCGAGCAATGCAGGATTGTAGAAGAAAGCAAGGCACAGCAGGCAGTCTTTCAATTTTTTATCTTTAATTTTGTAGTGAAGGACATCCAGGACACATGCAGACCAGGCATACAGTTCAGACAGCCTGAGAGAAGCTGGAACACGCTCTGCAAAGCAAAGCATTTGCTTTCCTGCTGTTTTCTAAAGGTACCGTCACACGGGGAGATATCGCCGGCGATGTTGCCGGAAACTGAGGGGCGTGGCCAAGTTGCGGCGACATCGCCGGAGAGTTGCCTCGTGTGACAGGGCGATAATCAGGAGAAAAATCATCTGAGCAACATCGCCAGGTTTCCCAACATTGTTGGGAAACCTGGCGATGTTGGTCAGGCGATCATGCCTGATCGCCCTGTGTAACGCGGCAACCTGCAATGTTGCGGGCGATTCCGCCTATCTACAACATTGCGGGTTACCGCTCGCTGGGTTGCTGGGGCAACTAGCCGGCGATATCGCCGGGAAGTTGCTCCGTGTGACATCTCCCCGGCAATGTTGCCAGGGATGCGCGCTCCCACGCATCGCCGCCAACATCGGGGGAGATCGCCCTGTGTGACGGTACCTTCAGAGTTACGGAATTCAGATGTCAGTGAACTGTCCTTTTCTCCCTCTGCTCTTCTCCCAACTTCTGTTTGATTCTCTCCCAGCCAAGCAGGTGATGTGACCCTGAAAGCAGCCTCAGCTCTTTGGCTCTTTGGATCACTGTGCTTCTCTGGTCCACACAAGTGACCAGGGGCCTAGAATCCACCAGTCTCCAGCTTCTGCCCTCAAGATTTAAAATGTCGAGCAGCTCCATGTGGCTAGGTCACTGCTGCAGCTGGGTATTCTGAGAAGAGTTCCTAGATACTCTCTTCCCCAGACCGAACTCCCATCTCCTCTCTCCCTGTCTGCTCTACACTCTGATCTACTCCTCCCCCCCAGCTAAGAATGATGAATCACAACCAAAGTTTGGCCTCTCAGTGCTCATCCTTCTATCATGGTTTTGAAGGTGTATGCATGCAGTGGGTTTTTAGCATAGGAATCCAGGTAAAATAAAGGAAAAAAGACGATACTCACCGATTTGCAGCTTGCTCTTTTTTATTTGTAACCTGGGGAGTTACATTAGTGCGGGGAGGGGGTGGTGGAGGCCAGACGATGGCCCCGTTTCATGGTGATTCAGCTTCTACGGGTCTGTGCATGTAGTAGCAGAATCACTGCAAATCTGTGCCGTTGTCTGGCCTCCACCAACCCCTCCCCGCACTAATGTAACCCCCCCAGGTTATAAATAAAAAAGAGCAAGCTGTAAATCTGTGAGTGCCGTCTTTTTTCCTTTATTTTACCTGAAATCTCACGTGTTTAAGTGACTTGTAACACTGATAAAGGTGCAACCCAGAGGGTGTGTGTTAGGCAAAGCTTATACAGCTTCAAAAGGTCTGACTGTACTCTAGTGCCCGGTTCCACTTCTTTTTGTTGCTTAGCATAGGAATTCCAATTCCCTTCAGACACGGCATTATAATCAATGTAGTGAAAATACAACTTGCAGTAGCCAAACCGCAGGGGTGCCACAAATACAAGAGGAAATATAATTTTAGTACATAATAAAAGAAGTTTTAAAAAAACAATGCACATGTCCCCCCACTGAAAGTTGTGAAAAATTCTTGTGCTTGTAAAAGTAAGAAATGTTGTAATTTACTTCTAAGTAAAAATCCTCTGCTTTTCTCAAGACGGAGAGACTTTTCATTCTCGTAGTTGATTGCTGGAGCCAGCAACGTGGTTGAGCATGCCACATCTGTGGGCTATCAGAAGTGGTCAGTCTCCTAGACAGTTAATACAGCGCCTACAAGCTTTTTGGTATGGAACTTACAAGTGCCTCCCTATCACTGGATTTAGACTAATTTCAGTCCCTCTGTGCTCAATGTTACAGAAGAAAAGACTGCCTCTGCTAAAGGCTTTGGAGAGCACCAGTGGCGTAACTTCAGGCCCAGGGGCCCCGATGCGAAAGCTCCAACGGGGCCCCCAATTATTGCAAATCTTTAATAGTAATAGTCTTTTTCTATGGGCCAAAGAGACTTTTGGGGCCCCCTAGGCTGCAGGGCCCGGGTGCGATCGCAACCCCTACACCTGTGGTAGTTACGCCCCTGGAGAGCACACAGATCGGTTCAGCCATGCTGCTGGACAAAATTAGCAATCTTCAGGAGCAATCCACCCAGCAAGCAGGAGGCAGAGGAGCGGTGTACTCCTACAGATTAAGCTAGGGAAATTCCCTGTAATTTCATAGGCATGTCCGCCCTTATAGTTCATGGAGGATATATTAAGGCAGGTTATATAATGAGAAGAAGACTTACCTGGGCATAGTGTCTGCAGCTAAAAAACAAAAAAACAGTATTAAATTAGGTTTCCTGAAGAATAGAATAACAGCCGCTTAGTTTTCCTATATGACTTAAGCGGCCGTCACACGAAACGATTTCTTGCCCGATATCGTTTAAGCGATCTCCTTTTTGATCGCTTAAGCGATATCGGGCTTAAAATCGTTGCATGTAATCAAGCGATTTACGATGTAAAATCGCTTGATCGTGACATCGCAGATCTGAGCTCCGGAGCTCAGATCTAGCGATGAACGATGTCACGATCTGCTTCATCGTGGTGTATAACACCACGATGAACGATCTCCCAGCGGCAGAGCCTATGCTGGGAGATGGTAACTATGGTACACGTCGGGTTACTAAGCGCCGCGCGGCGCCTAGTAACCCGATGTGTACCATAGTAACCAGCGAGATCGCGGCTCCACATCGCTGGTGAGTCTGTCTGTGTGACATCTCACCAGCGATGTGAGCGATATTGTAAGCGATTGCGCGTGCACGTGATCGCTTACAATATCGCTAGCGATATCTGTGTGTGTGACGGCCGCTTTATTTTTGGGCAATATTCATGCGCCATGTTTTTTCTCATCTTCACAAAAACAACTAATTTCATTAGTGTGCTGGATCTAATATGTTTTTTGGTGTGTGTGTCCATTTTTACCATCAGTATGTTATCCTTTTCTCTTATATTCAAAAAAAAATCTGATGGAAGTTTCCAAAGTTTTTGCTACCATCTTTCCCTGACCCCCCCGAAAGTAAGACAGGATAGGGGGAACAGGGGGGTCTGTTCATATAAGGCCCCCCCCCGAAAGTAAGGCCGCCTGGGGGGGGGGCGCTGGGGAATATAAGGCCGGCAGTACCTGTCCCCCGCTGTGTCCAGGCTCCTCCAGTGTCCTGCAGCTTCAGCCGCGCCGGAGCAGATGGGGTTAATCACAGCCTAACATGCTGTGTGCCCCTGCTGAATTCTGCCCAGCCTAACTTCACAACAGCCCGGCTCCAGCTCTGATTGGCTTCCAGGAAGCAGTGGGCGCGGCCAGATGACGTCGTGAGCTCATCATCTGGCTGCGCCCACTGGTTCCTGGGAGCCAATCAGAGCTGGAGCTGGGCTGTTGTGAAGTTAGGCTGGGCAGAATTCAGCAGGGGCACACAGCATGTTAGGCTGTGATTAACCCCATCTGCTCCAGCGCGGCTGAAGCTGCATGACACTAGAGGAGCCTGGACACAGCGGGGGACAGCGAGGACAGCGGGGAGCCACACCGAAGGCCGGGGGAGCCGGTAAAAAGCAGTGTGTGTGTGTATGTGTATGTTTGTGTTCATGTGTATGTGTGTGTGTTTGTAAGTGTATGTGTGTGTGTATGTTTGTAAGTGTGTGTGTGTTTGTAAGTGTATGGGTGTGTGGGTGTGTGTGGATGGGAGGCTGCAGTGGCTGGGGCTGCCAATATAAGACCCCCCCCACCCCCCCCCGAAAATAAGACAGGGTGCCACTTTTGGAGCCCAAAAAAATATAAGACACGGTCTTATTTTCGGGGAAACACGGTAGTAGTCAGAATGGGTGAGTTTAATCCACAAGTCACCTAAAGCTGACGTTACTAGCCCCATAGAATATAGGTACAAAAATGAACATGTGAATGAGCCCTAACTTATATCAACATAATTGTACAGGCTTCTTTGCACGTATAACAATAAAACCACAGCCACTTGTACTGGATCATAGAGATAGAATTATATTTACCTACATACATCATACTACATGTATTGAGCAATGCCTGTGGTATCATAAAGGATTTAGAACGATCAGTAAGGTACCGTTACATGACGCAATATCGATTCGAGATCGCCTGCAATTTCACGGGAGCGCGCACGTTTTGGCACTTTTTCAAGATTGCCTTTGAGATGTCACACGGGGAGATATTGTAGGCAACGCAACTAGGATGATGAAAGCAACTTTCGCTCGCTGGGTATGAGCAATCCAGCGAGCGATATTTTGCAGTGTATTAAATAGGGGAAATTGCTTGCAACATCGCAATTGTGCTGTCACACTGAGCGATCCTACCACATCGCTTATGCAATATCGCCTGATTTAATTGTCTGCACATAAATCAGGCGATACCGATCCAGCGATAAATTGCGGTCGCATTGCCCTGTCACACGACACGACGCACTCACGATATTGATTGCAATTGACCACACCACGTGACTTTGGTGTGATATGGCAGGCAATATTGCGTCGTGTAACGGTACCTGTAGGGATAAATTGCAAACAATAACTAGTACATTTTAAGAGAAAAAAGGTTATTATAGTCCACATTATATACAAATGTGCATACATTTATTTTATAAATAGTGGGGACAGGTAGAGATATATGCTCCAGAGGGGAGGCAGGCTTACACAGGTATGAAGCTGAACAATTTTACATCCAATAAATGCAAATATAAGTCAAGGAGACAATATCACATAGATATAATACAGCCAATAGCATCTACTTATATAATCGGGAGTTTGGAATTCGGGCACTGTAGCCGAATCCCAGACTCCTTTGCGCCACTGCGAGCGATGACGCGTAGCGTCATCGCGAGCAGTTTCCCGCTATCGAGCGGCGCCATCGCTACCCGCACACCCTCCGCTGCCCACACAGCCTCCGGTGCCCGCACAGCCAGCCCGCACACCCTCCGCTGCCCACACACCCTCCGCTGCCCGCACAGCCTCCGGCGCAAAGCCCGCACAACCCCTGCGCCGCCCACACACTCTCTGGTCCGGTGCCCGCACAGCCTCCCGCTATCGAGCGGCGCCATCGCTACCCGCCGCACCCGCACACCCTCCACTGCCCACACAGCCTCCGGTGCCCGCACAGCCAGCCCGCACCACCCCTCCGCCGCCCGCACACACTGCAGCGCTCCACCTACAGCCGCAGCATCGAGTCCCTGCTCCAGACCTTCTACCAGCTCACGAAGCTGAAGAAGGTAAGGAGACTACACAGCAGCCCAGGGAGGAGAGGAGCCAAGGGACAACAGGAGGCCACACACAAGAGGAGACGAGCCAAGGGTGGACAGGAGGCCACACACAAGAGGAGACGAGCCAAGGGAGGACAGGAGGCCACAGACAAGAGGAGAGGAGCCAAGGGAGGACAGGAGGCCACACACAAGAGGAGACGAGCCAAGGGAGGACAGGAGGCCACAGACAAGAGGAGAGGAGCCAAGGGAGGACAGGAGGCCACACACAAGAGGAGACGAGCCAAGGGAGAACAGGAGGCCACACACAAGAGGAGACGGGCCAAGGGAGGACAGGAGGCCACAGACAAGAGGAGAGGAGCCAAGGGAGGACAGGAGGCCACAGACAAGAGGAGAGGAGCCAAGGGAGGACAGGAGGCCACACACAGAGGAGAGGAGCCAAGGGAGGGCAGGAGGCCACAGACAAGAGGAGACGAGCCAAGGGAGGACAGGAGGCCACAGACAAGAGGAGAGGAGCCAAGGGAGGACAGGAGGCCACAGACAATAGGAGAGGAGCCAAGGGAGGACAGGAGCCCACAGACAAGAGGAGATGAGCCAAGTGAGGACAGGAGCCCACTGACGAGAGGAGAGGAGCCAAGGGAGGACAGGAGCCCACTGACAAGAGGAGAGGAGCCAAGGGAGGACAGGACCCCACTGACAAGAGGAGAGGAGCCAAGGGAGGACAGGAGCCCACAGACAAGAGGAGAGGAGCCAAGGGAGGACAGGGGGCCACACACAAGAGGAGAGGAGCCAAGGGAGGACAGGGGGCCACACACAAGAGGAGAGGAGCCAAGGGAGGACAGGAGGCCACAGACAAGAGGAGAGGAGCCAAGGGAGGACAGGAGGCCACAGACAAGAGGAGAGGAGCCAAGGGAGGACAGGAGGCCACAGACAATAGGAGAGGAGCCAAGGGAGGACAGGAGCCCACAGACAATAGGAGAGGAGTCAAGGGAGGACAGAGCCCACAGACATAGGAAGGAGTCAAGGGAGGACAGGAGCCCACAGACAAGAGAGAGGAGCCAAGGGAGGACAGGAGCCCACTGATGAGAGGAGAGGAGCCAAGGGAGGACAGGAGCCCACTGACAGAGGAGAGGAGCCAAGGGAGGACAGGAGCCCACTGACAAGAGGAGAGGAGCCAAGGGAGGACAGGAGGCCACAGACAAGAGGAGAGGAGCCAAGGGAGGACAGGAGGCCACAGACAAGAGGAGAGGAGCCAAGGGAGGACAGGAGGCCACAGACAAGAGAAGAGGAGCCAAGGGAGGACAGGAGGCCACAGACAAGAGAAGAGAAGCCAAGGGAGGACAGGAGGCCACAGACCAGGAGAGGAGCCAAGGGAGGACAGGAGGCCACAGACCAGAGGAGAGGAGCCAAGGGAGGACAGGAGGCCACAGACAAGAGGAGAGGAGCCAAGGGAGGACAGGAGGCCACAGACAAGAGGAGACGAGCCAAGGGAGGACAGGAGGCCACAGACAATAGGAGAAGAGCCCGGGGACCAAAGCCTAGCCAAGAGATAAGAAGAAGAGCCCAGGGAGGACAACCACTGTCCAGTGCTAAACACTAAGCGCAAGCCACTGTATACACTGCTCAACACTGAGCCACTGCACAGTGCTCACCACTCAGCCACCGTATACAGTGCTAACCACTGAGCCACCGTATACAGTGCTAACCCCTGAGCCACCGTATACAGTGCTAACCACTGAGCCACCGTATACAGTGCTAACCCCTGAGCCACCGTATACAGTGCTAACCCCTGAGCCACCGTATACAGTGCTAACCCCTGAGCCACCGTATACAGCCCTAACCACTGAGCCACCGTATACACTGCTAACCACTGAGCCACCGTATACAGTGCTAACCACTGAGCCACCATATACAGTGCTAACCACTGAGCCACCCTGTACTCTGCTAACCACTGAGCCACCATATACAATGCTAACCAGTGAGCCACTGTACTCTGCTAACTACTAAGCTACTGTACTATTAATACCACTAAGCCACTGTATACAGTGCTAACCACTAAGCCACTGTACACTGTTAACCGCTCACCCACTCTATACACTGCTAAAAACTAACCCACCATATACAATCCTATCCACTGCCCAATTGTACAGTGCTAACCACTGAGCCGCTGCACAGTACTCACCACTAAGCCACCATACTCTGCTAAACACTCAGCCACCGCACGCTGATCACCACTCGGCCAACATACAGTGCTAACCACTAAGCCACTGTATACAGTGCTAATCACTAAGCCACTGTATACAGTGCCAACCACTGAACCAACGTATACAATGCTATCCACTCACCCACTGTACAGTGCTAACTACTCTGCCGCTCCACAGTACTCACCACTAAGCCACCATACTCTGCTAAACACTCAGCCACCGCACGCTGATCACCACTCGGCCAACATACAGTGCTAACCACTAAGCCACTGTATACACTGCTAATCACTAAGCCACTGTATACAGTGCCAACCACTCAGCCAACGTATACAATGCTATCCACTCACCCACTGTACAGTGCTAATTACTCTGCCACTGCACAGTACTCACCACTGATCCACCATACAGTGCTAACCACTGAGCCACCGCACAGTGCTTACCACTCAGCCATCATACAGTGCTCACCACTCAGCCATCATACAGTGCTAACCACTGACCCACCATACAGTAAAACCACTGACCCACCGTTTATAATGCTAACCACTGAGTCACTGTACACTCCTAACCACTAAGCCACTGTGTACAGTGCTAACCACTGAGCCACCATATACAATGCTAAACACTGAGCCACTCTATACAGTGCTAACTACTAAGCCACTCTATACAGTGCTACCCACTGACCACCATACAGTGCTAACCACTGTAGCTACCATATACAGTGCTAACCACTGACCCACCTTATACAATTCTAAACAATCTGCCAATGTACAGTCCTAACCACTGAGCCACCATACAGTGCTAACGACTCTCCCACTCTACATTTCTAACCACTAAGCCACCGAATACAATGCTAACCACTGACCCACTGTACAGTGCTAACCACTAAGCCACCATACAGTGATAACCACTAAGCCACTGTATAGAGTGCTAACCACTGAACCACCATACCGCATGCCCCATCGCGACCCGCCGCTTCCTGCCCGCAAACGCACAAACCCCCACCACTGCCCGCTCCACGCATCGGCCGCCGCTCCCCCGCCCCATACCGTCCATTGGACAGTGCGAGCCCTGAGTCCCAAGCGTCACCAACCAGGGGAGCGGCATTACATAAGGGGCCGACACCAACATCACCGCCCGCCTTCAAGACAGATGCCACCCGCCGCCGCTCTCATTGTAGGCTGCAGAGGCCGTGCCGCCTCCTGCCACCCCCCCTCCTAAACTAAGGCTACAGGGCCGGCATGGCTCTGATCTGCACCCACACTGCCCCTGCTCATTCCTCTTACCCCCCGTATGTCCTCACTCACTCCCCACACTGCCCCTGCTTACCCCCCCAATCACCCATACTGCCCCTGCTTACACCCCACTCACCCACACTGCCCCTGCTCACTCCTCTTGCCCCCCCATTCCCTCACTCACTCCACACACTGCCCCTCCTTACCCCCACTCACCCACACTGCCCCTGCTTACCCCCTACTCACCCGCACTGCCCCTGCTCACCCCTCTTACCCCCCCACATGCCCCCACTCCCCACACTACCCCTGCTCATGCCCCCACTCTGTGCCTGCTTACCCCTCTCACCTCCCCCACATGCCCCCACTCACCCACACTGCTCCTGCTTACTTCCCCCCCACTCACCCACACTGCCCCTGCTTACCCCTCTCACCACCCCCAACTGCCCCAATCACCCACACTGCCCCTGCTCAACCCCCCACTCACCCACACTGCCCCTGCTCATGCCCCCACTCACCCCACACTGTCCCTGCTCAGCCCCCACTCACCCACACTGCCGCTGTTTACCCCTTTCACCTCCCAACTCACCCCACACTGCCCCTGCTCCCCCCTCTTACCCCACCACATCCCCTCAGTCCCCACACTGCCCCTGCTGATGCCCCCACTATGCACACACACCTGCTCAGCACACACTCACCCCCGTTCAGTGCACACGCACCTTCACTCAGGGCACCCTCACTCTGCTCAATACCCACTCACCCCTGCTCAGCACCAACTTGCCCACCTCACTCCACACTCACCCCTCAGGTTGCCCATTCATCCCACAGCCCGATGACTGACGACCCTGCACTCACTCAACCCACATTCACTCTGCCCCACCACTCACTCTGCCCCACTCACCCTGCACTCACTGTGCCCCATGCTCACTATACCTGCACTCTGCCCCACCACTCACTCTTCCTGCACTCTGCCCCAGCACTCATTCACCTCCGCACTCATCCTGCCCCACGCTCACTCAGCCTACACCATGGTTAACCAGCACTCACCCAGCCCTCACTCACCCAGCCACGCACTCATTCAGCCTACACCACGGTTACTCCACGCTCACTCACCTCTTCCTGCACTCTGCCCCAGCACTCATTCACCTCCGCACTCATCCTGCCCCGCGCTCACTCAGCCTACACCATGGTTAACCAGCACTCACCACCCCCGCACTCATTCAGTCTACACCACGGTTACTCCACACTCACTCAACCTGCACGCACACACCCTCTACTCACTCACCCTACCTGCTCAGCCTGCACTCACTCCACTCAGCCCGCACTCCCCCCACTCAGCCTGCAGCCGGCTCACCACACTCACCTCACTCACCCTGCGCCAGGCTCAACAAGGAACTGCGCCAATTCCTCTTGTCACCATCCTCTGCCGCCACATTAGACAAAGTACAGGAGCAGAGACCGACGGGCAAAAATCACCACGCAAGGGACAGACAGCACAGGGTGAAGTGACAGCTGCTGCCCCAGTGCCAAAGAGCCCGCCCCCATCTTAATGTCACCCCACTCCCGATGCGATAGCATCGGGCCTTTTTACTAGTTCAATGATAAAATCCTGTCTAGTGTACTAATCGTGTTATCACACTGGATTTGCACGGACTGTTATCTAAATAGGGAGGAGCAGATAAATCAGGTGCCCAAAAGTAGTTAATTAGCTACCAAATTGAAGGCCACTTTACACACACAGATATCTGTGACCAACTTCTGAACAGATCTCTGGTTGCAGTGAAATTATGGACACACTGTTCCATTGTACACAGCCACAAAATGGAACAATGTGTCCATGATTTCACTGCAACCAGAGATCTGTTAAGAAGTTGGTCACAGATATCTGTGTGTGTAAAGTGGCCTTAAAGCGAACCTGTCACCCCCCCCGGGCATCAAAAGCTATAATAGCCACCTTCTGCAGCACTAAGGCTGCATTCTGAGAAGGTGGCTATAGGCTTTTGATGCCCTTTATAGTATGAAATATTAAGTTAGGTAAATGCTCACTCTTCTGAAGACCGAAGACCGGGAGGCGTGGTTTCACGCTCCTCCGGCCCGCCCCCTCTTGTCAATCATTGTGCGCGCCTGCTGCTGCCTCCCCTCAGTGTGGAAAATGAACGCGCGTCTCCATTCTCCTGTATGGAGCCGCGCATGCGCTGTGCGCCCGGTGTCCAGGAAGTCGACACCGGGCGCACAGCGCATGCGCGGCTGCGTGCATGAGAACGGAGACGCGCGTTCATTTTCCACACTGAGGGGAGGCAGCAGCAGGCGCGCACAATGACTGACAAGAGGGGGCGGGCCGGAGGAGCGTGAAACCCCGCCTCCCGGTCTTCGGTCTTCAGAAGAGTGAGCATTTACCTAACTTAATATTTCATACTATAAAGGGCATCAAAAGCCTATAGCCACCTTCTCAGAATGCAGCCTGATGGTGGGTTTACACACACCAATCATTGTATCCAATATCTGAACCAATCTCTGGTTGCAGTGAAATCATGGACAGATTGCTCCATGTTGTACACAGCCACAAAATGGAACTGTGTCCATGATTTCACTGCAACCAGAGATCTGTTCAGATATTGGATACAATGATTGGTGTGTGTAAACCCACCATTAGTGCTGCAGAAGGTGGCTATTATAGCTTTTGATGCCCGGGGGGGTGACAGGTTCGCTTTAAGGCTGGCTTCACACTGCAGTTTTTCACTGATCAGTGTCCATCAGTGTTTGGGTGCCAAAACCAGGAGAGGAACCAGGAAAGAACTTGCAGAGAAAAAGTATAATTGAAAGACTGACACCTGTTCTGAGTTTTGGAGACACTCCTGGTTTTGGGACCCAAACACTGATGGACACTGATCAGTGAAAAGCTGCAGTGTGAAGCCAGCCTCAAGGCCACTTCACACACACAGATATCTGAGTCCAATATCTGAACAGATCTCTGGTTGCAGTGAAATCATGGATACATTGCTCCATTTTGTGGCTGTGTACAACATGGAGCAATGTATCCATGATTTCACTGCAACCAGAGATCTGTTCAGATATTGGACACAGATATCTGTGCAGATATTGTTCACAGATCTCTGGTTGCAGTGAAATCATGGACACATTGTTACATTTGTACACAGCAACAAAATGTTACAATGTGTCCATGATTTCACTGCAACCAGAGATCAGCGAACAATATCTGCACAGATATCTGTGTGTGTGACGTGGCCCATAGTCTACCTACTGTTCTCCTAAAGGACTATATGTATGTTGCTATATACACATTACAGATGTATCATGTGCACAACTGCTCGACATGTACCCAGAGATCTATACTATAGCAAGGAGTAGTTGTAAATTATTACCTAGGTGGAAGGAAGCAGGTAAAGCAAGTGCCCATAGGTTGTTAATTGGCAAACAGATATAGTTTACCTATTATTCCCATAAAGGGCTATATGTACACACAATGCAGGAATATCATGTACATAGTTACTCAGCACATGCCCAAAAGAC
Organism: Allobates femoralis; assembly: GCA_033576535.1. NCBI lineage: Eukaryota > Metazoa > Chordata > Amphibia > Anura > Aromobatidae > Allobates > Allobates femoralis. The sequence continues at coordinate 216,377,500 of JARQOC010000005.1, read as the reverse complement.
CATAAAAAGGCAAGAATTAGTTGTAGATTATTACCTAGGTAGGGAGGAGCAGATAAAACAGATGTCCAAGTGTTATTAATTCGCTACCAGATTTAGTTTATTTACCATTCCCATAGCAGAATATATCTATATTACTGTCCCTACATTAGAGGGATATCAGGTGCAACATTGCTCAACATATGCCCAAAAATCTATACAAGACAGGGATAGGTTTAGGGAATGTATAATTTTACTTCCTGACAGTATAGCGGTGTCAGCATTCATAGCCGGTGCATGCCCAGCGCCCTATTTGCATTTCGGCAGATCTTTCTTCAAAGTGCATGCACATATATCAGATCTGATATTCAGTTTCTGGCTATATTATGATTACTAGAGGGCAGGTGTGCTTCATCCATAGCGGCAGACCACGTGGCCCGTCAGTGCCCCCCCCCACCCACCACTCTACCTCTCCTCATCCCCCCTTCCTCGTTGGCTGTGTGAAGCGTCAATTCTCATGCTGCACAGACTAGAGCAGGGTGCAGTGAGAACGCATCTTGGTCAGTAGTATATATGTAATATAAATTTGTTTATTTTTTCTTTTTGAAATGTCAGTACTTGTGGGGACATTATACTGAGCGAGGAGCTGTGGCTCTATTATACTGTTTGGGAGGTGTGGGGTCCATCATACTGAGTGGCAACCACTGAAACTTATGCTGTGGGACCCCATGATATCTAGGACGCTAAACACTAAACACTAGTAGATTTATTGTGAAGACACATTAGATCAGTATTGCTACAAGGTATAATGAGATAATTTAGTGTTTTTGGGTCTTTCTCCATCTTTCTATGTATTTTTCACAGTTTTATGGTCTCAGAATGAATGTATAATTGTATGTGAGAATGTTAGTAGTTACACTGGATGTCGCTGTCTGCAGGCTGTAATAGGAAAACAGAGAAGAGTATAAAGTTCATGAAACATTTCATTTGGTTACATTGTCCATAACATACCTATAGATTGAACAATGGATGTGTGGCGCCCCACTATGTAGGTGCCACAGAGGGGTACTGCACTCATAAAAAAGGTGTAGTCATCCCAGCTACAAGTGGATTTCAGGATGGTAGGCGGAACCCTAAAACCCACACCCCACACTAGATCATACAGTGGGAGGGAACCTGGGGGGGTATATAGTCACCCCTAGAGGGGAGAAAGGAGGTCTTTGACTGGAGGCCTTTTGGAGGCCCATCTTTTGCCTCCAGGGTCGGAGAGTTAGTGAAGTTTCAGGTGGGAGCCTGAGGAAGGAAGGAGGGTCACCTCGGCTTAGGGACCCGGGAACAACCAGAACAGATCCCAGATACAGAGAAAGAGTGGGGGATAGAGGAACTTAATAGAGTTCGCCCCAGGAGAGAAACTGGCTACCGGAGCCAGCACCTACTAGGAACCTTAAAGGCCTGCAGAAAATCTGAGCACGGGGGTATATCAATATACGGCCCTGATTCTCGAGTGACCATTAGAGGGGACCAGACACAGCCAGACAAGCCGGAGTGTCAACAGAGGGTTACCCGACGGGAGCAAGAGAAGGAAAGAGAAAGTCAGCAGGAGATCAGATCTACTACATGAGATCAGATTTCACACAGCTACTGGGAAGCAGGGAAGAAAAGGAACAAGAAAGGCACATGCTGGGGGTTCCGTCCAGCTACCAGAGATCCGCTTGCAGCCACCCGTAGCCACTTGTCATTTAACAACTAACTGCACTGAGGACTGTAATAACGCTGCCAAAGTTCCAGTAAAGTACCCGGTGAAGTGACTTTGATTCTGCTGCATCTTCTTTCCACAAACTAATTTCCTTCACAGGAATTGCTGCCCCGGAGGTCCCAGTCCTGCCTGCGAGGGACTACACCATCTTAGCCGCAATACCACCGACCTCCGGAGGACTGTGGCGGCGCTAGTGACATCTCACCAGGTACTGCAGGTGGCGTCACGACAAACTATAAACTTGTACATAATCCCCTGTATATAAATCCCTCTTATAAAAGATAGGCCGCCATTCCCCATGACACAGCAGTTAACCCTTTGCCACCTGATACCCAAGTACCCCACACCCTGGGCTCGACAGATGTTTCTTCTTAAATATCACACAAGATGTATTTATTATTCCTAGTGCACAGTGTGAACAGAGTGCCAGTCCGTGCCCCCTGAAAAGATGCCGACTCAGCGTGTGAGCCCATATCAAAAGTAGGAACACGGCCGATGACGTAAATATACATCATCAGTTATGAATGGGTTAATAATGACTATTAACCCATTTAGTTTATATAGTACGAGCGTAATTATTTGGTTTGCATAGATCTTTTTGGTTCACCTGTTTTTTCTTTGCTTGAGCTTAAAAACTTTCTTTGCTACTGATATGAATCCAAGAAATCAGAGGTGAAACCCGGTGTAAAACGATCCGAAGCGCCTGATTTCCTTATGTAGAAAATTTGGGGCAGATCGATCCAATTTTTGTCTGTAAATTCACATTTGCATTTGTGTTCTGTTTTATGTCGTTTATCTAGAAAACTGAAACCCAGTGTAAAACCTTCAGAAATGCCGGATTTATCTATGGGGCAAATTAGGGGCAGATTAGTCCAGTCATTTGGCCGTGAATAAACAACGGACATCAGACAACAGTAGGGGCCACTTTACACACACCAACTTATCTGTCCAACTTCTGACCAACTTGCTGGTTGCAGTGAAATCATGGACACATTGTTCCATTGTACACAGCAACAAAATGGAGCAATGTGTCCATTATTTCACTGCAAAAGCAAGTTGGTCAGAAGTTGAACAGATAAGTTGGTGTGTGTAAAGTGGCCCTTACTGGTTGCAGTGAAATCATGGACACATTGCTCCATTTTGTGGCCGTGTACAAATGGAACAATGTGTCCATGATTTCACTGCAACCAGAGATCTGTTCAGAAGTTGGACAGATAAGTTGGTGCGTGTAAAGTGGCCATAATTCATTGTTACATAGATATATAGAGATAGCATTGCATTCACTATTCTGACTTACATTACTTACATTCATTGTTCTCTAGGCATTCTTCTCAAAGAAATAACTTCAAAAACCTAAACTGGATAAATACAAAAGGGGAGGGGAACAAGAGGCGCAATAGTGCCCTTATCACTAGACACTAAGTTGACAACCCGGTGAGCAAAGCAAATCACTCACCTGATCCAGTTGTGTCACCCACAACTGGTTTGAAGGCTTGTTAGGAATAATATCCTGATGGCTGCTGCTGGACCTCCACCGAACCACTCCCCCGTGGAAAAGCATCTAGTTACTTGGGAGAAGGTGTATGACGGTCCGCACTACCAGAATGACTTGCATCAAAGAAAACGCTGGCAGATGAAGAGTTAATCAGATCCTTCTTTATTTTCCGACGCGTTTCAGTGCCCACCTGGCACCTTCATCAGGGATCCCTGATGAAGGTGCCAGGTGGGCACTGAAACGCGTCAGAAAATAAAGAAGGATCTGATTAACTCTTCATCTGCCAGCGTTTTCTTTGATGCAAGTCATTCTGGTAGCGCGGACCGTCATACACCTTTTCCCAAGTACCGTATATACTCGTGTATAAGCCGACCCGTGTATAAGCCGACCCCCCTACTTTTGCCCCAAAAATCAGGAAAAACCTATTGACTCGTGTATAAGCCGAGGGTGGACCCCAGCACAGGTATACAGCCCCCAGCAGTGTGGTATACAGGCCCCCCCCAGTGGTATACAGGTCTCCCCAGTGGTAGTATACAGCAGCCCCAGTGGTAGTATACAGCAGCCCCAGTGGTAGTATATAGCAGCCCCAGTGGTACTATACAGCAGCCCCAGTGGTAGTATATAGCAGCCCCAGTGGTAGTATATAGCAGCCCCAGTGGTAGTATACAGCAGCCCCAGTGTTAGTATACAGCAGCCCCAGTGGTAGTATACAGCAGCCCCAGTGGTAGTATATAGCAGCCCCAGTGGTAGTATACAGCAGCCCCAGTGGTAGTATATAGCAGCCCCAGTGGTAGTATATAGCAGCCCCAGCAGCCCCAGTGGTAGTATACAGCAGCCCTAGTGGTATACAGCAGGCCCCCAGGGGTACATATAGCAGCCCCAGTGGTAGTATATAGCAGCCCCAGTGGTAGTATACAGCAGCCCCAGTGGTAGTATACAGCAGCCCCAGTGGTAGTATATAGCAGCCCCAGTGGTAGTATATAGCAGCCCCAGTGGTAGTATACAGCAGCCCCAGTGGTAGTATACAGCAGCCCCAGTGGTAGTATATAGCAGCCCCAGTGGTAGTATATAGCAGCCCCAGTGGTAGTATACAGCAGCCCTAGTGGTATACAGCAGGCCCCCAGGGGTACATATAGCAGCCCCAGTGGTAGTATATAGCAGCCCCAGTGGTAGTATATAGCAGCCCCAGTGGTAGTATATAGCAGCCCCAGTGGTAGTATACAGCAGCCCCAGTGGTAGTATATAGCAGCCCCAGTGGTAGTAATATATAGCAGCCCCAGTGGTAGTATACAGCAGCCCCAGTGGTAGTATATAGCAGCCCCAGTGGTAGTATATAGCAGCCCCAGTGGTAGTATATAGCAGCCCCAGTGGTAGTATACAGCAGCCCCAGTGGTAGTATAGAGCAGCCCCAGTGGTAGTATATAGCAGCCCCAGTGGTAGTATACAGCAGCCCCAGTGGTAGTATATAGCAGCCCCAGTGGTAGTATATAGCAGCCCCAGTGGTAGTATATAGCAGACCCAGTGGTAGTATATAGCAGCCCCAGTGGTAGTATATAGCAGCCCCAGTGGTAGTATACAGCAGCCCCAGTGGTAGTATATAGCAGCCCCAGTGGTAGTATATAGCAGCCCCAGTGGTAGTATACAGCAGCCCCAGTGGTAGTATACAGCAGCCCCAGTGGTAGTATATAGCAGCCCCAGTGGTAGTATATAGCAGCCCCAGTGGTAGTATACAGCAGCCCCAGTGGTAGTATATAGCAGCCCCAGTGGTAGTATATAGCAGCCCCAGTGGTAGTTATATATAGCAGCCCCAGTGGTAGTATACAGCAGCCCCAGTGGTAGTATATAGCAGCCTCAGTGGTAGTATATAGCAGCCCCAGTGGTAGTATATAGCAGCCCCAGTGGTAGTATACAGCAGCCCCAGTGGTAGTATAAAGCAGCCCCAGTGGTAGTATACAGCAGCCCCAGTGGTAGTATACAGCAGCCCCAGTGGTAGTATATAGCAGCCCCAGTGGTAGTATATAGCAGCCCCAGTGGTAGTATACAGCAGCCCTAGTGGTATACAGCAGGCCCCCAGGGGTACATATAGCAGCCCCAGTGGTAGTATATAGCAGCCCCAGTGGTAGTATATAGCAGCCCCAGTGGTAGTATATAGCAGCCCCAGTGGTAGTATATAGCAGCCCCAGTGGTAGTAAATATATAGCAGCCCCAGTGGTAGTATACAGCAGCCCCAGTGGTAGTATATAGCAGCCCCAGTGGTAGTATATAGCAGCCCCAGTGGTAGTATATAGCAGCCCCAGTGGTAGTATACAGCAGCCCCAGTGGTAGTATAGAGCAGCCCCAGTGGTAGTATATAGCAGCCCCAGTGGTAGTATACAGCAGCCCCAGTGGTAGTATATAGCAGCCCCAGTGGTAGTATATAGCAGCCCCAGTGGTAGTATATAGCAGACCCAGTGGTAGTATATAGCAGCCCCAGTGGTAGTATATAGCAGCCCCAGTGGTAGTATACAGCAGCCCCAGTGGTAGTATATAGCAGCCCCAGTGGTAGTATATAGCAGCCCCAGTGGTAGTATACAGCAGCCCCAGTGGTAGTATACAGCAGCCCCAGTGGTAGTATATAGCAGCCCCAGTGGTAGTATATAGCAGCCCCAGTGGTAGTATACAGCAGCCCCAGTGTAGTATATAGCAGCCCCAGTGGTAGTATATAGCAGCCCCAGTGGTAGTATATAGCAGCCCCAGTGGTAGTATATAGCAGCCTCAGTGGTAGTATATAGCAGCCCCAGTGGTAGTATATAGCAGCCCCAGTGGTAGTATACAGCAGCCCCAGTGGTAGTATAAAGCAGCCCCAGTGGTAGTATACAGCAGCCCCAGTGGTAGTATACAGCAGCCCAGTGGTAGTATATAGCAGCCCCAGTGGTAGTATATAGCAGCCCCAGTGGTAGTATACAGCAGCCCTAGTGGTATACAGCAGGCCCCCAGGGGTACATATAGCAGCCCCAGTGGTAGTATATAGCAGCCCCAGTGGTAGTATATAGCAGCCCCAGTGGTAGTATATAGCAGCCCCAGTGGTAGTATATAGCAGCCCCAGTGGTAGTATATAGCAGCCCCAGTGGTAGTATACAGCAGCCCCAGTGGTAGTATATAGCAGCCCCAGTGGTAGTAATATATAGCAGCCCCAGTGGTAGTATACAGCAGCCCCAGTGGTAGTATATAGCAGCCCCAGTGGTAGTATATAGCAGCCCCAGTGGTAGTATATAGCAGCCCAGTGGTAGTATACAGCAGCCCCAGTGGTAGTATAGAGCAGCCCCAGTGGTAGTATATAGCAGCCCCAGTGGTAGTATACAGCAGCCCCAGTGGTAGTATATAGCAGCCCCAGTGGTAGTATATAGCAGCCCCAGTGGTAGTATATAGCAGCCCCAGTGGTAGTATATAGCAGACCCAGTGGTAGTATATAGCAGCCCCAGTGGTAGTATATAGCAGCCCCAGTGGTAGTATACAGCAGCCCCAGTGGTAGTATATAGCAGACCCAGTGGTAGTATATAGCAGCCCCAGTGGTAGTATACAGCAGCCCCAGTGGTAGTATACAGCAGCCCCAGTGGTAGTATATAGCAGCCCCAGTGGTAGTATATAGCAGCCCCAGTGGTAGTATACAGCAGCCCCAGTGGTAGTATATAGCAGCCCCAGTGGTAGTATATAGCAGCCCCAGTGGTAGTATATAGCAGCCCCAGTGGTAGTATACAGCAGCCCCAGTGGTAGTATATAGCAGCCTCAGTGGTAGTATATAGCAGCCCCAGTGGTAGTATATAGCAGCCCCAGTGGTAGTATACAGCAGCCCCAGTGGTAGTATAAAGCAGCCCCAGTGGTAGTATACAGCAGCCCTAGTGGTATACAGCAGGCCCCCAGGGGTACATATAGCAGCCCCCTGGGGGTACCCAGCAGCCCCCTGGGGGTCCCCAGCAGCCCCCAAATGCTGGCACTTGCCCCCCCTTGCAAGGGCCCCCCCCCCCCCCCGCTTCTCTTACCATCCCGGTCTTCTGATCAGCGCTGCTCCTCGGCGCTCCGTCCTCGCGGCTTCCGTCCTGCTACATCCGGGATCCCCGGCCGTCGCGCGATGACGTCATATGCCTGCGACGGCCGGAGATCCCGGATGTAGCAGGACGGACGGACGGAGCAGCGAGGAGCACCGAGGAGCGGCGCTGATCAGAAGTCCGGAATGGTAATATAACCATCGGGGGGAGGGGGGGGCCCTTACAAGGGGGGCGAGTGCCAGCATTTGGGGGCTATATGCACTGCTTCCCCCTGCCGCTGATTGACAGGGGGAAGCAGTGCATATTTAATGAGCGGCCCCACGTGACGGGGCCGCTCATACAGCAGCCTCCCCCCGCCTCCTCCAGCCCCCACCTTATATACCGTATATGACCCGTGTATAAGCCGAGGGGGAGACTTTTCAGTTCCTACCAACTCCTTCTTTAACCATCAAATGAGTTCTGGTTGAACAGTTGCTTATATTCTCTTCATGATGTCATGATCTCCAGGCAGAGGTCACTATGGTGATGATTCTGTGATGTCATAACATTCTATAATGTGCAGCACAGGCCCTGCAGCCAATGATATTCAATAGAATAAAGTCTGTGGGGTTTAAAAATCTATGTAAATAATCTGATACAGTAAATTATAGTAAATAACTTACTATAACTTAGTGATATTATTATAGATATACAGGAGCGGACCTACCGTGGTGCAGCTGGTTCAGCTGCACCAGGGCCCCGACCGGCTAGGGGGCCCCTCAAGCCTGCAGGGGGGCCCCCAGCCGACCCCTGTAATCCGATGTCAGAGGAGAGGAGGGTCAGGCATGGGAAGCAGGAAGCTTCCAGGAATGCACACAGCACGGCTCAGCAGGTAGGAGAGCCACTCCACTAATAAACAAACGGCCGCAATCAACTACCCCCACCCCCCACGCTGCTCCTCACCGACGATCATAAGCACCCCCCCACACTCCTCACCGACGGCCATAAGCACCCCCCCCCCCCCGCTCCATGGCTGCACCAGGGCCCCCTGGGTTCAAGGTTCGCCCCTGTACATATACCTACCATATTTTTCATATTTTAAGGCACACCTGATTTTAAGACGCACCTCCAAATTTGGTGAAGGAAAAGATAAAAAAAATTAATGTAATGTTAAATGGGGTCTGTCTTATAATACCAGTGTTCGTCTTGCAATCAGTATATATGTCCTCCATCCTAGTACATGGCGCCTCCCCTTGCTGGTATATATGTCCCCCATGCTGGTGCACTGCCCCCCATGCTGGCGCTGGCATACTGTCCCCTATGGGGCTCACTGCCCCCCATGTGGGTGCACTGTAATCATATGCTGCCACACTGTCCCCCCCCATGCTGCCACACTGTCCCCCCCATGTGACCACGGCCCGCAGCTGCAGCCTCTTGACAGCCCCTGACACCGCTCTACAGCCCCCACACCTCCCCTACAGCCCAACCTAGTAGTTTTGCATTATAAGACACACACCCCACTTTCCCCAAATATTTTGGGGAACAAAAATGCGTCTTATAATGTGAAAAATACGGCTTTTGGACATAAGTACAGCTCTATGGAGTATGATGACATCCCATTCTAAATCCATAGGCAGTAATTTGGAGTTGGTTGCTTTCAACAAGATTTTGGAGGGGTCTGTGAGAATGTTTGCCCTTTTATTCAGAAGTGCATTCTTGAAGTCAGGCACTGATGTTGGATGGGTGGTCCTGGCTCCCAATCTTTGTTCTAGTTCATTCCAAAAGTATTTGATGGTGTTGAGGTCAAGACTCTATGTAGCCAGTAATATTCTCCCAACTGTACCTTTATGCACCTTGCTTTGTGTGTAAAGGGGTGGACTCTGACCGTATGCTCCTGCCCAATTGCGCTGTATTATATTAATGTGAACTGTGTTCTGTGTCTATAAATATAATGTATTGTTTCTATTAATGCTGCAGATGACTGTTCCACTGAGGTGCTCTCCATTGGGTCCCCAGGTACTTGGGGTCTCAAGCGGTCTGAGCTAGAAATGCTCCACCCACCATGTCTCCATGCATTGCCGGTCACCAGGACTGAGGTTTCTGCTGGTCACAATACTGCTGCTCCTGCTCTGCACAACGCGGTCCTCAGCACAATGTATCACACATGGATACAGGTACACTCCTGCTCTTGGTTAGACATCCCAGTTCAGACACCAGCGAAGTGGGAAGCACTACTTTTGGTGCCATTTTTGAGGCTTCGCCCATGATGGAATAGTTTTGCATATGATTAGATGCACATGTCTCCCCTCACAGCAGTAGTGGCCATTTTCACAGTTCAAAAGCACCATGCAACATGCAGTGTTTTACACATCCAATAAGGCAAGTTATAGAGCACACAGGACCCTGTTGCCAGGGCTTCTTATCCTGTTTGTCATGCCAAAATTGTCGGCTGGGATACTCAGCAACTGGGCCGTTCAGACTGGATTTCGATTGCGGAACCCGGTTTTGTAGCCCTAGCGGACAATGAAAAAAGGGAAAAAGCAAAAATGGGGAGAAAGAAAATAAAAATAGAAGAATAAAGAATATGCATGATGCCAAATGAGGGTATCCAGCTAATAGATGGCTGGCACTGCATAGACAGTTCTCAAAGCATAGGTGTTATTGCAGTGTGATGGTATAACCGCCCTTCAACACGGGGCGGACCCTTGAGAAAGGAAGAGAATCATAGTGGTTGTAGTACAGAAGACCAATGCAGGATTGTAGAAGAAAGCAAGGCACAGCAGGCAGTCTTTCAGTATTTTACCTTTAATTGAAGGAGGAGCTATATACCAGTAATGAGGGCACTGTACACCAGTCATGAGGGTGCTATATATCAGCGATGGGTGCTATATATAGCGCCTTGTGAAAGTATTTGGCCCCCTTGAACTTTTCAACCTTTTGCCACATTTCAGGCTTCAAACATAAATATATAAATTCTAATTTTTTGGAGAAGAATCAACAACAAGTGGGACACAATTGGGAAGTGGAACGAAGTTTATTGCATGTTTTAAACTTGGATTGTTCACCGAATGGACTTAAAAACAGACAAAAAAACTCACCACAATTTGCCAGGTAAATACCCATTGCACTTAGCAGCGGCTGTCAGCTCCTCTGGAGGCAACACAGGTGTCTGTATGCCGGTACTCAATCACCTGCAACCCACAGTGGGGGCGGTTGTGGCACCAGCGTCCGGCCATGCTGTCAGGGAGGTGACTGGTGGCATTTAAAGACACGAGGTTACCAAGGGCTCTGCCATTCACGGTGCATGCAAGGCATAGTGTCAGAGCAGCCTATTGGTCACGCCCTTCTATTAGATCAGGCGGGCTGTTCCGCACTGATTACATGCCTCACATAACGACAGACGCCCCCCAGAGGGCTCAGCCTCAAACTGCAGATGAAAAAAATGCAATAAAACACTAAAGATGAAAAATGTGAGGTGTTTGTTGGTATTTTGGCCAAAAAACGTAAGCTGGTAACCCACGGTCAAGGGCCCTCACGCTTACCAGTCCTAACCACATGCCTTTTGAGACATGTACAATTTAATTTAGATTGTTCACCGAATGGACTTAAAAACAGACAAAAAAACTCACCACAATTTGCCAGGTAAATACCCATTGCACTTAGCAGCGGCTGTCAGCTCCTCTGGAGGCAACACAGGTGTCTGTATGTATTAAATTGTACATGTCTCAAAAGGCATGTGGTTAGGACTGGTAAGCGTGAGGGCCCTTGACCGTGGGTTACCAGCTTACGTTTTTTGGCCAAAATACCAACAAACACCTCACATTTTTCATCTTTAGTGTTTTATTGCATTTTTTTCATCTGCAGTTTGAGGCTGAGCCCTCTGGGGGGCGTCTGTCGTTATGTGAGGCATGTAATCAGTGCGGAACAGCCCGCCTGATCTAATAGAAGGGCGTGACCAATAGGCTGCTCTGACACTATGCCTTGCATGCACCGTGAATGGCAGAGCCCTTGGTAACCTCGTGTCTTTAAATGCCACCAGTCACCTCCCTGACAGCATGGCCGGACGCTGGTGCCACAACCGCCCCCACTGTGGGTTGCAGGTGATTGAGTACCGGCATACAGACACCTGTGTTGCCTCCAGAGGAGCTGACAGCCGCTGCTAAGTGCAATGGGTATTTACCTGGCAAATTGTGGTGAGTTTTTTTGTCTGTTTTTAAGTCCATTCGGTGAACAATCTAAATTAAATTGTACATGTCTCAAAAGGCATGTGGTTAGGACTGGTAAGCGTGAGGGCCCTTGACCGTGGGTTACCAGCTTACGTTTTTTGGCCAAAATACCAACAAACACCTCACATTTTTCATCTTTAGTGTTTTATTGCATTTTTTTCATCTGCAGTTTGAGGCTGAGCCCTCTGGGGGGCGTCTGTCGTTATGTGAGGCATGTAATCAGTGCGGAACAGCCCGCCTGATCTAATAGAAGGGCGTGACCAATAGGCTGCTCTGACACTATGCCTTGCATGCACCGTGAATGGCAGAGCCCTTGGTAACCTCGTGTCTTTAAATGCCACCAGTCACCTCCCTGACAGCATGGCCGGACGCTGGTGCCACAACCGCCCCCACTGTGGGTTGCAGGTGATTGAGTACCGGCATACAGACACCTGTGTTGCCTCCAGAGGAGCTGACAGCCGCTGCTAAGTGCAATGGGTATTTACCTGGCAAATTGTGGTGAGTTTTTTTGTATGTTTTAAACTTGTTTAACAAATAAAAATCTGAAAAGTGGGGCGTGCAATATTATTCGAACCCTTTACTTTCAGTACAGCAAATTCACTCCAAAAGTTCAGTGATGGCCACTTTACACGTCCCAACATCGTTTCGATATTGTATACAACGGCACGGGAGCGTACACTTTTTTGGCTGAAATCCAAGATCGCATAGGAGCTGTCACACAGGGAGATATCGGCAGGCAACACAACTGCGATGTATTTGCCCCCTCGTACGAGCGACCCAGGGAACGACCATTTAACATGGGGGTGAATGGGGAAGTTGCTCTCCAAGTCCTGCCAGATTGTCCATCCAATATCGGGCAGTTGGAGAGCCTGCACAATTCTTCCCCGATATCGTTTTGGTATCATTCTTGCATCGAATTGTACATTCACACCACACAACGCACGCACGATATCGGCGCCAACGCAAGAACCACGTGACTTTTTATCGAAGTTGGACGACGAATAAAGTGGCCATGAGGATCTCTGAATGATCCAATCTTGTCCTAAATGACTGGTAATGATAAATAGAATCCACCTGTGTGTAATCAAGTCTCCATATAATATACCTGATCTGTGATAGTCTCAGGGTTCTGTTTAATGTACAGAGAACATCATGAAGACCAAAGAACACACCAGGCAGGTCCAAGATACTGTTGTGGCGAAGTTTAAAGCTGGATTTGGATACAAAAAGATTTCCCAAGTTTTAAACATCTCTAGGAGCAATGTGCAAGCGATCATATTGAAATGGAAGGAGTATCAGACAACTGCAAATCTACCAAACCCTGGCCATCCCTCTAAACTTTCATCTTGAACAAGGAGAAGACTGATCAGAGATGCAGCCAATAGGCCTATGATCACTCTGGATGAACTGCATCTTCACCAGTCTCCTCCTTGTCAGCATGGCTGGACGCAGGCACTACAGCCGCCCCCATGCTTGGGTTGCATGGGATTGAGCACTGGCGTTCTTACACTTGTGTTGCCTACCAGTGGAGCTGGCAGCCCTCTGCTAGGTGCAACAGATATTTTACCTGGCTAAATTTCTGTGAGTTTTTTCTTTAAAGTGTTATGTCCTACTTCAGTGATTTTTCTCAATGTTTGGTGGCTTGCCCACCAAACAAACATATGATCAGGCATATGGTTAGGACTCGTAAGCGTGAAGGCCCTTGGAGTGGGTTACGAGCTTACGTATTTGGCCAAATATCCACTAAAACCTCACATTTTTATCTTTAGTGTGTATTGTATCTTTTTATCTTTTGCAGTATGTGGCTGAACCCTCTGGGGGGCGTCAGTCATTTGTACTTGGGTTGCAGAGGATTGATCACCGGCATTCTTACACTTGTGTTGCCTACCAGTGGAGCTGGATATTTTACCTGGCTAAATTTCAGTGAGTTTTTTCATCTACCCATACACCCAGGTCTTTTTCAGTGACAGTTTTGCCCAGTGTTTTACTATTAAGCACATAATTATACCTTTTGTTTCCTCTGCCCAAGTGCATGACCTTACAGCACATTTATACCCATTAAAGCTCATTTGCCATTTATCAGCCCAAGCTTCTAGTTTACATAAATGCTCCTGTAATATAAAATTGTCCTCCTCTGTATTGATTACCCTACAGAGTTTAGTGTCATATGCAAATATTGAGATTCTACTCTGTATGTCCCCTACAAGGTCATTAATAAATATATTAAAAAGAAGTGGTCCCAACACTGACCCCTGTGGTACCCCACTGTTAACTGTGACCTATTCTGAGTGTGATCCATTAATCCCCCTTTGTTTCCTATCATTAAGCCAGTTCTTAAGCCACTTACACATATTTTCCCCTATCCCCATTGCTCTCATTTTATGTATCAACATTTTGTGTGGCACCGTGTCAAAAGCTTTTGAAAAGTCCATATACACCACGTCCACTGCATTTCTTTGGTCCAGTCCAGAACTTACTTCTTCTTAGAAGCTTATCAGATTAGTTTGACAGGAACGGTCCCTTGTAAACCCATGTTGATATTGGGTCATGAGGTTATTTTTCTTCAAATACTCCAGTATAGCATCTCTTAAGGTACCTTTACCCGCCGCAACTATCGTGTAGCAACTGAGAGGCAATGCAGAGTTCCGTCACCGTTGCCCTGAAGTTGCTATGAAATTGCGGCGTGTAATTGTGGAACGCGATGGGAATTTTTAAAGTTGCTCCCGGTTGCGGTTTCAGAGCATTGTTCAAAAACCAGACGCAACCCAGAAGGTGAATTGCCCTGGTTTTGGCATGTGAACAGGCAATAGGGATGGAATCTGCGTCGCCTAGTGATTTCCCAAAGGCGTGCCACAGCGTGCTGGATACCGCGCCCCATCATCGATGATTGGTGAGGGCTAATTTGTTTCCATTGGCTGTCCCTTCACAGGGCGCCATATTGGAAGAGCTGTCCATTCACACTACACAATTGCAATGGTGTCATGTATTAGCCAGCCTTCCTGCGCAGGCTGGCCAATCATGACGCTCTTGCGTTGTCTAATCAGCGTGTTTGAGGCGCGGAATACACAAGTCTGTCATGCCTCTGTTCTTGCAGCGCTGAACATGTACGCCCATATTCCTTTGGGGATTGCGGCGTGTGAAGCGGCGTCAGGAGTCAACCAGATGTTTCCAAATGTTGGTGTGGGAACTTCCGGGACGATACATCACCTTAGGTTGAGGGCGCAATTGCGGCGTATACAAGCGGCTTCGGCGTTCGGTAGCAACCGTCAAAAACGTGCACGCGCACGTTCGGTTGCCTCCGATCGCCGCCAAAAGTTGCGTGTAAAGGTACCTTTAGAAAACTCTCTAGGATTTTACCCACAGTAGAGGTTAAGCTTACTGGCCTATAATTTCCAAATTCAGTTTTTGTCCTCTTTTTGAATACAAAATGAGATGTTCAGAATGCACAGGATGTGGGTAGGATCTATATACGGATCTGGGGCAGAAGGAAGGAAGGCGGGTGTATTGATTCTAACCAACAAGACCTTACCACACAAGATTCTATCTGAGTCCAGAGATGACAGGGGACGCATTGTGCACCTGGTACTTGACTGCCCGGCTGGCGAGTTGACTTAATACAATTTATATGCATCCAACTCGGCTCAGAGAAAATTTTTACTTCTATCCAATAAACTATCCTGGAAGATGGGGAAGGCAATAAGATAGTAGGGGGCAATTTTAACATTGTACTCTCTACATCAGAGGATAGAAGGGGGTCAACCTGAAATACATTCTAGGGAGAGGGATACAGGGAAGTAATGGAATTGGAAGAGGTGCTCATGTGCCTGAGGCTTCAAGACGTTGCATCATCCCCTTGAACAAGAGTTTACTGACTACTCACATCCCCACAACTCGTGGTCACACATTGACATGTTTCTGCTGGGAGAAATATTGGTGGATAGAGTAGACAATGTAGTCATAGAGGACATGGTTATTTCTGATCACAGCCCAGTTACTTTACATCTAAAAGACTCCCACCCACGGGGCACTGACTATTTGTGGCGTTTTCCATCGTACTTACAACGTGATGGAAATTTTGACAAACTATTGAGCGAATGGTGGACGGACTTTGTTTTGGACAATAAGGAACATAAATGTAACCCACAATTGTTTTGGGTGACGTGTAAAGCTGTGATGAGAGGGAAAGTTCTGGCGTACACGAGGACGCAAAAGCGCAAGACTAATGAACAGTTTAAATTAGCCAGTGTTGCTTTCAGGAGAGCTTATACTCAATTCAAATCTACTCAAACAGCATCTCTCAAGACACAATGGGTGGCAACAAAACAGGAATTAGACTCCTGGGCAAGACAGAAGGAACTACTCTGTAAAGCACAGTGGGAAGTGGATCTATATAGGTTTGGGGACAAGGCAGGGAGGATTTTGGCTAATTTAGCGAGATGGAAACGCCCACTCATGGTAATATCATCCCTGAAAGGGAAAGACAGGAACATGGTGGCCACTCCCAAAGGTGTTAACTCCTTACTGGGTCGATACTTTGCAGACGTATGTAAGGATAGACTAGGCCCAGAAGGGGAAGGTAAAGATTGGATTAAGAAAGTTAAATTGCCGATCATTCATAAGGAGGAATTAAAGGGGTTAAATATGGCTTGTAATGCCTGAAGAGGTTCTAGAAACAATAAGCAACCTAGGTGCTCATAAGGCAGCAGGCTCAGAGGGTTTCACTAGAGAGTACTATAAGGTTCTACGAGACCATGTGGTCCCCTATCTGGTCCCCTTCTTCAATGGTGTACTGGGGAGAGCAATTATGAGACTAGACCAACACAGATTATATAATAATAATAATAATTTTTATTTATATAGCGCCAACATATTCCGCAGCGCTTCACAATACAAAGTTCACATTTAAACAATCATAAGAAACAATTAGAAAATACAATACAATGCCAAAAACAATACAATACAAAGCATAATATAATACAATAATTAGAGCAAAAAATGGCAGCCCTGCTCATAAGAGCTTACAATCTAACAATGAGGTAGGGGTGACAATGTACAGGTGCTTATTTACAATGATGGTATAGTCAACTTGAGGAGATGGGGAACAGATAGGCGCAGAATAAGTGGCCACAACCCATTATTTGTGATCCACTTGAGACGGCGCGGATAGGCTATGTCTTGATGACTGACTAGTGATCATGATAGGCCGCCCTAAAAAGATGTGTTTTTAGGTATCGCCTAAAACTATCTAAGTTGTGGATACAGCTAATTTCTTGGGGTAGAGCATTCCAAAGAATTGGTGCGGCTCGGTAGAAGTCTTAGAGCCGTGAGTGGGAGGTTCGGATTAATGCAGAAGTGAGTCTAAAGTCACTTCCAGAGCGAAGAGAACGGGTGGGGTGATAGACAGAGATGAGGGAAAAGATGTATGGGGGTGCTGCACTGTGAAAAGCTTTGTGGGTGAGAACAAGCAGTTTGAAATGGATCCTATAGTGTATAGGCAGCCAGTGTAATGACAGGCATAGAGCAGAAGCGTCTGAGTAACGATTAGCTAGATAGGTAATCCTGGCTGCTGCATTAAGGTTGGACTGGAGAGGAGACAGTCTAGTGCAGGGGAGGCCAACTAAGAGAGAATTACAATAGTCAAGGCGGGAGTGAATCAGGGCCACAGTAAGGTTTTTTGTGGTTTCCAAGGTGAGAAAGGGGCGAATTCTGGAGATGTTCTTCAGGTGCAAGCGGCAAGAGCGGGCGAGAGATTGTATATATGGGGTGAAGGAAAGATCAGAGTCAAACATAACACCCAGACAGCGAGCCTGCTGACTAGGCACTATTGTGGTGCCGCACACTGAGATAGAGATGTCATATTTAGGGAGGTTAGTGGAGGGTGGGACCAGAAGTAGTTCAGTTTTGGAAATATTAAGTTTCAGGTAGACATGATATTGGAAACTGCAGTTAGACAGTCATTGGTGTTCTTTATTAGAGCGGGAGTAAAGTCAGGGGAAGAAGTGTATAGTTGTGTCATCAGCATAAAGATGGTACTGAAAGCCAAATCTGTTGATGGTCTGTCCAATCGGTGCTGTGTAGAGTGAGAAGAAAGAGGTCCAAGGACTGAACCCTGAGGGACTCCAATAGTGAGAGGAAGAGGGAAGGAAGTGGAGCCAGCAAATGTTACACTGAAAGAGCGGTCAGAAAGATAGGAAGAGAACCAGGAGAGAGCAGTGTCCTTGATGCCGATGGAGTGCAGCATGGAGAGTAGGAAATGGTGGTCAATATTAATACTTCTACCTAAAGGGGAGATGGAAGCTACGGATTCCTCAAGCTATAAACCCATATCCTTGATCAATCAAGACCTCAAAATACTGTCTAAGATTATGGCAGATCAACTGGCACACATTATGCCACGATTTATTTGACGAAAGCAGGCAGGGTTCATTAAAGAACAATCCGCAGTGGGCAACATTAGGAAAGCTATCATGGTGTTAGATGAGGTGGGACGAGAGACAGTATTATGCAAGGATCCACCGGCAATGCTATTGTTGGATGTGGAAAAGACGTTTGACAACGTGAACTGGGGGTGGCTTGACTTTGTTTTAGACGCCTTCGGTTTGCGAGGTTCTTTTAGAAACTCCTTGAAAATTCTATACCTTAACCCAAGAGTGAGCGTGTGCACCCCGAGCTTTGTCAGAATCCTTTACTTTGGAGAAGGGAACACGTTAAGGATGCCCCCTGTTGCCTTTACTTTTTAATCTGGTGATAGAGCCTGTCTCACGGTACCTTAATGATACCAATGTCTTCTAGGGGATACAAATAGGACATAGAACTGTGTGTTCAGCCATGTTTGCAGATGATATTTTATTTCTGAATAGACCGGGTAGAGACTTGGAGGGTCTACTTAGTCAGCTGGAGATTTTTGGCTCCTTCTCGGACTTTCAATTAAATAAATCAAAATGCAAAATTATGAGATTAGGTGGGAATCAGCACTAGTCGTTTGATAGAAAAGAGGCAAAACAGTTAGGTGGCATCCAAGTAAAGCGGATCTTATAAAATACTTGGGTATATTTTTGAGCAGATCATCGAGTATGGTGTACTCTGAACTATGGCCCATTGATCTCCAAGATCAAGAGGGAGTTAGAGGGTTGGAAGGATTTGCCATTGTCACTGTTGGGGAGATGCCACCTGATCAAGATAATCAGTTTTGCTAGATTATTATACCCATTTCAGACAATTCCCCTTTTATTGCGCCATACGGACATTAAGATATTAAACAAAGCATTCTCGAGGTCTATCTGAAGAGGGAAGAGGGCAAGAATATGCAGTACTGTACTGATGCTACAAAAAGACAGGGGAGGTTTGGGACTCCCGGATATTAGGGGAAATAACCTGTCTTTTGCGTCATGTGTTAGACTGGCTGAAAAAATCAAGCAAATACTCCAATTATAAACATGAGGTGGAGCTTTGTAGGCCCTGGGACCCAGTCAACCTTCTCTATGCCTCTTGGTCTGGTGTACCACTATTCTTGAAAAATGCATTGATATACCGTGGAACAGTAATGTGTTGGAAGGCGGTGCGGAAGAAATTCCACTTAACGTGGAAGATCTTGAAGTACTTACCGTAAATCTCTGGGCCAATGTCGATTTTAAATTGGGAAGAGAGAACCTACTATTTAAAGAATGGCAAGATAGGGGAGTAGCAAGGTCGGGGGACATGCTCCATGTGCCGGAGACGTTGGTCATTGGTTGCGGGGCTCGGAGGTGCTGGAGAAGTTCCACCTGGCAGACAGTCATCTTTTACAGTATAATCAACTGCAGTTCAACATCCTGTGGCGGTTGAGGGATGTCTCTCAGGAATGCGTCACCAACATGTGGGATACCCTTGTAGAGACGAATATCAGGGATATTAATATCTCATACCTTTATAGGCGGATGAGGGAGATAATGACAACGGAGAGGTCAGGAAAGGTATTTAAGGGGTGGGAAAAATATATACAATCGGATGATCAAGATGACAAAATAGTTAGGGGATGGGAGACGGTTAGAAAATATATATTTAATGAGAAATGGAGAGATGTCCAGTTTTGCATCATTTATAGAGCGATTTATGGTTTCACTATACCCCTGACAGCCCAGGGCCCAGACAGATTACAACAATGTCCGAAATGTAACACTCCAAAAGCCAACATGTTCCATGGGCTCTGGCTTTGTCAATTCACCCGGAGATTTTGGGGTCAGATACTTTTACTGGCCCGCACCATTTGCGTCAGAAACTTGGACTTAGATCCGTTAACATAGCTACTACATTTCCCTACCTCAGATGCATGGGAAGGGAAACCTGCCAGGACACTTCATATTATCGTAATGGTAGCAAAAAAACTCATATTGCAGGAATGGCCGAGCAAATCCTATCCTTGTGTTTCTGAGGTGACACAGGTATTGAAAGAGACCATGCAAATTGAAAGAATTGAAGCTGAAAGGAATAAAGATGTTCACACGGAGAAATTCTTCTTTGCAATGGTAGCAAAAAAACTCATATTACGGGAATGGCCGAGCAAATTCTATCCTAATGTTTCTGAGGTTATACAGGTATTCAAAGAGACTATGCAAATTGAAAGAATTGAAGCTGAGAGGAATAAAGATGTACACACGGAGAAATTCTTTTTTGACATGGAGAATGTTTATCATTACAGTCCTGACATCATACGAGTTGAAGCAAACGGTATCACCATTTCAAAATTCGAACTGGTATTTGCTGGAGGATTTGAAGGGAACGCTAGAAAATGTAAAGATATAGCCATGCCAATATAGTGTAAACAAGGGGAGTGGAGGGAAAGATTATAGATAGCCAAAAGCCTACAAAGGGAGAATTATCTGTGATTTTCTATTGGAACGAGTTCTATGAAGTACCATATTGCCATACTGTATACAAGTTTTATAATTTGACGTATTTGTCAACTAACAAATATTATACATGTGTATTGATTTTGTTTTCTCAGTGCAGTACTTCTCAGCTGTCTGTGAATAGGATATTTGATGTTGTGTTAAGTCTGAAAACTTTAATTAAAAGAGTTTAAAAAAAAAGAAAAAAAGAATCATGCAACTTTGTTCTTGAGAACACAGTGGAATCTTAAGAAGGTAAGTTGCAGAGGGACTTTTAATACCATAGTGTCCTTCTAGCTGCTTGGGTGGCCGGTTTTCCAGGCACGGAATGTGTGCTGTTTGCTGAAGCGGGCCAAATCACATACTCCGATTACTGGTCCTTATATTCCTCAAATCACATAGAAGCAAAACATCATCTGCATCGGATAGCTGGCAGTCGGTGCCAGTGGTTCAGCTTTGCCTCTGGCCAGTCTGTTCCTATCTCCATACCATCCATGAGTATTGGAACTTCAGACAACCGTTTTAAAGCGTAATGACTCGCATTTATACTAATGTACACTCATCATCTCATCGCTCAGTTTTATAAACATCTTGCATGCTAAATAAATAAGAAAAATAGGCAAAGTTGAGAAAACATAATTTATTGGTATTAAAAGTATGTGAGTGGTCTGCTCATTGAAATTCCTAAAGACATAATGATAACATTGTGTAAAAGAAAGAGGTAGAGTGATTACTGTATTTGGACACTTAAAGATGGTTTGTTACTTGATTTTACACTTTCAGTGACATTTTAGTACATACTTCTAGACCTGATTAGGATGGTGTACTTTATTTGAATCTGGTAGAAAGGTTCTGCCCACCTAACCTGATTAACAGGTCCTGATTCTACTTCTTAGGCTGGCTTCAGACTGCGTGTCTGATCCGATCCGTAGCTGTCCGCTCGAGGCAGACAGCCGCGGACCGGATCAGCACACAGGACGGGGGGCTATTATGCCCTCCGATCCTGTTTGCAGCCGCACGCAGCTGAACCAGCTGACAGGTCAGGACCGCGGCGCCCGCGGTCCTCACCTATTAGCAGCGGGAGCTGCGTGTGGCTGCACACAGGATCGGAGGGCATAATAGCCCCCCGTCCTGTGTGCTGATCCGGTCCGCGGCTGTCTGCCTCGAGCGGACAGCTACGGATCGGATCAGACACGCAGTCTGAAGCCAGCCTTACCTATTGTTGAAAACTCACACAAACTGCAGCTGTCAGGCTGGTTGGGTAGGTGGTGATTAAATACACTTAAGGGTACCTTTAGGGTACCTTTACACGTCGCAACATTACATGCAATTTCACTTGCAACTTACTGGTTGCAGTGAAATCATGGACACATTGTTACATTTGTACACTGCAATAAAATGTAACAATGTGTCCATGATTTCACTGCAACCAGAAAATTGCAAGTGAAATTGCATTCAATGTTGCGACGTGTAAAGGAACCCTAAAAGTATATTGGATTAAAAAAATAATCAAGTATGTGTCCAAATACAAAGGAATGTCTATTTAAGAATCTAATTTTGGCATGATGAAGTAAAGGTTTTCAAAATATAAATCTAGTCCCCATTGTTTCTGCTGGTCAGTAAGTGCATCAATCTTCTTCAGTAGTTTGAAAGTACATGAAGGACCTGAAAGAGACAAAATACAGAGAATTAGAAACATATAAATAAAAAAACAGTTTATCCTCATATTGACTGTTTTCTAATACTATCTTCTATCAATATGTGCAGCAGTTTCACATCTTACATTAAAGGGGTTGTCCGGGCTTATGTTTTATTTCATATTTATATCTAGGCTGCAAAATGTTGACAATCTGCAATATACATGTTGTCAACATTTTGCAGGGTTTCCTAGATATAAACACATTTACTGCTGGCAGAGAATGTCCAGGGGGTGTGTTTGTGCATGCTGGTCGTTTACACCTACTCTAGCACAATCACACCCCCTCCCCTATTCCTAGTATGGCCAGCCACCCCCAGGCCATACATGCCCGCCCCCTGCCCACTAAACACTATGGAATGAAACCACCCCCAGGGCTTCTACTGGCCGCCCCAGCCCCTAACATCACCACCCACCCTCTGCAAAACAGCGGTCCCCAGTGCACTGATACAAGGTGCCGAAACCGCTGCTGTGAAAGCGATTCCGGCATACTGTGTCAGTGCAGCAGGGGACCCGCTGCATATGTGTGCTGCTCACCCTCCTCTTGTGCAGCCGGTGGTCCTCCGCCCTGGTCCCGGTCATGTGCAGCCGGCTCCACTCTGCAGCTGGGCTCCACACTCTGCAGCCAGGCTCCACACTCTGCAGCCAGGCTCCACACTGCAGCAGCCGGACTCCACACTGCAGCAGCCGGACTCCACACTGCAGCAGCCGGACTCCACACTGCAGCAGCCGGACTCCACACTGCAGCAGCCGGACTCCACACTGCAGCAGCCGGACTCCACACTGCAGCAGCCGGACTCCACACTGCAGCAGCCGGACTCCACACTGCAGCAGCCGGACTCCACACTGCAGCAGCCGGACTCTACACTCTGCAGCCGTATCTGTGCTGTGTGGAAAGGTGCTCGTCGCCTGATCTCTCCAGACCTCCAGTACCATAGAGCAGAGGCTGTGGAGCGGTCCTCTCTATACCGCTCCACCAGCTCTATGGTACTGGAGGTCTGGAGAAAGCAGGCGACGGGCACCGCTCCACACAGCACAGATACGGCTGCAGAGTGTGGAGCCCGGCTGCAGTGTGGAGCCCGGCTGCAGTGTGGAGCCCGGCTGCAGTGTGGAGCCCGGCTGCAGAGTGTGGAGCCCGGCTGCAGTGTGGAGCCCAGCTGCAGTGTGGAGCCCGGCTGCAGAGTGTGGAGCCCGGCTGCACATGACCGGGACCAGGGCGGAGGACCACCGGCTGCACAAGAGGAGGGTGAGCAGCACACATATGCAGCGGGTCCCCTGCTGCACTGACAGTGTGCCGGAATCGCTTTCACAGCAGCGGCTTCGGCACCTTGTATCAGTGCACTGGGGACTGCTGTTTTGCAGAGGGTGGGTGGTGATGTTAGGGCTGGGGCGGCCAGTAGGAGCCCTGGGGGTGGTGGCATTCCATAGTGTTTAGTGGGCAGGGGGCAAGCATGTATGGCCTGGGGGTGGCTGGCCATACTAGGAATAGGGGAGGGGGTGTGATTGTGCTAGAGTAGGTGTAAACGACCAGCATGCACAATCACACCCCCTGGACATTCTCTGCCAGCAGTAAATGTGTTTATATCTAGGAAACCCTGCAAAATGTTGACAACATGTATATTGCAGATTGTCAACATTTTGCAGCCTAGATATAAATATGAAATAAAACATAATCCCGGACAACCCCTTTAAGCTGTCTAAGGTGAGTTTGCATGCACAGACAGTACTAGATTATAGAGGTATTCTCATCTCCAAGATCTTATTCAAATATGTAGTAGATATAATAATAATATTAACAAATACTTGTCGGGCAATCACTTTGTACCCAGCGATTCTAAGAATGGGCATTGGAACCAGAGAGCCAGGATCTGCAGAGCCCCGTCCTGAATGGAGTGCAGATGTGTATGCTCGAAATCAGTTTAAGGCCACGTCACACACTTCAATATCGTTCACAATATCATTGCAACGTCACCATTTTGGTGACGCTGCAGCGATGTCGTGAACGACATTGTTGCGTGTGACACCTGTTGTTGATCACAGTTTTGTGAACATGTTCACAAATCTATCGATGGACGCCCGCTGGACACACAGCATCGCTGTGTGTGACAGCGGGAGATCAGCGAGCTCCCAGCGCCTCACAGCAAGCACTGGGAGCTGTTATCCAAGGTAAACTGCGGGTAACTAAGCGCCGCACACCGCTTAGTTACCCGCTGATTACCTTGGATACCAGCTTGCTTGCTGATGAGTCTGTCTGTGTAACAGCTCACCAGCGATCTGAAAGATGTTGTTAGTTATCGCGCGTGCATGTGATCGCTAACAACATCGTTCATTAAATTGAAGCGTGTGACATGGCCCTTAGGGATCGGTTACTCTTGCATTTTCAATTGACAAGTGCAATCCGGTAAAACATCGGATTGGTCTTACACCGTCGTTAAACAATCAGGCAGTGTCAATCTGCTATGTTTTCCTCACTAAAATCGTGCGAGAAGAAACATTGTAGCATGCTGCGTTTGTCAGCGAGTCTCGGAGCATACGCACCAATACAAGTCTATGGGTGCATGTGAAACATTGCACTGCACTCAGATGTCAACCTAATGCAGAATGACATACGCCGAGACTAACAATAGGGAAGATGGAGAGATTAATCTCTCCCTCTCCTCTACAGTAATAAGGATCTGAGCATACTATAATGGCACTTGGCTGACGCTCACAGCAGAGCCTGGGCAGAGTGTCAGCATATCACACCGGATGTCATACGCTGGTAGAACCTCAACCTTATATAGAGCCTAGTTCTCTGGTGCATACCTCTGCTCTTGGTCATCGCAGTGGGTCCTAGCAGTCAGACCTCCAAAATTCAGTAAATTATTCCCTATCCTATAAATAGGGAATAATTTACTATTTTGGAGTTAACCCTTTAAATAATATTGCCATTTTCTAAGTGCACAACTTTTAAAAGTGATAAATTTCATTTTCCAAATCTCTGCCCACTCCCGAAAGTTCTCTAGAACCATTTGTAACATAATAGTGACAATCTTTATGATAATTACTTAAAACAGATTAATTTTAGATTATGAGGTACAGAATCAAATGTTTAGAATAAAACAAAATATATCTATATAGCCCTCCTGTTCACAAAATAGCCGCTGATAGAGGAGCGTATAATTAGAACTTTCAATTGGCTTTTTCCAATTACAAAAAAAAACAACAAGCTTCCACATGTTCAGCGTTTTCAACAAGAGTGCCGAAGAACCGGTGATGCAACACATAATCATGTTCATAACACACTTGTTAAACTAAATATAAAGTGAACAAGCCCTTTCTGTTTCCATCACTGTTTTTGAATGAAGCCAGCCATCAATTCCAGATACAACCTATGAAGTATGGGGCTTTGTTAGGATGATGGCAGTCATATTTATATTTTTATGTACAAGAACCCATTTATGTGGCCACAAGCTGTTATTTTTTTCACAAGAACTTATTTTTTTTTACCAAACTGTTATACATAATTACTTACCAAGTAACTGTTCTAGATCTGATTCAGGTACATTAAAGGGAGGGCCTATGAAGAAAAAAAAAAGTTATGTTTGCCGCCATAGTTTTCTCTAGTAAAACACAGGTTAAGGCCACGAGTAATATACACCACAAAATGTTCTTGATGCAGTTATTTAGCAGTGGGCCTTTCCATTTTCCCCCCATGGTCTACATATTGCTATATATGCACTCACTTTATAAATTAACATACGCCTATGAAATTTACTGGCTCAACTGGTGGGACGTGGTGATAAATGTCAGAATGTATATCTTCATGAATTGTAGCTACATTTTTCTGATACAATTCTCCAAATTCACAGCATAAATATAGATTTAAATCAACAGCCTAGCTATCTACATCCACCACTACTGGGACCCAGGCAAATATTGTTTAACACTTGAACCCAATAATAACACATTATGCAGTAAGCCTCCGTGCTCCTTCTATTGGCCTCTGTAGGAAGATTTCCTTTAGAGAAAAAAAGAGCAGCAACTACAATATTCTGTAGACATGTAAAGACATTAATCAATAGAGAATTTTGGACCTAAACATGATGATAAAAGACCAAGATTCACTTAGCACTGGATCATATTGGGTCTTCCACTTGAAAACACTGGAATTAAAATTGTGCAGTCTCCTTTACTTCTAAAAATATTGTAGGGAATATTAATCCCTCTAAATGCATCTTTTTTTGTTTTGTTTTTTAAACATATGAGTCTATGGAAAATAGGTCTGTTGACAGATTGCTATTTAGCCATCAGTTTTTCTTTCATTGTAAAGGATCTTGGGTTTTTTAGCGTAGAGGATCAGTTTCAAATGGAAAATATTTAGTAATCTTAACCTGTTTTCCATAGACTCCCATGATAAAAAAACAGAATTTTTTAAAATAGACAAAAAAAGTTGTGTTCGAAATCCTTTTTTGCCAACGGATTGTTGTTGGATCTGTTCTAACGGATGATTACTGAACATGTGAAAAAAAGCCTTACAGGAGGTGTAAACTTAAACTAGACAGAGTTATCAAACAGCATGAAACACTGATGAATCTGAAGTAGTGCAGTAGTTACTTTTTACCAGACGTGAGCCAAAGAATGACAATTAGTACACTGGCAACAGTAAAATCCAGCAAGAAAAAAACAACACTAGCAAAAACTTATAAAATACGTAATAACTGTGACTGAAAGATGCCAAAGCACACAGTGAATTGTAGTTCCCTTTGTATGGGGCTCTCAGATGGAGTGCCACTGTTGTCCCTGGGTGTTGCTGAAAGGGCCTACAATGTGCAGGAAATGGTAAATGGTGTAGGTGAGCGCCTAAACTAGACTCTTGAGTAATAGAAAATGACAGCCTGGTGTGGTGGATATGGATGTCCAGATTTACATGTGTCACTTTCTTAGGTTATGCTGTTCAGGAAACCTTGGGATTTGATATTCATGTGGATGTTACTATGATGTATACCATCTATCTAAACATTGTTGAAGACCAAGAGCACTGGCAAAGATATTGCCAAAAACAGTGGTCTCTCTTAGCAGGATATAGTCCTCTGCCTCACTGAAAAAAATTGCTCATCAAGGGTTTTCTGTGAATACCATAATAGATGAAATAGGGCAGGGAAATCAGGAGCTGCGATACAGGAGAAGACCAATATTGTGAATTGTTTTTTTGGCTCTACTCATTTCAGGGATACCTGTCTCCTTCCTCAGGTGTACACAAGCGAACAGGCACCAACAGCCTCATTTTATAGCTGTGGTATTACAATCATTAAATAGATCAATGAAATATAATAAACACACAAAAAAGAATATAAATGTAAGCCATTAAGGTACCTTTACACGCCGCTACAACAGGATGGATACAATCCGCTACAGGCTACAAATGTAGCTTGTAGCGCCAATATAGCCCGTAGTAGCGGCGTGTGAAGACGGGACGTGACAGCCGGCAACAGATAAATCTGTTTCCGAGCACTGCTCGAAAACAGATGGCTACAAAGCCGATTGCAGCGAGCTGTATCGGCGTGTAAAGAAGCTACAGAAGGGAACTCAGGACACCCAGCGATGTAGCTGCAATGTAGCTAAGGCGTGACCCAGGCTCCGTGTTACCGCGCCCCATCTGCGATCATTGGTGGAAGATGGTGCGGTCCGATTGGTTGTCGGCGCACAGGGCGGCATATTTAAGGAGCTGACGAGTCACACTACACAATTGCCCGAGCGTCAAGTATTAATCAGCCTCCTGCGATGCCTGGCCAATCATGGTATTATTGATTTGTCCTATCAGCGTACGGACGTCTCGTAATCCACAATTGTAGCACGCCTATGTGCTGTCCCTGCTGCACCAGGTACGCCCATAGTAGCTGGTTGTAGCGGTGTGTAAATGAGCTACAGATGGCTACTTGAGACACCCGGCGATGTATCTAGCTGTAGATGTAGCGTAGCGTAGCGCACCTTGTGGCGGCGTGTAAAGGAGGTGCGTTTACCGTTTGTAACCGTTTGGGCGTGCACGTGAAGTAGCCGTTGGTATCCATCCTGCAGTGGCGGCGTGTAAAGGTACCTTTACAGATTTGTCTAAATGAGCAATAATTTGAAATGGCTTTACCAGAGTGTCTACAGGTATATGAATCTGTATAATGGGATACATCCCCATATATGCATACTGATTAATCACTACTATACAGTGCCTTGGGAAAGTATTTGGCCCCCTTGAACTTTTCAACCTTTTGCCACATTTTAGTCTTCAAACATGGATATAAATTCAAATTTTTTTGTGAAGAATCAACAAGTGGGACACATATGTGTAGTGGAATGAAATTTATTGGATATTTTAAAATTTTTTAACAAATAAAAAACTGAAAAGTGGGGTGTGCAATATTATTCGGTCCCCTTGAGTGCTGCGATTACAGCTGCAAGTCTCTATCCATTTTGCACATGGAGAGACTGAAACTCTTGCCCATTCTTCCTTGCAAAACAGCTCAAGCTCAGTGAGGTTGGAAAGCGTTTGTGAACAGCAGTTTTCAGCTCTTTATCGATTGGATTCAGGTCTGGACTGTGACTTGGCCATTCTAACACCTTGATACGTTTATTTTTGAACCATTCCATTGTAGATTTTGCTTTATGTTTAGGATCATTGTCTTGTTGGAAGATAAATCTCCGTCCCAGTTTCAGGTCTTTTACAGACTCCAACAGGTTTTCTTCCAGAATGGTCCTGTATTTGGCTCTGTCCATATTCAAATCAATTTCAACAATGTTCCCTGTCCCTGCTGAAGAAAAGCAGTCCCAAACCATGATGCTGCCACCACCAGATTTGACAGTGTGGATGGTGTTTTGAGCTGAGTTGCTTTTACGCCAAATATATCGTTTTGCATTGCGGCCAAAAAGTTGCATTTTGGTTTCATCTCATCAGAGCACCTTATTCCACATGTTTGGTGTGTCTGCATGGTGGCTTGTGGCAAACTTCAAATTAGACTTTTAATGGATAACTTTGAAAAATCCAAGAAAAAGACCAGAGAGAGATCGTACTTTAGTGATCCGCGCTGCCGCCCCTCCGTTCCTGAATACATGCTAGGGAAGCAAAGAGTATGCAAGCTGCTTCTTTATTCCATCCAACGCGTTTCGGTGCAGGCCTTGTACCTTCTTCAGGGATATGTTCTTTGTCTCCCCTTTTTTTCTTTGTATATCTTTGAGAAATGGCTTTCTTCTTGCCACACTTCCACAAAGGCCAGATTTGTGCAGTGCACGACTAATTGTTGTCCTATGGACAGACTCTCCCACCTCAGCTGTAGATATCTGCAGTTCATCCAGAGTGATCATGGGCCTTTTGGCTGCATCTCTGATCAGTCTTCTCCTTGTTCGAGATGCAAGTTTAGAGGGTCTTGGTAAATTTGCAGTGGTCTGGTACTCCTTCCATTTCAATATGATCGCTTGCACAGTGCTTCTTGAGATGTTTAAAACTTGGGAAATCTTTTTGTATCCAAATCCGACTTTAAACTTCGCCATAACAGTATCTCGGACCTGCCTGATGTGTTCCTTGGTCTTCATGATGCTCACTCTACTTGAAACAGAACCCTGAGACTATCACAGAGCAGGTGCATTTATACGGAGACTTGAATACACACAGGTAGATTCTATTTATCATTACCAGTCATTTAGGACAACATTGGATCATTCAGAGATACTCACTGAACTTCTGTAGTGAGTTTGCTGCAATGAAAGTAAAGGGGCCGAATAATATTGCACACCCCACTTTTCAGTTTTTTATTTGTTAAAAAAGTTTAAAATAAGCAATAAATTTCGTTCCACTTCACGTTGTGTCCCACTTGTTGTTCATTCTTCACAAAAAAATTTGAATTTATATCTTTATGTTTGAAGCCTGAAATGTGGCAAAAGGTTGAAAAGTTCAAGGGGGCCAAATACTTTCACAACGCACTGTACGTTTAAGAAGGCCTTCTCAACAGGAATCCTATACATTTCCAGTAGGATTGTTGAATTTAATGTATACACAATTATGCATATTAAAAGAATAAAAATTGATGTGTATACTCTTTATGTAAATTAAGACCCTCGGGGCCAAAGTGGCCAGTTTAAAAATCCAAAAGGATTCCCTATTGATCTGCTGCTGAATACAGTCTGATGTTTTTTTCAGGTATTTGGTCTAAAATAGTAAGATGCAAATTAGCAGGGGTTTTTTGATGCTCCATTAAAAATGTTTCAATATGCTATGCAGGGGCGGGCTGGCCCAGGTGGCAGGGGCAAGTGCCCCTGGGCTGGTGGTATAGTCCACATCTAGGCGCCCCTACAGAAACGGCCGGCGCGGGCGTCGCTTTGCGGCGGCACATGACGCGAGA
Organism: Allobates femoralis; assembly: GCA_033576535.1. NCBI lineage: Eukaryota > Metazoa > Chordata > Amphibia > Anura > Aromobatidae > Allobates > Allobates femoralis. The sequence continues at coordinate 216,347,114 of JARQOC010000005.1, read as the reverse complement.
CGCCCGCGCGGAGTTGCTCTGTGACGCTGGAAGTCTCTGATCAGGTAAGGGCTGATAGCACCCCAGCACCCCCCGCTTCTCAAGTCAGACCTGACAGCACCCCCCACCCCCGCTTCTCAAGTCAGACCTGACAGCACCCCCCCCCCCCCGCTTCTCAAGTCAGCCGGCAGGGCAAATCTGCCACCCAGGGATGGAGGCTCCAGCCACCCTGATGCTATGGTAATGGCTATTTCTCCTTCGCATCATTGGGGGACACAGGACCATGGGTGTATGCTTTTCTGCCACAAGGAGGCGACACTAAGTAAAGATAAAAGTTAAGTCCTCCTTCCTGCAGTATACACCCATCCGTAGGCATGGCTTATTCAGTTTTAGCTTAGTGTCGCAAGGAGGCACATGTGATCTGTATCTCAGATCGCACTTATCCTCTTTTTTTAGTTTCATTCTCACTTTTACCTTCACTCAACAATTTGGCCATCAGGAGATGATTCCCTATGAGGGCACCGCTCTCCTGCATGGAGATACCCAAGGCAGCAGGCACCTCTCAGAAGCAGGTCAGACCCCTGAAGGGCTCCGCTCTCCCCACTCCACCACTGGTGGACCTATCCTGCCGGCCCTAAAGCTGCCAGCCGCACCAAGCCCTCTGCATCCCCCCTGCATAACAGAGGGGATGCAAGGAGTGCTTCTTATCCCTCTCAGCTCCTCAAACCAAGGAGAAGGTGATTGAGGCGCCACAGGTCTCAACACACTGCAGGGGCTGCACAAAGATAGATGAGACAATGGCACGCAGACCCCAGCCTGCGACATCCTGCCATCCAAATGTGGTGGCTCCATGCGGCTCTTAGTGACAGGATGGCTATTAATTCCGCTATTAATTCCATAATCCGCCGCCATCACGGGACCCCTCAGCCTCCCCAGAGCTTCCTACTCCAGGCCCCGGTCTTAGACCTTGACCCATCAGGAAGGCCGCAGTCCACGCGCAATTAGCAGCCAAAGTGGCCAATCGTGGGATGCTGTGGATGCCGCATCATCACGCCTGCCCCATATGATGCGGCCGCATCACGTGGCACATGGCCAATCACGCGTTACCACCCATCCGCGAGTGTCAGCAAAAGCGGTCAATCGTGGGGAGTCACGACCGCCGCATCATCGTTCCCACCCCAATGACACGGAAAAACCATGTGACGCGTTCCCAATCACAGGTGCGTCACCGGTAATAAGCCACGCCCCCATGACGCGATGCAGCATCGGCCAATCAACCACGGCCACACACTACAGGGTCACGCCCCCGAAACAGCGCAAACTTTAAAGACAAAAGAACCTGTACTCGTGTAACGGTACCTTTAGGAAACTTGCAATTAACTTGCTTTTCATGTATTGCACCATTCTCCTGTTTTCTTTTTTATTGTTAACAGCTCCTTGCAAAGTAAACAGGCCACCACTGCTGTCTAAGGCTAGGGTCAGACTTGTTTTGGGACCCACGTTTCCAGGAATCGCTAATACCGGATAGTGTTAATGGCAAGCACTGCCTGGCCCCATAGGAAGGTAGCTAAGCCACACCAACAGCCCAGGTAAAAGAATCAGCTCATGTCCTAACTAGTTCTCTCCACCTCCCTCCTCCCTCCTTCCTCTAAGGGCGGCTGCACAAAGCCCACGCGTTACCTCTATAAACATCCACTCCTGAGTCCTTTTCCTCAGGTGACCCTGATGCAGAAGCACCTATGTTTGGCTCCGCACCAGACTGCAATATAAAGGGGACACAGGATCAGGGTAAGCTCCAATAGGAGACCCCCCTCCCTGCAGACTCTCACCCCCCTGCCCAGTGTCCGCTCTTTTGCCTTCATACCAAACTGCTTAGTACACTGCAGTACCTCTTTAACTGTAATCTGTGCACTCCTCCGGGTTGAGTTTAGGGTAACTCGGTCTCCCAGGTGTGCTCCTCAGCTTCTCCTACTCCTTCCTCAGACCTTGGCCGGCCTGGAAGTGGACAGTGGACCGTGGGATGAGCCTAACGCAGCTCTTTGACACCCAGGTCCTTTCTTCCTCATTGCTACCCCGCACTGAAATAACTGCCACTTCCTCTTCACTCAGAATATATAGGGAAGCAGCTTTAGCTCCCCCTTCTGGCCTGGAGGTGCTAGTGTAGTGTTGTGGGTTGTGTGGGGAGTTAACCCTTTATGGTGTTACTGTGGCACATTAACCCTGGGGTGCCACAATACTCCCTCAAGACAAGGCCACGACGAAGGAGTCCAGACTCTTTGCAGTCGGCTACCTCACTCCATCTGCTTCGGCATGGGGGTTCTAGGAAAAATGGAAGTGGCAATGGAAGCAGTTCCCTTCACTCAGCTACACTTCCGAACTTTGTAGCTGGCCCTCCTCTCAGCTTGGGACAAAAGTCCCTTCAGCCTCGACCGCAAGCACTGCCTACCCACGCAAGAAAAAAAGACACTCACCTGGTGGACAAAGCCATCCGCATTAACGCAGGGAAAATCCTTTCTCCCAGTACCCGAGCTAGTTGTAACCACAAACGCCAGCCTACTCAGCTGGGAGGCCTTCTTTGGTCAACACACGGCCCAGGGCCGCTGGACACCCCACGAGTCACACCTCCCGATCAACATTCTAGAGCTGCGGGTGATCCGCTTAGCGCTCCAACACTTCCACCACCTGCTAGCCGGTCGTCCCATCCACATTCAATTAGACAGCGCAACGGCTGTAGCGTACATCGATCATCAGGGCGGCCACACGCACCAAATCCGCAATGCGCGAAGTGGAGCATATCCTACAATGGACAGAAAAAACAGTCACTCATCTCAGCAGTCCACATCCCTGGAGCGGACAAGTGGGCAGCGGATTTCCTAAGCCGCCAGGGACTGGCCTCAGGGAAATGGTCCCTACATCCAGAAGTCTTCCTACAAATCTGTCAGCAGTGGGAAACCCCCGACGTTGACCTCATGGCATCAAGAATGACCTCAAAAGTCCCGGCCTTCATAGCCAGGTCCCGGGATCCCTTAGCGGTAGGGGTGGACTAGCTAGTCCTCCCTTGGCGCCAATTCTGACTTCCATACATCTTTCCACTGCTACCGCTGATCCCGCAAATGATCAGAAAGATCAAAGTGGAAAGAGTTCAAGTAATACTCATCGCCCCAGACTGGCCACGATGAGCATGGTACGCAGAGCTCGTACAGCTCCTCGGCGATGTACCCTGGCCACTCCCAAACCGACCGGACCTCCTATCCCAGGGCCCCATTTACCAACAGAACTCAGGGTACCTGTCTTTAACGGCATGGCTATTTAATCCTGGGTCCTAACACAAGCAGGGTTCTCACCAGAGGTCATAACCACCATGGTTAACGCACGCAAACCAACGTCCTCGCACATGTAACACCACATCTGGAAAACCTTTTCCAGTGGTGCAAAGACCGCAACCATAACCCACTCCAGTTTTCCATTCCTACAATCCTAGAGTTTTCAAATCAGTTTTAACTCTGGCCTAGCACTCAGTTCCATCAAGGGCCAAATCTCGGCCCTAACCATTCTATTCCAACACAGGATCATGACCAAACCACAGGTCATAACCTTCATCCAAGGGGTCTCGCACACGCGGCCCACCTACAAGACACCCATCGCCGTCTGGGACCTAAGCCTAGTTCTGGGCGCCCTACAGGAGGAGCACCTGTTCGAGCCTCTGCAAGTGGTATCTTTATGTTCAACATATTTTTATTAAGATTATTCAAAGAAAATGGGGAAGGGGAGGACATAAATAAAGAAGGAAAAGATACATACAACAAAAAGGGAGAACGATCACCTAAATTTTTATATTGTATTATATCACAAATCACAAAGCAAAAAGTTGGGGTAATATAAAACAAATTGCAATAATCAATATCAACGTATCTCAGAAATTTTCAAATTTGGTGTAAAGTTTTGAGTCCAAATCTCTAATCTTGAGGTATATTTTTTAAAATTTTTATTTCTTAGAGCTATATTATACTCATACTCATATACATTATGCAAAGTGACTATCTATCACTTCCAGAATTGTTGGAAGATCTGGTTGTTGCCATTTAGAGGCTATAAGAAGTTTAATCGTGATGAGTATTTGGCAAAGTAAGTGTCTTCTATACACTGGAAATGTGTCTATATCCAATATTAGAAGAGCCAATTGGGGTGTTAGGGAGATTTTTAAATCCATAGTGTCACTTAAAAGAATTTTAATTTCTGACCATAGCTTATAAAGTTTTGGGCATCCCCAGAATATATGAACAATTGACCCAATTTTCCCACAACCCCTCCAGCACTCTGAACTCAGTGATGGTGGTTAAATTTTTGTGGTGTCCACTACCACCTGGACAACGACTTATAATGCGTTTCTTGTATGGAGGCACACAAAGTAATAGAGTAGATTTTGTCCAGGGCCCTGGACAAGTGGGAGGGTTCAATTTGAATCTGAAAGTCTTTCTCTCAAGCTAGGATGTTGTCTGTTTTCATTATTGAGAGATCATTATTATAAATAGTATATAATGTGTTGGTTTTCCATTTTATAGAGTGTAAAAGATTTGCTAGGAGATCTATTATATTCTGAGGGAACAGCAGGGAGATTTTATTGGTTATCAAATAGTCCTGAATCTTTTTTTTTCAGAGTACTTCCTCATGTACTGGGAGATTATATTTCTCTCTAATATTCTGGAATGGGAGTAGACAACTACTAGTTAAAATGTCTTTCATCTAGTAAAAGGAAGTGACGGCACTCAGCGGTATGATGCTGTGCTTTTTATTCAGGTTTGTGGCTTTACATAGTGCAGGGAGGGGACGACTGAGGTGACGACGGCACCGTTTTGCGCGGCTTGCGCTTCCATGGGTCACGGAAGCTGTTTCACTATACCGGTGCCCCATTCCTTCCTCAAATTGCTAGTTAGAATGTCTGAAAGGTTAGATATTCCCCTGTCTCTCTATGAAATTGTTTTTAATCTGGGGATCAAAATTTCTAATACAGGATTGGTTGAAAGGAAGCAAGTTTAAATTTAGATATTGAGATTAAAAATAGGTTTCTCCAAGAGACAATTTTTAGCTTTGATTGTTTGAAATTTTGGCAAAGCTTTGTTCGCGGTCCATAAAATATGCAATAATGACTAATTTGAGGTTCTTGTTGTTAATGTGTAGTCTTTCCAATTGTACTCATTTAGGATTTCTATCCTCCAACAACCAGTTGTGGGATAACTTTAAAGAAGTCGCTTGATAGTAGTGATCAAGATTTGGTACACCTGGACCGCCTCTATTTTTATGTTTGTCCAAAACAAGGTTGGAAATTCTAGCTCTTTTACCATTCCAAATAAACAATTTAAGCTGTGATTGAAGTTTTCCTAACCAAGTTTTAGGTATTGTTATGGGTAAACAGCGAATAATATATAAGAATCTGGGGAGCAACATCATTTTATATGTAATTATTTTTCCAAGGCAAGATGCTTCGACTTTATTAAGGCATAAAATAGCTGACTGAAGTGAGCGATATAATTCCGAGATTTTCTTGTATTGTAGCGTTCAATGGTTTTGTAAGAATAATTTCTAAATAAGTTATTTGCTTGGGATGCCAAGTCAATCTTTACTCCACCTCTCATGGAAAATTCGCTTTCCTAGTCGCAATCACATCAATCAGGTGCGTGTCAGAACTAGCAGCCCTATGCTGCCGCTCCCCCTTCCTATCCTTCCACAGTGATAAAGTAGTTCTCCGTCAATCATCGTCCTTCTTGCCCAAGATGGTGTCCCATTTCCACCTCAAAGAGGACATTGTCCTACCATCCTTTTGCCCAGCTCCGGTACACCGCTTTGAAAAGCAACTTCATACCTTGGACCTAGTAAGGGCCCTCAGATGTTACGTCCCACGAACAGCATCTTTCCGTAAAACAGAAATGCTGTTCATCATCCCCAAACGACCTAGGAAAGGGATGGCTGCTTCCAAGTTCACACTGGCAAGGTGGATCCGCTCAACAATCCAAGAGTCCTACCGCTCAAAAACATGCCAATCCTAGAAGGGATCAATGCTCATCAAAGCGATCAGTGGGCGCCTCATGGGCCATTCGTCACCAAGCCTCAGCAACTCAGGTTTGCAAGGCCGCAACCTGGTCCAGCCTACGTACCTTCACCAAATACTACAACATTCACACCCAAGCCTCTGCAGACGCAAGCCTAGGTAGAAAAATCCTGCAAGCGGCAGTCGCGCATCTGTAAGGGCTGGCGCATGATGCTCGACCGCTACTCAGTTAACTTCCCACCCAGGGACTGCTTTACGATGTCCCATGGTCCTGTGTCCCCCAATGATGTAAAGGAGAAACAGGGATTTTTGTGTACTCACCGTAAAATCCTTTTCTCTAACCTCATCATTGGGGGGCACAGTACCCACCCTGCCTAATTTAATAGTCTGTACAGAATCCTGGCTCACACCTCTTGTACCTTATTACGTTAATGTGTTCTCCTACTGCTCTAGTACTAAACTGGGTAAGTTACGCCTATGGATGGGTGTATACTGCAGGAAGGACGACTTAACGTTTATCTTTACTTAGTGTCACCTCCTACGGTAGTATTTTCATGACTATCAAAATTGTAGATTCACACTGAAGGCATCAAAACTATGAATTAACATTTGTGGAATTATATACTTAACAAAAAAGTGTGAAACAACTGAAAATATGTCTTATATTCTGGTTCTTCAAAGTAGCCACCTTTAGCTTTGATTACTGCTTTGCACACTCTTGGCATTCTCTTGATGAGCTTCAAAGCAGCAAAGCACCCCCACACCATCACAGCTCCTCCTTCATGCTTCACGGTGGGAACCAGGCATGTAGAGTCCATCCGTTCACCTTTTATGCGTCGCACAAACACATGGTGGTTGGAACCAAAGATCTCAAATTTGGACTCATCAGACCAAAGCACAGACTTCCACTGGTCTAATGTCCATTCCTTGTGTTCTGTAGTCCAAACAAGTCTCTTCTGCTTCTTGCCTGTCCTTAGCAGTGGTTTCCTAGAAGCTATTTTACCATGAAGGCCTACTGCACAAAGTCTCTTCTTAACAGTTGTTGTAGAGATGTGTCTACTGCTAGAACTCTGTGTGGCAGTGACCTAGTCTCTAATCTGAGCTGCTGTTAACCTGCGATTTCTGAGGCTGGTGACTTGGATGAACTTATCTTCCGCAGCAGAGGTGACTCTTGGTCTTCCTTTCCTGGGACGGTCCTCATGTGAGCCAGTTTCTTTGTAGCACTTGATGATTTTTGCAACTGCACTTGGGGACACTTTCAAAGTTTTCCCAATTTTTTTGGACTGACTGATCTTCATTTCTTAAAGTAATGATGGCCACTCATTTTTCTTTACTTAGAATTTGTATTATGGCAAGAAAAAATCAGCTAACAGTCTATTCTGTAGGACTATCAGCTGTGTATCCCCCAGACTTCTGCACAACACAACTCATGGTCCTAACCCCATTTATAAGGCAAGAAATCCCACTTATTAAACCTGACAGGGCACACAAGTGAAAGCCATTTCCAGTGATTACCTTTTGAAGCTCATCATGAGAATGCCAAGAGTGTGCAAAGCAGTAATCAAAGCAAAAGGTGGCTACTTTGAAGAACCTAGAATATAAGACATATTTTCGGTTGTTTCACACTTTTTTTGTTAAGTATATAATTCCACATGTGTTAATGCATAGTTTTGATGCCTTCAGTGTGAATCTACAATTTCATAGTCATGAAAATACAGAAAAATCTTTGAATGAGAAGGTGTGTCCAGCCTTTTGGTCTGTACTGTATGTCAGGTTGATGTGGTGTAGTGTACGTCAGGTTGGTGTGGTGTAGTGTACATCAAGTTAGTGTGTGTGTGGTGTAGTGCGCATCAGGTTGGTGTGTGTGTGGTGTATGTGTGGTGTAGTATACACCACACACACCAATCTGACGTATACTACACCACACACACCAACCTGACATACACTAGACCACACACATACCGACCTGACATACATTACACACCACACATCAACCTGACGTAGTGTAAGTCAGGTTGGTGTGCGGTGTGGTATAGTGTATAGTAGGTCAGGTTGATGTGTGTGGCGTAGTGTACATCAGGTTGGTATGTATTGTGTGTAATAAACTACACGTACACTACACCACACACACACACACACACCAATCTGACTTAGTGGTTTTCAGGTTGTTGTGGTGTAGTGTGCGTCAGGTTGATGTGTTTGTGGTGTAGTATACAACTTGACATATACTACACCACACACCAACCTGACATATACTACACTTCATACACCAACCATACAGTACATACTCTCCATATGCGACATGGTGACCACTAACATTTGGAATTGTTAGTGGACACCATGTCGCGTGTGGAGAGCCCCTGTTTGCCTAAACATTGGAGCTCCCCCACAAGTGGCCCCTTTTTGGAAACTAGACCTCCCCAAGGAATGTATCTAGATGCATAGTGAGTACTTTGAACCCCCAGGTGCTTCACAAATTGATCTCTAAAATTGAAAAAGTACTTTTTTTTCCACAAATTTTCTTTATTCATTATTACGGATTAATTTGTGAAGCACCTGGGGATTCAAACTGCTCACTATGCATCTAGATAAGTTCGTGGGGGGGTCTAGTTTCCAAAATTGAGTCAATTGTGGGGGAGCTCCAATGTTTAGGCACACAGGGGCTCTCCATACGTGACATGGTGTCCACTAGCAATTGGAGCTAATTTTCTATTCAAATTGTTAGCGGACATGGTCCATGGACATGTGATAGACTTTAAAGCAGTCTTTTATGCACAGTCCAGGTTTGTCAGGACAGATTTCACATTGGAAACGAGTGTTCCCTCTTATCCCCTTTTATAGCAGACCTGGCACCTTTTTTGTGAACTTGCTGTCTTAGCTATTTGCAGCACCTCACCGGGAAAATGTTGCCCTGGTTCCATATTGGAAATTTGAGTTCCTGGGGTGCTGGGGCCCGCTCCTTCCTCGCCTCCAAACATCAGGGCCTTTATCACTGCCTCCAGGAACTGAAGGAAGGTGTTGGTGGTTTGGCCTGCACATCGTGATAGCACATATGCATTATACAGTGCCATCTGTATGATGTGCACGGCCAGTTTTTTGTACCACACCTTCGCCTTTCACATGGCACTGTAGGGCTGGAGGACTTGATCAGAAAGATCAACTCCCCCATGTGCTTGTTGTACCCCAGGGCACAGTCCGGTTTGTGGACCTGTGCTGGGTTACCTCTAGCGGTGGTTGTTGTGGTGGCAGGACCATGGATTGTGGTCAAGAAAAAGATGTCCCTTTTGACTTTGAACTTGACCACAACCATGTTGCTGCTACATTGGGCTCGGCTCTCACCCTTTGGAAGAGGCTGCCCAATTAGTGACAAAGGGAGTCCCCTCTGGTTTCTGCAGATAGCACCGCAAGCTGCGGTAGCTCTGGCAGAGGTATTGAAAGAGTGGGATGCTTGTATAAAAGTTATCAACGTACAGATGATAGCCTTTATCAAGCAGTGGGTGAATCAAATGCCACACTATTTTACCACTCACCCCCAGAGCAGGTGGGCATTTTGGGAGCTGGATCCTGGAATCCTTCCCTTCATAAACTCTAAAGCTGTGAGTGTACCCTGAGGTGCTCTCGCACAGCTTATAGAGTTTGATTCCGTACCCTCTTACTGGGCAGGTACTGACGGAACTGAAGCCTCCCTTTGAAGTGGATGAGAAATCCATCCACACAAATTTCCTGTTGAGGAACGTACACTTCAGCAAACTTGTTGCTGAAGTGTTCGATGACCGGACAAATTTTGAACAGCCTATCAAAATTCGGGTCATCGCGGGGAAGGCTGTCTGCATTATCCCTAAAATGGAGAAACTTATGAATGACCTCAAATCGTTTGCAGGTCATCACCTTGCCAAAGACTAGAGTGTGATATAAAATATTAGTACTCCAGTGCTGGCGGATTTCTGGTTTCTTCACAATACCCATGTGAAGTACCAGTCCCAATATTTAATCATTTCTACTGAGTCAACGGGACTCCAAGTAGAAAATGATGAATTTGGATTTTCAGCCAAAAACTGTTGGGCGTAGATGTTTGTCTGCTCCACCTTGAGACTGACAGGTACCCCCCCAGACACGTTTCACCAACAGGTTCCTCACACCCCACCAAAGCAGCTGTTGACGAAATACGTCTGGGGGCAACCGGACTCCTCACACCCTGCCTGACACAATAAGTAAGTCTATAAGACTGGCATAAGGAGTTTCTTATATCATTATAGCAAAAGCACTGGATACTGTCGTTGTAGGTGTGGCGCTCCCTATTTGATATCTATTGGGAGCAGAGTACATAGCCTGATAACAGGGCTGCCTGATCTTTATTGAGAGCAGAGCAATTAGCCTGGGAACAGGGCTGCCTGAACTTTAATGAGAACAGAGCATATAGCCTGGAGTTGGGGCTGTGTATTGTAATACATGCTTAGTAAGAACCAGTCTCTGGTAGGCAACCCTGACTTTGATTTTTCATTACCCATTGCAGAAAACATACAGGGTGTGTACTACCTCAATTTGGGAAGTTTTTACTGGTCCTTTTTCTATATTTATGCACTTTGTCACCTAGTAAAAAATGTTTTGTAAAAAATAATTTCTTGATGTTATTGTTGTACAATGCATACTGATTTTGTAAATGCTGACTGTACATGACCTTTTATAAGGAAGCACTATTAAAAAATAGCATTTTATCAGATAAACACAGTGTGGATTGTTGTTCAACATCTAATACAAATTGGGCACAAACTCCTCTTTTGATTGATTTAATATTATAGTGTGTACATGTGTATGTGCGAGTGCTTGGTGTAACTTTCTGGCTAGGGACTGTCAGGTGTAGTGGCAATATAGTGGGGGTTGTCAGGTGCAGGGGTGTAAGGCAGGGTCTGTCAGGCGCAGGGGTGTAATGCTGGGGCTGTTAGGTGCAGGGGTGTAAGGTGGGGGCTGTCAGGTGCAAGGGTGTAAGGCGGGGGTTGTCAGGTGCAGGGGTGTAAGGTGGTAGCTTTCAGGTGCAGGGGTGTAAGGCGGTAGCTGTCAGCTGCATCCTGTTCTATTCGTTTTTAAAAGAACAGAACAGGATCGTTTTTAGCCTCCTATGTATCCGTATGGTGCCAGATTGGTCATAAATGGCCATCCAGTTTTGTGAATTCAGTCCCGGATTTGTTTCTGTCCTGTTTTTTCCCATCCCCAAAATCAGAGACTGCTCTGATTTTAGACTCCGGTGAAAAACAATCGGACCAAACCGGACAGAAACGAATCAGGGTGATGCGACACACATAGCATGGGAGTCTATAGACGCCAGATCCGGGAAAAAAATCGGATTCTTTCCTGGATCCAGTTTTAGTGTACTGTTCCCATAATTTCACTTTAACAGTGTATTTACATACACTGCTAAAGTGAAATTAAGTAAAGGAATGGTTAAAAATAAATTCTCACCTGTCTGCCGTGTGTCCTGCGATGCATTCATCTCAGATGGCTAAAGGACCTTAATCAGCTGACCGTGAAGGGGCGGGGCAACCCGATCAGGTGATAGGTCATATGACTGCATCAGCGCCGTTTAAATATGCCTACGCTTTGCAGGCTCGGCTCCCCTTTCTCTGTCCAGATCACTCAAAATCTCAGATCCGGACACAGAAATGTCATTCGGAGTTTACAATCCGGGCCTGTCCGTTCCTGTCCGTGGGGTCCTGCAAAAAACAGAATCCTACGGACAGGAACAAAACCGTAGTGTGAAGCCAGCCTTATTCCTAAATTTGCTACTCTGTTCACAAGACTTCTTTAGGAAACCTTTATCCCTAGTACAATCTTTGCAAGTACGGCAATACTGGCCATTTGGGACTATTTTTAACTTTTTAGGAAGATGGGCACTTAAGTAATCTAAGTATTAACATCCACCATCTTGACATGGGTGATGTAAAAATAGCACCATTCTCATTTTTTGTTGTCGTCAAATCCAGAAATTCGATTTGTGTATGAGACCATGTGAAGATTAACTTGAGTACAATGATTACCATTTAGATAATATACAAAGGACTGAGCCTCCTCATATGCTCCTCTCCAAATAAAAAATAAATTGTCTATAAATCAGACAAAACACATTGTGGTGAAGTATAAAAATTAATTCCCTGGAGATAAAATACTGCTTTTCTAATCATCATCTCATGTCATATTATGTCCCAAATAAAATTGTAAAGTCTCCAAACCAAGGTGATGAACAATGTTAGAATATATTGAACTGACATCTAAGGAAAAGAAGTACAACCTTTGGCAAAAATTATGGAATCACCTGGCTCAGAGGATGTCCATTCAGTTGTTGAATTTTGTAGAAAAAAGCAGATTACAGACATGGCACAAAACTAAAGTCATTTCAGATGGCAACTCTCTGCCTTGAAGAAACACTAAGAAACCTTAAAAATAAAAATGTGCTAGCCAGTAACTGTTACTTTTGTAGACCAAGCAGGGGGAAAAATTATGGAATCACTCAATTCTGAGGTAAAAATTATGGAAACACCCTGTAAATTTTCATTTCCAAAAGTAACACCTGCATCAAATAAGATCTGCTCATTAGTCTGCATCTAAAAAGGAGTGATCATACCTTGGAGAGCTGTTGCACCAAGTGGACTGACATAAATCATGGCTCCAACACGAGAGATGTCAATTGAAACAAAGGAGAGGATTATCAAACTCTTAAAAGAGGGTGAATCAACACGCAATATTGCAAAAGATGATGGTTGTTCACAGTCAGCTGTGTCTAAAATCTTGTCCAAATACAAACAACATGGGAAGGTTGTTAAAGGGAAACATACTGGTAGACCAAGGAAGACATCAAAGCGTCAAGACCGTAAACTTAAAGCAATATGTCTCCAAAACAGGAAATGCACAACAAAACAAATGAGGAACGAATGGGAGGAAATAATGTCTGTGACCGAACTGTAAGAAACCGCCTAAAGGAAATGGGATTTACAAACAGAAAAGCTAAACAAAAGCCATCATTAATACCTAAACAGAAAAAAATAAGGTTATAATGGGCTAAGGAAAAGCAATCGTGGATGTGGATGACTGGATGAAACTCATATTCAGTGATGAATCGACGAATCTGCATTGGGCAAGATGATGATGCTGGAACTTTTGTTTGGTGTCGTTCCAAAGAGATTTATAAACATGACTGCCTGAAGAGAACATGCAAATTTACACAGTTATTGATGATATGGGGCTGCATGTCAGGTAAAGGCATTGGGGAGATGGCTGTCATTACATCTTCAATAAATGCCCAAGTTTACATTGATATTTTGGACACTTTTCTTATCCCATCAATAGAAAGGATGTTTGGGGATGATGAAATCATTTATCAAGATGATAATGCATCATGCCATAGAGCAAAAACTGTGAAAACACTCCTTGAAAGAAGACATATAAGGTCAATGTCATGGCCTGCAAATTGTCCGGATCTCAATCCAATTGAAAATCTTTGGTGCAAGTTGAAGAAAATGGTCTATGACAAGGCTCAAACCTGCAAAGCTGATCTGGCAACAGCAATCAGAGAAAATTGGAGCCAGATTGTTCATGATTACTGTTTGTCACTCATTAAGTCCATGCCTCAGAGACGGCAAGCTGTTATAAAAGCCAGAGGTGGTGCAACAAAATACCGTATATAGTCGTGTATAACCGACCCGTGTATAAGCTGACCCCCCTACTTTTGCCCCCAAAACCTGGGAAAACCTATTGACTTGTGTATAAGCCGAGGGTGGACCCCAGCACAGTATACAGCCCCCGGCAGTGTGGTATACAGGCCTCCCCAGTGGTAGTATAAAGCAGCCTCCCCAGTGGTAGTATACAGCAGCCTCCCCAATGGTGGTATACAGCAGCCTCCCCAGTGGTATACAGCAACCTCCCCAGTGGTATGGCTAGCATATTTTTTTTCAAGATCTCTTTTAGTGTTTCTTCAAGGCAGAGAGTTGTCATTTGAAATACTTTAGTTTTGTGCCATGTCTGTGATCTGCTTTATTTTCTACAAAATTAAACAACTGAATGAACATCCTCCGAGCAGGAGATTACAAAATGTTTGCCAGAGGTTGTTTTATTATTGTTGAACTGGTGGAAGTTGTTTGAGCTGAATAATTAAATGTGATGAATAGTGTATATATGACTCCAAACCTCTTGCTCTTTAACCCTCTTACTCATGATCTCTTAGTGTCTATGCAGGGTTAACTTGTGTACATATTAATTCATATCCAAGAATAATAAAAAATTGTTGCCATAAGGCGTTAGGTAAAAAGATAACCCATTGCCCAATAGTTGGGTTTCACAAGATGTTGAATTATATGCTGTTGAATTAAGGGGATCTTTCAGTCTAGCGGATTGGAAATATTGTTTTGTTTTTTTTTTTTTATATTTTTCATGTATTTAGTGAGGAGAATATATCTGCAAATTGATTTATCTTGATTCACAATACTAAAAAAAAGTTACATCAGTTTATAGGGAGCGATCTCAACCTTTCATTACGATAACCTCTTGCTGCAAAGGTATTGGAGGTAATAAAGCAGAAAAGAGGGCAGCTCTGCAGGAATGTTATGAGAATAAGGAAGGATCACTCTATGGTCCTGAAATAGCTAATTGATCATAAGTAAATATGTCTCTGTGTAATCAATACCAAAAACCCAAAACGCATTTCTCTCAAAATCATTTTTCTCAAATCGTAGATCATGATCTCTCCAGAACCAATTGTTCAATTTAGTTGGGCTTAGGCACTTGTATACTGAAAATGTGAGCACATCTCCTGTACTAGATCATGACAAAATCTTTTTTTTTAATTTTGACAGGCCTCCAATTGTGCCAAAAAGTGGCATAAATCGATACTCCATTTTCAACGTGACGCCATTTTTTAAAGTTTTATTTATTTTTTTAAATGTTGCTACTGGAGATAGCGACAATCATGATAACTAAGAATCTCTATTTTGTTTAGTTTTTTTGTTTCAAATACGACAGCCAGGATCGTGGTCACTGTTCACCACCATTTTGTTTTCTTGCCCACTTCACTGTATTTTACAGAACTTATTTATACTCTTTTCATGATATCAAAATAGGTAAGCATACTTTAAACATGTGTAAATTAAATATATTGTGAATATACTCTATCCCAAAAATCTTTATACTTTTTCTACAAAAAAAATCGCAAGTAGCATAAAAATTAGGTGTCCAGACTATAAGACTCCCTTTAATATCCCTACATTTTGCTTTTTTTTTGGTGTTTTGTTTTCTAATTCTTGCCCTTTTCCATTGCTGTTTCCATCCTCCTCTTGTACCCCTGGATTTTCTTTTCATGTGCCAGGTTGTGAACATTTTGGAATTCTTTAAGACAGGAAAGAGTTTTTGATTTGTTCACATACTACCCCATCACTTCACCTCCTTGTTTTGTTGGCGTATTATGACCTATTCCTAAACAAGATGAAGAGTTAGGTGGGCAAGTATTCAATTTGTCACCTGCCATCAGCCTAAACAGATCAGCGGGGGTTAACACTATCTGTTAAGGCAACTTCTTTTTAGCGGTAACACTTTCCCCAGATTCAAAAATGGAATGGTCAGAATGTTTAAAGGGCTTGTCCACTACTAGGACAACATTTTCTGAATAGAGTTGTTTTCCTCTGTTAAAATAATAAACCATGTACTCACCTCACGTACTGCTGCCGTTCTAGCGCTGACGGTACCTACTGCTCGCGTGACATGGTGTAGTCTTGCAAGTTCTGCGTCCAATCACTGCCGGCTTTGTTATCACCACGCCTTCAGACATAGGAATTATCAAATGGAAGTGAACACGGAGCTTCCTGTTTATAGCACCTATGTCTGAAGGTGGGGAGAAACAAGCCGGCGGTGCTTGGATGTGGGTCTGGAGAGATGTCACCATGTCACATGAAATCCAAGCTGCGGTTACTGACAGTGCTGGAATGGCGGCAGTACGCGAGGCGAGTACAGTGTTTATTATTTTAACTGAGGAAAACAAGTCAATTCAGAAAGGGTCATTCTAGTAGTGGATAAACCTTTTAAAGAGGACCTGTCACCCCCTGGTGCTATGCTAACTGAATGCAGCACTGAATGCAGCGTGTCTGCTGCATTCAGGGAAGGGTTCTCCCATGTCTCTAGCCCCCTGTAAGCTAATAAAAAGACATTATAAAGTGTACAGATAAGGAGTCCGGAAGGACTTACTCAGTAGTGAGTCATCGCTGTTGTATGGTGTCCTCCCTGCCTCCAGCCCTCTCTTGTTCAGCGTCCTGTATATGTCATCGCTGTTGTTGGTGTACTCCCCGCCTCCAGTCCTCTTTGGTCCACCTTCAGCCCTCTCTTGTTCAGCATCCTGTATGTGTCATTGCTGAGGGCTGGAGGTGGCACACAGAAGGCTGGAGGTGGGAGGACACCAGCAACAGCGATGACTCATTACTAAGTAAGTCCCTCTAGACTTGTTATCTGTACACTTTATAAAGTCTTTTTAACAACTTACAGCGGGCTAAAAACATTGGGAACCCCTTCCCTAAATGCAGCAGACACGCTGCATTCTGTGCTGCATTCAGTTAGCATATCACCAGGGGGGGTAGGTCAGGTCCTCTTTAATGGTTCCTCCAATTCATTCCCACTATCAAATGAAAAGTTAAAATGGATGGATTGTGAAGTTCCTCCTCTGACCAAGATGGATAATTTCCTTTGTTCTGAACACTGGTAAGATGGATCTTATTTGGAGCTGCCAACTGTGGCCCACCTCCATGTCAGAAGGTACAAGCGGTGTATCGGATCCATGTGTCAAATATTGTTTTATTGTATTTTTAATAACAATTTAATTCCCTCAGGTGAGAATAGAATAAGACATACTGTATTTGGTCTAGATTTAAAGAGCTTTGAACTGAAAATTACTTGTGTGGGGATGGCTCATACCCTTATTATTTTTATTATCTTTATTTGTAGAAAAAAATATAGAGATGGGATTCCCATTTCCCTTTATATTTAATCTAATTCTGACTGACTGATGTTCGCTCAAGGGCCATTCCATGTCAAGTGAACCAATGATTATTACCTCTATATTTTTAATTCTTTTGAGATTATGTTATTTGATAATAGCATGTCAGACAATGCAAAATGTGAAGAGAAAAATATTCTAAAAAAAAAATTATTTTTTTAAAGTGATTTTCAAAGTTTGGAAAAAGTGTTAATTTATGTGTTGCCTGCCTTTACATTTCTCCTCATAACTCAGGCTAGAAATAAGATAGAGAAACAAAATAAACACCATTCTACTCAAACTGTACATGCTTTCACCAGATATGTCACAAGAGTATATTTGTTAATATTTTACCCATGCAAATGCAAACGCAATATTTAAAAATGCATTTCCGAAAAATCGGTTTAATTTAAAATTTCCAAAAATGTGCATGATCATATTTTTAAATATTTATTATAGCATCAATGGGTCATTCCATATCAAGTGATCTAAATATGATTTTTTTTTTACCTGACGTCTTCAGATTTTTAAAAAAAAAAATTTCTATCTGAAGTTTAGTTAATTACAAATTAAAAGTTTTGAATTTATTTCTTCAACAGTTTATTTTTGTTTTACAGATTTTTAAAATTTTAAAAAAGTGCGAATTTGAGCCTGGTATGGCTTTACATTTTTTATCATATCATATTTTTCATGTCTGCATTGATTGATGGATTTATATGAAACATTCAATCTTGTATCGGCCTAAGATTTTTTTTCTTGTTGTGTGTCCAGATTTTTTTAAAAGGATTGCAACAACATATGATAAAATATTGTTCCTGGAGAAGTTGCAGCCGTTGCTGTGTGAGAAAAATATAGTTACTATTAAGTAAAGCGGCCGTCACACGCTACGATATCTTGAAAGATATCGCTTGAACGCGCCAGAGTAAACATCGCTTGAACGATGTCTGTGCGTGTGACGGCAAGATACGACGAGCGAGAAATGGTAAAATTGCAAAATCGAGATCTGAGCTCCGGACCTCAGATCTTGCGATGAACGATTTTACAAACAGCTTCATCGTGGTGTATAACACCACGATGAACGATCTCCCAGCGGCAGAGCCTATGCTGGGAGATGGTAACTATGGTACACGTCGGGTTACTAAGCGACGCGCGGCGCCTAGTAACCCGATGTGTACCATAGTTACCAGCGATCTCGCTGGTCCACATCGCTGGTGAGTCTGTCTGTGTGACATCTCACCAGCGATGTGAGCGATATTGTAAGCGATCGCGCGTGCACGTGATCGCTAACAATATCGCTAGCGATATGGAAGCGTGTGACGGCCGCTTAAGGAAGATGGGTAATAAAGATAAAGATTTACAGTACGCTTGAGATAGAACTGTGTTGATATAAAGTGAGTATTAGGGCTAGCACATATGCAGCTTTTCCTGTCTGCGGATAAGCGCTGCGGTTTTGGCAGCTTTTTTCTACCAAGGTTTTACCACATCTGCATTAGTTTGTTTAATCGCTAGTAAAAATGATGGCAGCTTTTTTATGTATATAACTAGTGATAAATGCTGAGTTTATTGCAGCGATCAAAAAGTAGTGCAAGCAGTGATTTATTCACTCTCTGAGTGTTTCAAAAAACACTGCAGGTGTTTAACCCCATTGAATCAATGGGGGGGGGCGTTTTTCTGAACGAAGATCACTCAGAAATAGCGCTGTGTGTTTATTAGCACTTAATAAGAAAAGCATTAAACTAGTAATATAAATTTACTCACTAAATCTTTAAACACACTCACCAATATTATAGTACACCAAGTCCCTAGATGCCTTTGGTACAGACTATTGTACGGACTATTGTTTGTTCAAGAGTGAACATGTCCAGGTATGTCAGGACATGAAAGCTCTGAAGCTCTGTCTTACTTCCTGACTCTGCGGTGGGCAGATACTTAACATGATTGACAGAGCTGCTGGCCTGTCATCTGCTCTGCATTCACACTTTCTACCCCTGTTCATTCTGAGGTTGAGCCCTAACAAAGCATTCTCCTTTGTCCTCTCCTGCTTCTAAGCTGTAACATAATAAAATAATACAGTAATATCTAAAAATCATGGATTATTTGGTAAATATAGACCCCACACTTTTAGACCACAGGCTGAACAGATCTGAATTCAAGATTTTCGAATGGACACTATAATAGTTAAATATTTTAAAATATTATCCCATCGCAATCCCAATTTGAATTTTGGTACAAATGTGGCTAGGAGCATAGCAGGCACATATGCATTTTTGGACATTTTTAAATTAAACCGATTTTTCGAAAATGCGTTTTAAAATTTTGCGTTTGCGTTCGCATGGGTAAAATATTAACAAAGATACTCTTGTGACATATCCAGTGATAGGCTGGTACAGTTTTTAGTAGAATGGTGTTTATTTTGTTTCTCTATATTATTTCTAGCCCGAGATATGATAGGAAATGTAAAGCCATAACAGGCTAAAATTCGCGCTTTTTTAAAACTTTAAAAATTAACTGATGAAGAAAAATATTCAATACTTTTAATTTGCAATTACCGTATATACTCGTGTATAAGCCGACCCGTGTATAAGCCGACCCCCCTACTTTTGCCCCCAAAACCTGGGAAAATCTATTGACTCGTGTATAAGCCGAGGGTGGACCCTAGCACAAGTATACAGCCCCCAGCAGTGTGGTATACACCAGTCCCAGAGGTAGATACAGCAGCCCCAGTGGTTGTATACACGCAGCCCAGTAGTATATACAGCCCCAGTGGTAGTATATACAGCCCCAGTGGTAGTATACAGGGCCCCAGAGGTATATACAGCCCCAGTGGTAGTATATACAGCCCCAGTGGTAGTATATACAGCCCCAGTGGTAGTATACAGGGCCCCAGAGGTATATAGCAGCCCAAGTGGTAGTATACAGGGCCCCAGAGGTATATAGCAGCCCCAGTGGTAGTATACAGGGCCCCAGAGGTATATACAGTCCCAGTGGTAGTATATACAGCCCCAGTGTTAGTATACAGGGCCCCAGAGGTATATAGCAGCCCCAGTGGTAGTATACAGGGCCCCAGAGGTATATAGCAGCCCCAGTGGTAGTATACAGGGCCCCAGAGGTATATAGCAGCCCCAGTGGTAGTATACAGGGCCCCAGAGGTATATACAGCCCCAGTGGTAGTATATACAGCCCCAGTGTTAGTATACAGGGCCCCAGAGGTATATAGCAGCCCCAGTGGTAGTATACAGGGCCCCAGAGGTATATAGCAGCCCCAGTGGTAGTATACAGGGCCCCAGAGGTATATAAGCGCCCAGTGGTAGTATACAGGGCCCCAGAGGTATATAGCAGCCCCAGTGGTAGTATACAGGGCCCCAGAGGTATGTAGCAGCCCCAGTGGTAGTATACAGGGACCCAGAGGTATATACAGCCCCAGTGGTAGTATATACAGCCCCAGTGTTAGTATACAGGGCCCCAGAGGTATATAGCAGCCCCAGCGGTAGTATACAGGCAGCCCCAGTAATGCAGGGCCCCCCAGCGTCTCTCCGGTCACCTGTAAAGCAAACTATACTTATCAGTGTCCCGCTCGCACCCGCCGCTGCCGACATCCGCGATCCTCCATCTTCATGCGACTCCTTCCTGTTTCCTGTGCGCGTCGCAGGGAATTACGTCATTGCCGGCGACGCGCACAGAAACAGGAAGGAGTCGCATGAAGATGGAGGATCGCGGATGTCGGCAGCGGCGGGTGCGAGCGGGACACTGATAAGTATAGTTTGCTTTACAGGTGACCGGAGAGACGCTGGGGGGGCCCTGCATTACTGGGGATCCGGGGGCTGCTGTATACCGATGTATACATCGGTATGTACCGATGTATACATCGGTATACAGCACTGACTCGCGTATAAGCCGAGGGGGGTACTTTTCAGCCCAATTTTTGGGCTGAAAAACTCGGCTTATACGCGAGTATATACGGTAACTAAAGTTGTGCTTCATATAGAAAAAAATAAAAAAAAATCTAAATACATCAGGTAAAAAAAAAGAGATTTTTGTGTAAAAAATCCTTTTCTCTTAGCCTCCAATTGGGGGACACAGGACCATGGGTGTTATGCTGCTGTCCACTAGGAGGAGACACTATGCAGAATCTGTAAAAGAGTTAAATGGCTCCTCCTCTGCAGTATACACTCCTGGAGCAGGAAGTGCTTCACCAGTTTTGTGCTAAAGCAGTTGGAGAGTTAACAGATTATAGCAGTAAAACAAGGTCTGTAACCACACATGCAAACCCTGTAGCCAGATATAGCTAATGAAGCAATAACAGAATAACAAGGCATGTAACTAAACAGGCACATGCGTTAGCAGTTTAGGGTTAGCAGAGTATTAATAATACCACAAGGCCTGTCTAACCATGCACCTGTGAGACCAGTGAAGAGCTAATGGAGCTGTAAGCTATAAGGCCTGCAACTACACAGGCTCGCAGCTCTAGAAGGCCTGTAACCAAACAGGCACAAGTTTAACCCGTCAACAGTCAACAGAGTGCTAATATTCACACGTGCGCAACTATGTTAACTATATAACCGCTGAAAAGCTATGTGAGAACTGTAGGAAAGGCCCACCAGAGCAAAAGGGCGGGTGCTGTGTCCCCCAATTAGAGGCTAAGAGAAAAGGATTTTACGGTGAGTAAACCAATATCTCCTTTTCTCCTTCGCCTCATTGGGGGACACAGGACCATGGGACGTTCTAAAGCAGTCCCTGGGTGGGAACTGGCAATGGAACTGGTAACACTGAGTATGGGCAGTGCCGACTATGTACCGAAAGGCGGACCTATGTCGCCTGGCAGACACTTGTATCTAGCCTTGCGGTTACCTAGTACTAAGTGTAAATACTGCAGTGGCTTGAATATAAGTGAGGGCTGACCATGTGGCTGCATTACATACTTGTTGCGCTGACCCTGGGGTCGAATGGCTGAGGAGACCCTAATGGTCATAATTAGAATGTGCCCTGACACTGCTGTAATGGGTGTGATTTTTTTAATGACTGAAGTGCTTTTGATGGATAGATGACTATATTTGATTAGAGTATTTTTAGAAGCTAAGACGTTTTTATTTCTGTCCTTTGGAAGAAGGCATAAAGTTAATTCGACTTTTACTATGGACTCTTCTTTAGATACTGCGATGTGTATGACCTTGACTAGCCATTGTATATGTATGTCCTGCATGACCTGCCTAACTGGAGGCGGACGCCGCCAGGACAGGGAAATGTCTTACTCCAGCTGTTAGAAATATACCGTCTGTCGGATAAGAATGGATTCATTTGTATGTTAATCTTGTCGTGGTGAGAGACTAGAATAGATGTTTAACCTGAGCGTGCTGCAATTACCAATTGTCTGCTGAGAACAGTAATTATTCTTGAATCTATCCTGGCTGGATGCGCATGCTAAGGGTAATAGTGAATTGAGTTTTGAAAGGCGGTTGTTGTCTGTTCGTGAGAACGAAGTTTCGGTCCTACGTGAGTAGCCTTGTCATCTGTAGATGTTACTTGGCAGCCCATGTGAAGGAAGTCTTTTCTACAATTTTGGTTTCAGTACGGATTTGGAAGAATGAGAAATGGCAGAGACCTGCTGCATAAGAGACTCTAACGACAGACCTGAGTGTAGGTCTGTGTGGAAGAAATGGAAAGCCCATGGTATGAAATAGGGTCATTGGAAAAGACCCGGAGAGGACTTCTTTAAGAATTTGGCTGGAGTGCGCAGGTCTGTCCTGTGTGTTAGTCATCCCGGTACTGTTGGTATGAGTTGCACAAATCTGCGTACTAAGTGCATCTGGGCCAGTCTGAGACGCTAAAGATGATCAGGTGACATTCTTGTTTGATATTCCGCACTACCATGCTAGTGGGGAACGATATATAGATGAGATGGAGGTGGCTATATGCTTGGATTAATGCTTGCAACCTGTTGACTGTGAGCCCTGAGACCTGGCTAGGACGATTGGCCCTTGGCCTTGAGGCGTGACTCAGTCAATGCTATCTCTGTGTTTTTCTGGCGGTGGCCACCTTGACTGAGGCCCTTAGGATGAAGGGACCGTGTTTGTGAATTCCTCTGGCGGCATGTTAAGAATTCTGATTTTGAAATGATTATCTCTGGTCTGAGAACAGCTGTCCTTACAGTGTCCAGGGATTCCATGTAGTGACAGATGTAGCGAACACTTACGTCGCTTAGCGACAGCGGGTTCCATTTTAGTGGTTGGCATCTGTCCCATCTGAGTCATTGTCTGCATGCCTTCTGCCATGTGTGACTAGTAGAATCTGACTGACTGACTTCAGTACAAGACCTAGTGGCTGAATCTTCGTAGATTGAAGGGCACCTTGAGGTGTGGGCAAGACTCCTGTCATATGTCTTGTGATGTGGGTATGTGGATCCACATTTCGGACTTGTGCCTTGCTTGAGAATGTAAATTTGACAAAACCGTAGGTGTCTGAGCCACTGGCACTGCTTTCTATGCTGTCACTATCTTGGCCAGAACTGTCATGGCCAATTGTGAAGGATTGACATAGACCGCTGAATAAGCCTGCGGATTTCCTGCTAAAGATGGTACGACTTGTGGCTGTTGATCCGCCAAACTATTGTCCGTTACCTGCACAGTGACATTTTTTCCCTGTTTGAGCATAAGAGTGGCTGGATACGCTAGTGAGCGACCATCTGGTGAAGGACGCTAGGTACACCAATTCCTGTGGTTTGTTTGACCTTTGCTGCGTTATACTGAACGGTTGGCACAGGGCTATCATTGTGGAGGCTGCTGAGCTTTTTTTTTTTTTCTTATATTTCTAAAGCGCCCTTAGTGCTTGAGACGCTGTTTTTGTAGGCCGTAACTCGGTGCTTTGATAAGCTGATCGTGCCGGGCTTGAAAGATGGCAACAATTCCTGGTTGGATGGTATGCATGACTTCCGTCATGACTGTCGTGCCTTATCGGGAACTGCAATTACATTCACCGTAATTGCCACGATTGGATTGCAACTTGCTTCTTTGTGACATGTTGAGTACGCTGCAAAGCGTTTTGTCTGTCTATGGATGTAAGGTATACTCCTTCTTCTATAGAGATACTTCTGGCTATGAGATGTCCCTGTGGGAATGTCTTATCTAGCCTTGCTTGTTAAAATGTGTTGTTTCCACTACGGCTGGTACTGCACTTACATGTCTGGCGACCTTAGAGTTTTTGGATTATAATATAGACAACCACGCGCCACGGATGATACGGTACATTGTCTTCTGAAATGTGGATTGATTGTAGTGCGTGGCCGAACTCTCGCTCCTATGAATAGCTACGCTGTTGAGTTCGGACTGGCGGGACTGGTACTGGCAGTATGAGTTAACGTGTTGAGCAGTCTGTTTTCTCTTACTGAGTGTTGATTGTCCATGTGTCCGAGTGGGTCAACGTTATGACCGACCCTACTGATTCCGAAGGATTGTAATACTGTCTGTTGTCAGTGGCTAAAAGCTGCCAATGATGTGCTCTGCGTAATGTCCGTGTTGTAACGTTCAGTTGTACATGCGGGTACCGTGTTCAATTTCCTAAACAGGTGTTTCCTGAGACCTAGGAGATCAGTGAGGACTCCCTTGGAGACGTAGTCTGTTTCCTATCTACGCAACTAGAGGGCACGGCTAATGACAATGGCCTTGCAAGCTGCTCTTGCTGAGTAATCGGTCGCGTGTAGGGCTGATGTATTAATTTGGTAGCTGCGGTCGCAACTGAGTCGCCTGGTTCTGCCGCGTAGTATCGGCGAGGAGGCTTGTAACTGTGTGATTGAATTACCGACTGTGCATTGATGAACCGCCGGTTATGAAACTGGGTTCTGGCGAGAACTGTGAATGAAAAGAATTTCTTATTTAAGCATGGTCTGTGAACTACCTACGTGCTGCCTTTGTTTGGCTAAATGTAGGCTGTAGATGGACGCCTAATGTCGGACATTAGATGCCGTTGTAGATGCACCGACCTTTACTTGCGTCTGACCCGGTGATGGAAACAAAACCTATACGTGGTGTAGTTTGTGGTACATGCACTGAACTGAGTGGTCTTGCTTGTAACTCAGCGGAAGATAGGAAAGTACGTACTACTGTAGGACATTTGCACTCTGTACAGCACCTGGCATTCATAGCCAGTCTACTCTCTACGTAACAACCAGGTCAGACCTTGCTTAGCTAGCGAGATTCGGCTAAGTCCTGCGTATTATGATATTGCTACTTGCGTCTTGTCCGGTGTGAGGAGGACAAGTTGCAGCAGAAAATCATTGTTGATTGTCTTACGGTTGGCATTGGCGACTGGCACCCAGCGAGGCTGTGCCGATTATATGTTCCAGCCTCTTTGGGCGCTGTCTTATATCTGTGTTGTAGGCTGCAGTAGGCAAGTGAGCCCTGCTGGTTCCTTGACCTCAGGTTCTCGCTGCCTATTTTGAGGGCTGTAGCATGGGGAAAGCATTGCTGACCTCCCTGACCTTGGCTTGCGTGTGCTGAGGGCTGACGCAGAAGGGTAACCCCTGCTGTGATCTTCAATGTCTTGACCCACTTGTATTAGCTAGGCACTTTGTGTTCCTACACTTCAGCAGGGAAGGAGTTCTATTATGTTGGTGCTAATGTGAAGCTGTGCAGCATCCAGCCTTATTGTGGCTGCTGTTTTATTTTTGTAAAGGGCCACCGCTGTTACTGTGTAGTGGGCCCCCTTTGTGTTATAGAGATGCGCCCTGCTGTAATGGCCGCCGCTGCTTGTAGTAGGGGCAGTACCATTATGTCTCTGCATGTAGGGGGATGCTTGCACCCTTCCCTGCCATCCTGCCTTCCTGTGTGAGCAGTAGCTTCGGTCCCCCCCCGCTCTGACGCAGTCCGTGTCATTCTCATCAGGGGGTGGGGAAAACGGCGGGGGCTTTGCGCTAGGACAAGGCCGCAGCCTCAATTAGTATGCCTCTTCAGGAAATGCGCCTGTCCGGCGCGGAGGACCGGGGCAGAACCGGAACGGACCCGGACCTCGCGGTTAGTGGGCGCATTGCAGTGGCGACCCCCGCAGGATCACTGAGGACTGGGTCTCCTGGAGTCGGTTGGCCATGCAGGTGTTAACCAGCTAGGTGCCGGACTGCCAGGGCCCAGGGAGTCTGTACTCCTGGGTCACCGGTGACGTTGCCTGATGGCCCCCGGTCTCTTCAGGTGCCTGTAGCCGTGCTGGGGCTCCTGGCCCGGTGTGCTACAGCCCTGGACTGTGCATCAGCGTGTGCTCTTAGTAGCACACAGCCTGGCTGAGGCTTCTTAATCTGTTGCAGCACACAGGCACCTACCTGTGGTGCCTCCACCTAAAAGCCCCAAAGGGTTGATTAGGGAGTGAGTGATGCTGCTGTCCACCGTCCCAGGGTGCTTGCTGAGCCTCAATCTCAACCCAGAGACCCCAACAGTTGGGACCAGGGGAAGGAGGCTCATCGTCTCGACTTCAACCCAGCACCCCAACTGTGGGGTGCCGAGGAAGGAGCGGCATGTGGATCGACCTCTCAACTTCAACCAGGTGCCCCCAAAAGTGGGGGGCCGAGGAAGGAGAATGCTGGGAGTCTCGCCAGAGACCCACTTTTCTTCATCATTAAAGAAAAAATCAAAAAGTAAGAAAAATTTTAAGAAAAATAAAATTTAGGTGTTTCTCGTAATGACACTAAGCAAAAACTGGTGAAGCACTTCCTGCTCCAGGGGTGTATACTGCAGAGGAGGAGCCATTTAACTCTTTTACAGATTCTGCATAGTGTCTCCTCCTAGTGGACAGCAGCATAACACCCATGGTCCTGTGTCACCCAATAAGGCGAAAGAAGAAATATTCATATTTGGATCACTTAACATGGAATGATCCTCAAATGAAGGAACCTCCTATTTTTAATTGGGAGTTTGATGGACTTGGAATATCGGCAATTCCTAAAACTAAAATTGTCCCAATTTTTATTAGCCATACTTTGGTTTCCTTAAAAAGGAGGTTCTTCCAATGACAGATACATTCCGTGGAAGGATCCATCAACTCCATTAGAAACCTTTTAGTTTTTTCTTGAATTAAATCTCCTTGATATTCTGGAAAACAAGAGTAACTACACAATTTATTTCAAATTAGCCCTATATCTCCAAGGGCTGTAGTGGCAATAGCATTCCATTTCCGTATCAAACATGTTATCCTGCCTTTGGGGAACTACAACATACACCGTAGTTATCCAACTCTTTGGTGAATTCACTATGTGTGAAAAGAGGTAGCAAAAGGGATTCTAAGGCCACGTGGGATTATATCTTTATTCAAATATTGCTTCAGGAATATTGTATCAATATTTTGTTGAGTCTCAATTGTACATTTATCCTCATATTGTAAAAATAAATTACTTTCATTTTTCTGCCCTCAAGGAAGGTCGATTAGATATTGTATTTGATGTATTATCAGATATGGGTTACCCCCATTGCTTTTCGATTAAATTCACCTATAATAAAAAAAATCCATCAAAAAACTATGCGGATCTAAAACTATGAGATCCAAAACATGAGAATATCAGTGATTACACTTCAGGTGAAAGGATAGGCTAATCAATGTCTAAATCTCGACAGTAGGTAATCAATTTATAGACAATATTACTCCACTGAAACCACTTCAGATACAGGGTAATGATTCCAGTCCAGTTTAGCAACCTGGCTTTAAAATGATGTCCAGTTAAGACAGTTGGACAATCAATGGTTAAAGCCACAGGCTCCAGAGTAGGTCCCACAGTACACCACTCCTTACAATGATGGGAACATGATCCCCTGAGAGAAGTAGCCCCTCATTACATGTATAAAAAGAGAGGAAAGGACCATCCCTTGTGTGGATGAAGAATGGTTTATGGAACATGACATAATAGGCTGGCTACTAATATCTTGGAGTTGGATAACAAACAACATCTTCATGGGACTGATTGATTCTATCCCGTTAAGATCAGAGCTATTTTGGTGGCAAAAGGGGAATATTCAGAATGTTGGTCAGATGGTTATAGTGTTACAACTGATGTATGTGAAGTACCGTAATATATTTATTATGATAGACCAAATTCAGTCCCTCATTACCCACCTTACATTATTTTATACACCTTCATATAAAATAAAACTTTTGTATTTCATTTCCTGAAGCACAGTACAACCTTTCATACGGGGCTAGTGTCACTGTGCAGTTGTTGGGATCCTAGACAACATCTAAAACAAAGCATTTTCAGCTTGAAATCCTAGTCACGTGAATTCCAATTGGAGTAATTTTAATGAAATATATAAGTATGTAAAGTTTATAAAATATATAGTTAAAATATGCTCTCACCTTTATGCAGCATTGGATCATAATCGGGTGTTACAAGTAGGTATCGACAGTCCTTAGCCATTAGTGACAACACAACATTGGCATAACTGTGGTGAAAAAAAAAGAATACGGTTAGTACGTCACTATATCAGTCAAGATTTTACTATTTATTAGTAATGTTAATAATAGTAATAATAATAATTATAATAAAAAAAAAAAAAAAAAGATGCAGATAAATAGGATGACAAGAAACTAAGCATCTTTGACATGGCCATTTTTTCTTTTTCTAAGAGCCATAGCTTTTTGATGTTTCCATTCACATAGCCATTAAGGTACCTTTACAAGCCGCAACTTTTGGCAGCTATCGGAGGCAACCGAACGGAGGCGTGCCACAGCGTGCTGGACAACGCGCCCCGTGAGCGATGGTTGGTGGGGGCTACTGTGTTTCCATTGGCTGTCCCTTAACAGGGCGACATATTTGAAGAGCTGTCCATTCACACTACACGATTGCAATGGCGTCATGTATTAGCCAGCCTTCCTGCGCAGGCTAGCCAATCATGACGATAATGCGTTGTCTAAGTGTGTTTGGGTCGCGGAATACATAAGTCTGTCACGCCTATGTTTTGGCGCCACTGAACATGTACACTCACATTCCTTTGGGGATTGCGGCGTGTGAAGCGGCGTCAGTAGTCAACCGGATGTTTCCCAATGGTGGTGTGGGAACTTCCCGAACAACACATCACCTTAGGTTGAGGGCGCAATTGCGGCGTGTACATGCGGCATCGGCGTTCGGAGGCAACCGTCAAAAATGTGCACGTGCAACAAAAAGCTAACCTACATGTTGAAGTGGGAAAGGAAACTCGACTTCTCCACTGATCTTGAATCGTGGCAAAGAGCAGCCACACATGTGACTGCGTTTTCCAGGTGTATTAATCACCATGAACAATTAAAAAAAAAAACACAGATGGACTGGTACGTTTCTCCCGGAGCGACTTTCCCACTTTTCAAAGAGTCCTCAAACAACATCACCTTGCTGCTGGAAGAAATGCAATCACAAAGGTACAATTCAACACTTATGGTGGTTTTGCCCTAAACTTCAACATTTTTGGTCCTCTGTTGGGGCCATTCTTTCTGATCTGACGGGTCTACCAGTGGTCTTGCCACCTACATTGGCCCTATTGGGATTGGGGCTGGAGTCCTTCCCTCCAAGTTTTCATCCGTTGATCACATTTATCTTAATCGCTGCCCGCAATTGCATTGCACGTTATTGGAAACAACCTACTGTTCCTACAACTGAAGATCTGATCCAATCTGTGAATCTGCACTTCCAACACGAACTACTTTTGGCACACGAGGCTAAAAGGAGAATCAGGGTCCTAAGCTGGTGGGACCCTTGGGCCTCCTCCCATTACAATACCGTCAAGGTTCCTTAGTAATATTCAAAGGATACTGATTCTGTATTAGCTCTGAAATTACTGTGACTGTTCTACTCCCTTTACCCCTCCTCTCCCATAACCTTTCCTCACCCTTCTGCCCTTTACCTCTCCCCCCCCCCACTACTTGTATTATGCTATTTTATGTTTGAAGAAAGACGTATTGATTCTTTCAGACTTTGCATAAAATCTCTTTCTGCTGTTACTTGGTTAAATCAATAAAAATTATTGTTTCAAAAAAAAAATGTGCACGTGTACGTTCGGTTGCCTCCGATCGCCGCCAAAAGTTGCGGCGTGTAAAGGTACCTTTAGAGAGCTTATATTTTGTAGTATGAGTTGTTGGTCTTTTTATTGGCACAGTTAATTGTATCATGTTATGTATTGGGGAGCATGAGATTAAAAGTGCGGTGAAACTGCAAAAAGAAAGGGAAATTCCACTATTTTTTTTTTTCATTTAGTCTTCACTATATGTTAAATAATTACTCCAGCGGTATTTCTGTTTTCTTCATTTCCCCATTGAAGTGGTGTTTTACATCTAAGCTGCATGCCCTGTGTCTGATTCTCACCTTCCGGCGGCTTCTTCTTCTATCGCCGACGCTCTACTCGCTCTCCTGTGATTTGTGACCTGTGGACAACTCCAGTGTTTCATGGAGTGTGCTGGAGGTCACAACTCAATACATTTCTATGAGAGCCTCATTCTGGGCTTGTTCTGGCTCTCAAACAGACACATTGGGAGCTTGTAACATAATGTCTGGCTTCTGGACAGTTGTGTGGGCACAAGATGGCGCCGCAGGACTGGAGCGATATCGGTACAAGGTGAAGACGCTGGAAGACTTGTATATGAGAGGGGGCAGTGGGCTTAGATTTAAAAGCGCCACTCCAGTGATGAAAAAAATGCTGAAGGGGTGCCTTAAAAATTATTCAGCAGTATGATTCTCCAGGTCAGTATGAACACAGCAATACCGCACGTCTACTTTTTATTTTGCTGGTGAAAAAATATTCCGAAGTTTAAAAAAAAAAAAAGTTTGATTATATCATTATTTTCTGAGACCTACAACATTTTCAGTTATTGGTCATGGGGCTGCGTGTGGGCTTGTATTTTTTATGACCGGAGCTGAAGTTATTGTTAACATTTTGGGCTATACTGTAGATGATGCTTTAGTTGCGTCTTATTCCATTTGTTTTGCAGTGTTTTAGAAGCTTAAAAAACATAATTCTGGTGTTTCAATATCCATTCTCATTATGACATTTCTCGACTGAGTTTTAAAGACGTAGCAATACCAAATATTTGAATATTTTTAATGGGTGATTTTAACTTTTGCATATTTTTTTCATATTTTTAAAACTTTTTCTTTTCCACTTTTTGCTAAATTTGTTATCCCCCTTAGAAGACTTCCACTTGTGATCATCGGCTGCATGTATTAAACATACCAATTCTACAAAAATGCAAAAAAAGTTCTCCCCTGATACCAGTATAGTTATAAAGATAGTGCTCTCCAGATGCCGGTGTATTTGTAAGGCATGTTGCTGCAGACTTGGCGTCTTCACAGCATGGAGATCATCAGCTACAGTAAACCCCCGCCGTTCTCGCTGTGTCTGCCTGAAGAGAGTGCTCTCCAGCCATCAGTGTATTAATGAAGAAAGTGCTCCCTGGATACCAGTGTATTTATGAAGAAAGTTCCCTCCAGATATCAGTGTATTTATGAAAAACGTTCTCCTCAGATACCAATGTTGGCGGTTGTCCTGATGAAGGGGTGAGGAATACACCTTAAAACGTGTTGAACAAAACCACTTGCATTCACCGATTTCCTTGGTATATGGTCGATTATAAAGCAGCACAGTTGGATCCACATATTTCCTCTATTTTTTCTACTATTGCTTTGGCTTGCAGCAGCTATTTGGAGCCTTTTATACTAGTTGCATGTGGCACAAGTCTCTAAGGTGAGCAGTTTCACTCAATTTACCTGTCACCGTTTTTATCAGATACTAGATGTAGGCCTGATCAGAGCCGTATTTGGACCTCATGCTGCCCTTGGCACTTTTAGTGGTCACTCCCCTTACTGATGTCACACACTGAGTCTGAGCACACAACATCTATTTAAGGCAGGTCTACTCTGTAATACGCTTTAAAGATTGCTAATTAAGCATTAACAGAATGAACATCTGCACTTGCTGTGCACAGATTCAGTCTTTTGAGCTTTTCTTTTTTAAACACCTTCAGGTTTTCAAAGTCATCAAGCGGTTAAAATAGGTAACCTAACCATTGCTTCAGTGAGGAGCAGAGGACCTACTGAGATGGAAACATGCGGTCTGCTCATTCACCCCTCCTCTTTACTGAAGCTGTTCAAAAGGAAGCCAAGAGCAGACAGATACCAGCGTCAGAGCGAGCTTGCAGCCACATTGTGTGCACCCACACTGACACTTGGAGCATGCCCAGTGCATTGTGGGCCAGATCACGTAATCGACCCGGCTTCAATATGCGCCTCACAAGGGAGGCGGGAATTTCAAATCTAAGGCGGAACAAGATAAGAAGCGAGGACGCCAGCGGGGTGTGCAGAATGCTGATGAGGAGGGGGAATTGAGCTCAGAGCCCGCCTTTCCAGTCTCCTAGATGGAGACCATATGTAAGTTAAAAGTCATTTTTCTAAACCATTATAGGGCCTCTTTAGGTCAGTGAGGGATGGTTAGGGATGAGCTCACAAGGTGCAGGGACAGGTAGTGATAAGAGAAGGGGGAGGAACGAGGTGACATACACGCTGCATTCAATTTGCAAAGCACCAGGGGGGTGACAGGTCCTCTTTAAGATCCATGGGACTGTAGCTAACCTCCCTGGACGTGGCTGCAGGGGGAAAATTGATGACAAATCAGACACGGATAACACGAATGGTAACAAAGGAGCCCAGAAACTTTTTAAGTGAGTAAAAGTGAACTTCAGACTCAAGGAACATCAATGCTAGATTGCACCATCCGTCATAGTTTGAGCTAAAGTGGACTTCATGGGAGACGACCAAGGAGGACACCATTGTTGAAGAAAAAAAAAAATCATAAAAAAGCCAGACTGGAATTTGCCAAACTACATGTTGACAAGCCACAAAGCTTTGGGGAGAATGTTCTATGTACAGAAGAGACAAAATTGAACTTTTTGGCAATGCACATCAGTTCTATTTTCACAGATGGAAAAATGATGCATATCAAGAAAAGAACACTGTCACTACTGTGAAACATGGAGGAGGCTCTGTTATGTTCTGAGGCTGCTTTGCTGCATCTGGCACAGGGTGTTTTGAATCTGTGCAGGGTACAATGAAATCTCAAGGCTCTCATCATTTCTATACAGGCCTATTTCATGAGTTTTAATTTTAAAAAGTTATGTGGAAGTAGGTTTAAAAGCAATGTCTAAGGGCTCTTTCACATAAGCGGTAATCGCTGATCGCGGCAGTTGCGGTGAAAAAAACGCAACTGCCACAGTTACCGCATAAGGCCGCACTTGCGGTTCACCTGCGGCAAGCCCCATAAAATGTCTATGGGGCTTGCGGTAGGTGCGGCAAGTGAGGTATGGTTGCAGTTTTGGCACTTGCGGCAGATGCGGCATTTTATCCGATGAAGGCTTGTTATATGTTAAGCTGAAGCGCGTAATAAAAGAAGAAATTATTTTGGAATAATTTGCCATCCCTGTGATCCCTCTGGTAGCGCTTGAATTCAAACCAGAAATTTTTTTTTTTTCCTGCACTTCAACACGAGCCTCCCTCTGGGCGACTTGCTTCTCTGGGAACAAGCAGCAGGCCAGGAGATCCAGGAAATATCCCCTGTAGGATTATAATGCGAACTGCACAAGACACCAGAAAGGTGAGCACAATACCTAAGAGCAACTGGTGCTACTAATACACTGCACTTAGATCTGCGCCTTCTCTTTTCTCCTCTATCCCTAGTCTCGCTGACCTCACAGTCTTTGAAGACACTATTTGACTCCAATCACTTGGGTATGCAAATATGGCCAATGAGAGGCTGGCGCGTGATAGGACATGATGATGGCGGGAGTGGATGACAGACATAGGCCTTCCCTCACAACCTTGCTCTCCAACATCACTGAAGGAGAGCATACTCGTCTCCTCTCCAAATCACACCTTACCACCTGTGCTCATTCTAGCCCTAACCCATCTCTTCAACCTATCGCTATCCTCTGGTACCTTCCCCTCTGCTTTCAAGCGTGCCACCATCACACCCATCCTCAAAAAGCCAAACCTAGACCCGAATGCTATGGCCAGCTATCACCCCATATCACTGCTCCCATTTACTTCAAAACCCCTCGAGCCATCTCCAGCTCAAAAATATTTCCAGAATCTATCCTTTCCTCAGCCCTCAATATACAACAACTCTTGTACACACACTCATCATCTCCCGCCTCGAATACTGAATCATCATCCTCAATGGCCTTCCCGCTAACTCTCTTGCACCACTCCAGTCGGTCCTCAACTTTGCTGCCTAACTAATCCATCTCTCTCCTCATGACTCCCCTGTTTCTCCCCTCTGCAAATCTCTTTACTGGCTCCCAATTCCTGAACGAATTCAGTTCAAGCTACTACCGTGTTTCCCCGATAGTAAGGCCCCCCCGATTGTAAGGCCACCTGGGGGTAAAGGGGGGGCCTGCCAATGTAAGGCCTCCCCCGATTATAAGGCCTTACAATCGGGGGGGCCAATATAAGGCCGCTAGCGGAGGGGGGGGGGAGCGGGAGCGGGTCGCACATCACGTGCGCCCGCTCATTACATATGCACTGCATCCCCCTGTCAATCAGCGACAGGGGGAGCAGTGCATTATACTGTATATATGGGCCCCCTATTGCTGGCACACTCCCCCCTGTTATGAGGCCCCCACCGCTGCTGCTGCTGAAGAGATCTTACCCTCCAGGGTCTTCTTGCAGCAGCCAGCGCGTCCATCTGTCCTCTGTACTCGCTCGGCGGTCTCCCGGATCATGTGACCCGTCGCAGCGCATGACGTCATCGCGACTGCGACGGGCCGGTCACATGATCCGGGAGACCGCCGAGCGAGTACAGAGGACAGATGGACGCGCTGGCTGCTGCAAGAAGACCCTGGAGGGTAAGATCTCTTCAGCAGCAGCAGCGGTGGGGGCCTCATAACAGGGGGGAGTGTGCCAGCAATAGGGGGCCCATATATACTGTATAATGCACTGCTCCCCCTGTCGCTGATTGACAGGGGGATGCAGTGCATATGTAATGAGCGGGCGCACGTGACGTGCGACCCGCTCCTGCAGTGTCCCAGCAGGAGGTGGCCTGTAGGCCACACTGCTGGGGCACCCAATGTAAGGCCCCCCCCGAAAGTAAGGCCGGGGGCCACTTTTGGCCCCCAAAAGAATGTAAGACAGGGCCTTACTTTCGGGGAAACACGGTAACACTGATCCCTCCCTATATCTCTGAACTAATCTCCCAATATCTTCCCTCACGTATTCTTCAATCCTCCCAAGACCTCCTTCTTTCCTCCACACCTATTTGTTCCTCACACAACCGCCTCCAAGATTTCTCCCGAATATCCCCATCCTATAGAATTCTGCGCCCCAACACGTCCGGTTATCCACCACTCGGATCAATCAGACAGAACCTGAAAACCCATCTCTTCAGGAAAGCTTACAGGCTGCAATGACCATTCTGCCGCCTCCCCACCCCCAGAGCTGCCGATCTCCCCACGACCAGAGCCGCTACCTCATTACAACCAGAACTGCCGCACCCCGACCTTCTGTCTCCTTCCCCATTATCCTGTAGAATGTAAGTCTGCAAGGACAAGGTCCTCTCCCCAGTGCACCAGTCTGTCATTGTTAATCTGCTTACTGTAAACTATATCTAGAATTTTGTATATAACTCCTCATGTACAGCACCATGGAATTAATGGTGCTATATAAATAAATAATAATAATAGTAACAGTCATCCTTCAACCTTAAAAACTAAGTCCATCTAGTTCAACCCATAGCCTAACATGTTGATCCAGAGGAAGGCAAAAAAGAACCATGTGGCAAATACTAAGCTCCACATTGGGAGAAAAAAATCTTTTATATATATAACCTGCAATATTATACTTTTCAAGAAAGGCATCCAGGCCCTTCTTGATTTTTACTAGTGAATCATTACAACATCATACGGCAGAGTGTTCCGTAGTCTCACTGCTCATACAGTAAAGAATCCGCATCTGTGATTATGATTAAACCACCTTTCCTCCAGACGTAGAGGATGCCCCCTTATACCCGTCTCAGGCCTAAGAGTAAAAAGATCATTAGATTAGGTCTTTGTACTGTCCCTTCATATATTTATACATTATACTAAGATCACCCCTAAGCCTTAGTTTTTCCACAACTAAATAACCCCAAGTGTAATAACCTGTCTTGGTACTGCAGACACCCCAATCCTCTAATAACCTTGGTCGCTCTTTTCTGCACCCACTCTAGTTCAACTATGTCTTTCTTATACACCGGAGACCAGAATTATACACAGTATTCTTAGTGTGGTGGCACTAGTGACTTGTATAGAGGTAAAATGATATTTTCTTCATGAGCATCTATGCCTCTTTTAATGGATCCCATCATTTTATTTGCTTTTGCAGCAGCTGCCTGACACTGGCAACTAAATATGAGTTTGTCGTTAACCTATACACCCAAGTCTTTTTCAGTGATAAGCACGTAATTATACATTTTATTTCCTCTGCCCAAGTGCATGTCCTTACATTTACCTCCATTAAAGCTCATTTGCCATTTATCATCCCAAGCTTGTAGTATACATAGATATTCCTATAAATAAAATTGTCATCCTCTATATTGATTACTCTGCAAAGTTTAGTGTCATCTGCAAATTTTGAAATTGTACTCTATATGCCCCCTACAAGGTCATTAATAAAAATGTTAAAAAAAGTGGGCCCAATACTGATCCCTGTGGTACCCCACTGTTAACTGTGACCCAGCCTGAGTGTGTTCCATTAATAACCACCCTTTATTAACTCACACATTTTTCCCTATCCCCATTGCTCTCATTTTATGTTTCAACCTTTTGCGTGGCACCGTATCGAACGCTTTCGAAAAGTCCATATACACCACGTCCACTGCATTTCCTTGGCCAAGTCCGGAACTTACCTCTTCATTGGATATTATCAGATTAGTTTGACAAGAACGGTACCTTATAAACTCATATTGATATTTGGTCATGAGGTTATTCTTCTTCAGATACTCCAGTATACAGTTGTGGCCAAAAGTATTTACACCCCTGCAATTCTGTCAGATAATACTTAAGTTTCTTCCTGAAAATGATCGCAATCACAAATTCTTTGGTATTATTATCTTCATTTAATTTGTCTTAAATGAAAAAACACAAACGAGAATGAAGCAAAAAGCAAAACATTGATCATTTCACACAAAACTTCAAAAATGGGCCAGACAAATGTATTGGCACCCTCAGCCTAATACTTGGTTGCACAACCTTTAGCCAAAATAACTGCGATCAACCGCTTCTGGTAATAATCAATGAGTTTCTTACAATGCTCTGCTGGAATTTTAGACCATTCTTCTTTGGCAAACTGTTCCAGTTCCCTGATATTTGAAGGGTGCCTTCTCCAAACTGCCATTTTTAGATCTCTCCACAGGTGTTCTATGGGATTCAGGTCTGGACTCATTGCTGGCCACCTTAGAAGTCTCCAGTACTTTCTCTCAAACCATTTTCTAGTGCTTTTTGAAGTGTGCTTTGGGTCATTGTCCTGCTGGAAGACCCATGATCTCTGAAGGAGACCCAGCTTTCTCACTCTGGGCCCTACGTTATGCTGCAAAATTTGTTAGTAGTCTTCAGACTTCATAATGCCATGCACACGGTCAAGCAGTCCAGTGCCAGAGGTAGCAAAGCAACCCCAAAACATCAGGGAACCTCCGCCATGTTTGAATGTAGGAACCGTGTTCTTTTTTTCTAATGCCTCTTTTTTTCTCCTGTAAACTCTATGTTGATGCCTTTGCCCAAAAAGCTCTACTTTTGTCTCATCTGACCAGAGAACATTCTTCCAAAACATTTTAGACTTTCTCAGGTAAGTTTTGGCAAACTCCAGCCTGGCTTTTTTATGTCTCGGGGTAAGAAGTGGGGTCTTCCTGGGTATCCTAACATACAGTCCCTTTTCATTCAGATGCCAACGGATAGTACGGGTTGACACTGTTGTACCCTCGGACTGCATGGCAGCTTGAACCTGTTTGGATGTTAGTCGAGGTTCTTTATCCACCATCCGCACAATCTTGCGTTGAAATCTCTTGTCAATTTTTCTTTTCCGTCCACATCTAGGGAGGTTAGCCACAGTGCCATGGGCTTTAAACTTCTTGATGACACTGCGCACGGTAGACACAGGAACATTCAGGCCTTTGGAGATGGACTTGTAGCCTTGCTCATGCTTCCTCACAATTTGGTTTCTCAAGTCCTTAGATAGGTCTTTGGTCTTCTTTCTTTTCTCCATGCTCAATGTGGTACACACAAGGACACAGGACAGAGGTTGAGTCAACTTTAATCCATGTCAACTGGCTGCAAGTGTGATTTGGTTATTGCCAAAACCTGTTAGGTTGCCACAGGTAAGTTACAAGTGCTGTTAATTACACAAATTAGAGAAGCATCATATGATTTTTCTAACAGTGCCAATACTTTCGTCCACCCCCTTTTTTATGTTTGGTGTGGAATTATATCCAATTTGGCTTTAGTACAATTCTTTTTGTGTCTTTTCGTTGAAGACAAATTAAATGAAGATAATAATACCAAAGAATTTGTGATTGCAATCAGTTTCAGGAAGAAACTGAGTATTATCTGACAGAATTGCAGGGGTGTCAATACTTTTGGCCACAACTGTAGCATCTCTTAGAAAACCCTCCAAGATTTCACCCACAGTAGAGGTTAAGCTTACTGGTCTATACTTTCCAAGTTCAGTTTTAGTCACCTTTTTGAATATTAGCACCACATTTGCTATACGCCAGTCCTGGGGTACAGAACAAATATTGAAGGAACTCCGGCACCAGACTTGTTGCAGTTAAAATTCCAGATCTTTATTCAAACATCCTTAAAAGCATTAGTGGGGTACGCAGCCCCCTACCTCCACGCCTGACGCGTTTCGGATACAAAATCCTTAGTCTTAGGCATGCTTACAAATGTGAACATCACATATTTATAGAGAAAATAAAAGCATTCATACCACCCCTATCACATGTGCCATCAATCACCATTAATTAAGATCTGGATAAGTTGCTTTTCAGCAGTCTTTTCATTTTAACTATATCAATACTGGACTAAAAACTGCTAACTTGATATAAACAGATAAATATATTGCACTAGTAGATATAATATAAATCACTTTTGTAAAAATTCATACAATATTACAAAAATATATGATTCACATTGAGTGATAAGGTTCCCCAAATAACTCGTTTTTACAGAGTATGCCAAAAAATTGGAGAAACATACCCACTCACATGAAGCACAATTTCTTTATACCCATGCAATACATCATTTTTACTCTTTGGATACAGCTTGTTACATCTCAGGTAAGCTCACTGAACATGTCTCAGTTGACTCCTTTCTCACCACATCTACTATTATTATTCTGCAAAGGACAACCAAGGATAGTGTTACTATTGGTTTCTACATAGTTCTCCCCTATATATTATATTCACCTTAGGAGCATGAAATTGCGTCCCTATAAACATCTAATAAAAATACATTAGATCCGTGCGGAAATTTAAACCTTCGGGGAAGCGAGCATTCAGCGCTAAAATCCAGCGCGCTTCCTGACATAACACTGCTCGCTCCCAGTCTCCGCCCCTTACTGGCCTGGGCACCCTATGTATGCCCTTCACTAGAAGGGACTCCATAGCCCCTCCATGGACTTCTAAAAAATGTTTAGATAGTCCTGAAATATTACAACGGCTCGATGCATTATTGGGGTTCGCAGCTGTAACATGTTCACTGATGCGCTTTTTTAGGGACCGCGTAGTGCATCCCACGTAGTATTTCTGGCAGCTTGGACATGTCGCCATATATACTACGTGATGCGTATTGCAATTTATATACGCTCTGATTTTATAGCTCTTCCCAGTTACTGAATTAACAAAACTATCAGTCCTGTCTATATGGCGGCATAGATTGCATTTATTCCCTCCACATCTATATGATCCTACATGCTTCAACCAAGTGGGGGTTCTCGGCTCACTTAAGAAC
Source organism: Allobates femoralis (assembly GCA_033576535.1). Lineage (NCBI taxonomy): Eukaryota > Metazoa > Chordata > Amphibia > Anura > Aromobatidae > Allobates > Allobates femoralis. The sequence continues at coordinate 216,307,128 of JARQOC010000005.1, read as the reverse complement.
ATGCTAGGTGAAAGCATGTTCCCCAAGGTCCTAGACCTCCTAGGCACACACCTGTACCCTTCGCTCAAGATTTTAGATAACTTTTCGTCCTGATATAACATGGGCACATGTTTTTTGATAATAGCCACAATGTCATAATAATCCTGACTAAAGTTAGTAGAGAAAGTTGGAATGGTAGATTTTTTACTTTTTTGACTATTTTGTCGGGAAATGTTATTTACATGGGATTCTTCTTCTACATTATCAAGTAGGGACTCCCTTGTTCTTTTCTTTACCATATTGTGCGCTCGCTCAATCATCCAGGTCTTATATCCCCGATTTTTTAGGCGTCGACTTATTCTCTGGTTTTCCATATCCAGAGAAAAAGAAGTTGAGCATGACCTCTTTGCCCGTACAAATTCTCCTACTGGGAGATTTCGCACCACATGATGTGGGTGACAGCTTTCCGCATGCAGCAGCGAATTACCGCTAATGCTTTTGCAGTACAGCTCTGTGTGTATGATACCTGATGGAAAATGTCCCTCCAACACCACATCCAAATATACGGCTCTGCTCCCATGTATTTCATGCGTAAATTTCAAATTCCAGGTATTGTTGTTAATATATGAGATAAATTGACCAATCTTCTCCTCCTGTGGGGGAGGAGGTACACTGACAAGACCTCTCCAGATCATAATGACATCATCCAGATACCTCCCCCACCACACGATATCATTCATTTCCGACTCCGAAAATACAGAATGACTTACGGGTTTTGTTGTCTGAAGGTGTTAGTTTGGGAGTGATAAGTGAGAAATTGTCTGAACAACTATATGAGGAAAATCCAGTGTGCCCACTATTCCATGCCTTCCCTAAAATACACAAACAATGCTTCCCCCCTCCATTCCGCCCCATTGTGGCCGGAATTGGGTCGGTTAATGAAAAAAAAAAATGAAACATCATGTGGTGCGAAATCTCCCAGTAGGAGAATTTGTACGGGCAAAGAGGTCATGCTCAACTTCTTTTTCTCTGGATATGGAAAACCAGAGAATAAGTCGACGCCTAAAAAATCGGGGATATAAGACCTGGATGATTGAGCGAGCGCACAATATGGTAAAGAAAAGAACAAGGGAGTCCCTACTTGATAATGTAGAAGAAGAATCCCATGTAAATAACATTTCCCGACAAAATAGTCAAAAAAGTAAAAAATCTACCATTCCAACTTTCTCTACTAACTTTAGTCAGGATTATTATGACATTGTGGCTATTATCAAAAAACATGTGCCCATGTTATATCAGGACGAAAAGTTATCTAAAATCTTGAGCGAAGGGTACAGGTGTGTGCCTAGGAGGTCTAGGACCTTGGGGAACATGCTTTCACCTAGCATGTTCTTAAGTGAGCCGAGAACCCCCACTTGGTTGAAGCATGTAGGATCATATAGATGTGGAGGGAATAAATGCAATCTATGCCGCCATATAGACAGGACTGATAGTTTTGTTAATTCAGTAACTGGGAAGAGCTATAAAATCAGAGCGTATATAAATTGCAATACGCATCACGTAGTGTATATGGCAACATATACAAGCTGCCAGAAATACTACGTGGGGTGCACTACGCGGTCCCTAAAAAAGCGCATCAGTGAACATGTTACAGCTGCGAACCCCAATAATGCATCGAGCTGTCGTAATATTTCAGGACTATCTAAACATTTTTTAGAAGTCCATGGAGGGGCTATGGAGTCCCTTCTAGCGAAGGGCATACATAGGGTGCCCAGGCCAGTAAGGGGCGGAGACTGGGAGCGAGCAGTGTTATGTCAGGAAGCGCGCTGGATTTTAGCGCTGAATGCTCGCTTCCCCGAAGGTTTAAATTTCCGCACGGATCTAATGTATTTTTATTAGATGTTTATAGGGACGCAATTTCATGCTCCTAAGGTGAATACAATATATAGGGGAGAACTATGTAGAAACCAATAGTAACACTATCCTTGGTTGTCCTTTGCAGAATAATAATAGTAGATGTGGTGAGAAAGGAGTCAACTGAGACATGTTCAGTGAGCTTACCTGAGATGTAATAAGCTGTATCCAAAGAGTAAAAATGATGTATTGCATGGGTATAAAGAAATTGTGTTTCATGTGAGTGGGTATGTTCAATTTTTTGGCATACTCTGTAAAAACGAGTTATTTGGGGAACCTTATCACTCAATGTCAATCATATATTTTTGTAACATTGTATGAATTTTTACAAAAGTGATTTATATTATATCTACTAGTGCAATATATTTATCTGTTTATATCAAGTTAGCAGTTTTTAGTCCAGTATTGATATAGTTAAAATGAAAAGACTGCTGAAAAACAACTTATCCAGATCTTAATTAATGGTGAATGATGGCACATGTGATAGGGGGTGGTATGAATGCTTTTATTTTCTCTATAAATATGTGATGTTCACATTTGTAAGCATGTCTAAGACTAAGGATTTTGTATCCGAAACGCGTCAGGCGTGGAGGTAGGGGGCTGCGTACCCCACTAATGCTTTTAAGGATGTTTGAATAAAGATCTGGAATTTTAACTGCAACAAGTCTGGTGCCGGAGTTCCTTCAATATTTGTTCAAGTGAATGGGAACCAGCCATTACTTCGTGCACTAACAGCCTCTGGAAGCCGTGGTGAGCAAAATACCCCCTTTCCCTTCCCTTATACTAAGCCTGGGGTACAGACCCTGTTATTTGAAAAAAAAAATCTTTACAAATCAGACAATGTGATTTTCAGGATTTGTTTTCTCATTTTGTCTCTCATAGTTGAGGTCTACCTATGACGTCAATAACCGGCCTCTCTCATCTTTTTAAGTGGGAGAACTTGCACAATTGGTGGCTGACTAAATACTTTTTTTCCCCACTGTAACAGAAGACTGTATTGTTCTACCCCAGTTATTCCTCATGATTAAATACACTGGCATTCGGGGAGAACTTTCTTCATGAATACACTGGTATCCTGAGGAGCACACACATGGATTACTGCTCTTCTTTCTTTGTAGCATGCAGATAGAAGCAGTAGCTGAGCTATGGAAGAAATTATATAGCATTACTGAGCTGTGTGGCTGTGAATCCTGCACAGAAGAGTAAAATAAATTTGCTAGAAGCAGCAACACAACTTGCCTGTGCCTGCCAGGCGTATTACTGTGCTGACTGCTCATCATTCCTCCATTCCATAAAGTTTAGTAATCTGACATCTCACTGTAGCACTGAGTTTTGATTTGACCAAGACAGATTTGAACAGTTTTTTTTTTTTCAGAGTAAATGTTAAGTTGGGAGGCAAGCAGAAGGGAACAATTGGGCTATAAGTGTACATAGAAGCAAATTTCTCTAATAGAAAATATTACAATGTATATAATATTCACTTGTACAGTGACCATTAAGCATTTTATGACAATAAGATGACTAAAAGAACAATTCTGATGTACAGTTAGGGCCAGAAATATTTGGACAGTGCCACAATTTTCGCGAGTTGGGCTCTGCATGCCACCACTTTGGATTTGAAATGAAACCTCTACAACAGAATTCAAGTGCAGATTGTAACGTTTAATTTGAAGGGTTGAACAAAAATATCTGATAGAAAATGTAGGAATTGTACACATTTCTTTACAAACACTCCACATTTTAGGAGGTCAAAAGTAATTGAACAAATAAACATAACCCAAACAAAATATTTTTATTTTCAATATTTTGTTGCGAATCCTTTGGAGGCAATCACTGCCTTAAGTCTGGAACCCATGGACATCACCAAACGCTGGGTTTCCTCCTTCTTAATGCTTTGCCAGGCCTTTACAGCCGCAGCCTTCAGGTCTTGCTTGTTTGTGGGTCTTTCCGTCTTAAGTCTGGATTTGAGCAAGTGAAATGCATGCTCAATTGGGTTAAGATCTGGTGATTGACTTGGCCATTGCAGAATGTTCCACTTTTTTGCACTCATGAACTCCTGGGTAGCTTTGGCTGTATGCTTGGGGTCATTGTCCATCTGTACTATGAAGCGCCGTCCAATCAACTTTGCAGCATTTGGCTGAATCTGGGCTGAAAGTATATCCCGGTACACTTCAGGATTCATCCGGCTACTCTTGTCTGCTGTTATGTCATCAATAAACACAAGTGACCCAGTGCCATTGAAAGCCATGCATGCCCATGCCATCACGTTGCCTCCACCATGTTTTACAGAGGATGTGGTGTGCCTTGGATCATGTGCCGTTCCCTTTCTTCTCCAAACTTTTTTCTTCCCATCATTCTGGTACAGGTTGATCTTTGTCTCATCTGTCCATAGAATACTTTTCCAGAACTGAGCTGGCTTCTTGAGGTGTTTTTCAGCAAATCTAACTCTGGCCTGTCTATTTTTGGAATTGATGAATGGTTTGCATCTAGATGTGAACCCTTTGTATTTACTGTCATGGAGTCTTCTCTTTACTGTTGACTTAGAGACAGATACACCTGCTTCACTGAGAGTGTTCTGGACTTCAGTTGATGTTGTGACCGGGTTCTTCTTCACCAAATAAACTATGCGGCGATCATCCACCACTGTTGTCATCCGTGGACGCCCAGGCCTTTTAGAGTTCCCAAGCTCACCAGTCAATTCCTTTTTTCTCAGAATGTACCCAACTGTTGATTTTGCTACTCCAAGCATGTCTGCTATCTCTCTGATGGATTTTTTCTTTTTTTTCAGCCTCAGGATGTTCTGCTTCACCTCAATTGAGAGTTCCTTTGACCGCATGTTGTCTGGTCACAGCAACAGCTTCCAAATGCAAAACCACACACCTGGAATCCACCCCTGACCTTTTAACTACTTCATTGATTACAGGTTAACGAGGGAGACGCCTTCAGAGTTAATTGCAGCCCTTAGAGTCCATTGTCCAATTACTTTTGGTCCCTTGAAAAAGAGGAGGCTATGCATTACAGAGCTATGATTCCTAAACCCTTTCTCCGATTTGGATGTGGAAACTCTCATATTGCAGCTGGGAGTGTGCACTTTCAGCCCATATTATATATATAATTGTATTTCTGAACATGTTTTTGTAAACAGCTAAAATAACAACCTTGTGTCACTGTCCAAATATTTCTGGCCCTAACTGTATTTCTTTCCTATCACGCTCGTAAGAAATACTTACCGTTCTCGGTCTTTTGGGTTCACAGCTACAAATGCTCCTCTGTCCCAAATTCCATCAAACCTTCCAATGACTGTTCTACAGATGACACAAAGCTATTACAAACATAGTCCCATTCACACTCATGTATTTCCAATCTCAGAAACTCAGCAGAATTTTTTTATGTTAAGAAAAAAAATATTGCTATCAAAGCTGTAAGTAATCTTATGGAGTTATTACTTACTGAGAAACGTCATAGATACTGCAGCAGTACAATGAAATGTTGCCAGATACACTCTGAAAACAAATAATATGGATATTAAAACATTAGATGCCCTTATTCACTTATAATGTACAATTATCATGGACAAGTGTTCCTACTAACATTTGTTTGGCAATAATCCTGACGTTTAAACAGGAAGCAATCACCCAGCGAATTAGCAAAAATGCTCATTTTGAGTGACATTATCTTTTGGTTTGTAGTTGTGGAGCACAGAAAAAAGCTGCTCTGTAGCCTGGATCCATGGTGAAAAGTATAAAATCTCCAGCTATCAATGAACAAAAGTTTTCCAAAAGTTTTACTGAAGAAGATCCAGGTTAAAAAAGCAGTAACACAAAAATTTAAAGTGCAATAAAGACACACACAGCATAGCTCTGTCATAATTATCGTATATACTCGCGTATAAGCCGAGTTTTTCAGCCCAAAAGTTGGGCTGAAAAGTCCCCCCCTCGGCTTATACGCGAGTCATACAGGCCCCCCTCACAGTATGGCGCCCCCCCCTCACAGGATGGCCCCCGCATGCAACGCTGCGCACATACATTACCTGGCTATCAGCTGTCACCCTCCGGTGGCGATTCGCTGCTCCTGGCCCCGGGCTGCATCTTCCTCTCTGTCTTCCTGCTTTGTGGCCGGGGCTCATTGCGAAGACGTCATCGCGACGCCGGCCGGTCACATGACAAGCAGGAAGACCGAGATATAGATGGAAGCCGGAACCAGGAGCAGCGATTTGCCACCGGAGGGTGACAGCTGATAGCCAGGTAATGTATGTGCACAGTGCTGCATGCGGGGGCCATCCTGTGAGTGGGGAGACGCCATACTGTGAGGAGGGGGTGGCGCCATACTGTGAGGGGGGCCTGTGTAATGGCACACTGCTGGGGCTGTATACTGTGCAGGGGACCTGTATACCACACTGCTGGGGCTAATAAAAAAGCCAAGAAGCCAGCGCTGCCTAAGGTTAGCACGCAATACAATAAGTGCATGTGCACATAATTTCTAACTGTACTTTAAACTGAGACATTTGGCAAACAATTGATCAATTCTTTGAGCTACCCCGCCACGTCACGGCATTCTCAGATGGGGCAGTCCTACTCTACATTTTTTAATTCGCTGTGCCATTACGGCCTCCTGAATGCATTAAAAGCAGAACCATACCAAATGCACACGTACCTGAAGCATTACTGAACTACTCCCATGGCGCCAGAAAAGCAGCACAGATAAAGGCAGACCAGGTCCGGACATGACATCCGGACATTATCAGATCTGACCCCCACACTGCCCAACTAACAACCATGGATGAGGGTAGAACAGGCCCAAACACATGTGCAACAATCAAGCAGAGCCTATGGGCAGGGTATGGCCGCTGTATGTATGTACAGCGGCCTAGATCAATCACATTAAAGACAGATAGAATGGCATGCACAACCAAGTGCGCACGGCAAAAAGTGGTGGTCAGCCACAAACCTATAACAAATAAAAAAGCCAAGAAGCCAGCGCTGCCTAAGGTTAGCACGCAATACAAGAAGTGCATGTACACATAATTTCTAACTGTACTTTAAACTGAGACATTTGGCAAACAATTGATCAATTCTTTGAGCTACCCCGCCACGTCACGGCATTCTCAGATGGGGCAGTCCTACTTTACATTTTTTAATTCGCTGTGCCATTACGGCCTCCTGAATGCATTAAAAGCAGAACCATATCAAATGCACACGTACCTGAAGCATTACTGAACTACTCCCATGGCGCCAGAAAAGCAGCGCAGATAAAGGCAGACCAGGTCCGGACATGACATCCGGACATTATCAGATCTGGCCCCCACACTGCCCAACTAACAACCATGGATGAGGGTAGAACAGGCCCAAACACATGTGCAACAATCAAGCAGAGCCTATGGGCAGGGTATGGCCGCTGTATGTATGTACCCTGCCCATAGGCTCTGCTTGATTGTTGCACATGTGTTTGGGCCTGTTCTACCCTCATCCATGGTTGTTGGTTGGGCAGTATGGGGGTCAGATCTGATAATGTCCGGATGTCATGTCCGGACCTGGTCTGCCTTTATCTGCGCTGCTTTTCTGGCGCCATGGGAGTAGTTCAGTAATGCTTCAGGTACGTGTGCATTTGATATGGTTCGCTTTTAATGCATTCAGGAGGCCGTAATGGCACACGAATTAAAAAATGCAGAGTAGGATAGCCCCATCTGAGAATGCCGTGACGTGGCGGGGTAGCTCAAAGAATTGATCAATTGTTTGCCAAATGTCTCAGTTTAAAGTACAGTTAGAAATTATGTGCACATGCACTTTTTGTATTGCGTGCTAACCTTAGGCAGCGCTGGCTTCTTGGCTTTTCACACTGCTGGGCTGTATACTGTCTGGGGACCTGTATACCACACTGCTGGGCTGTATACTGTGCTGGGGACCTGTATACCACACTGCTGGGGCTGTATACTGTGCTGGGACCGCTCTATACCTCCACTGCTGGGGCTGTATACTGTGCTGGGGACCTGTATACCACACTGCTGGGGCTGTATACTGTGCTGGGGACCTGTATACCACACTGCTGGGGCTGTATACTGTGCTGGGGACCTGTATACCACACTGCTGGGGCTGTATACTGTGCTGGGGACTGCTGTATACCACACTGCTGGGGCTGTATACTGTGCTGGGGACCTGCTGTATACCACACTGCTGGGGCTGTATACTGTGCTGGGGACCTGCTCTATACCACACTGCTGGGGCTGTATACTGTGCTGGGGACCTGCTGTATACCACACTGCTGGGGCTGTATACTGTGCTGGGGACCTGCTCTATACCACACTGCTGGGGCTGTATACTGTGCTGGGGACCTGCTGTATACCACACTGCTGGGGCTGTATACTGTGCTGGGGACTGTATACCACACTCTGGGCTGTATACTGTGCTGGGGACCGCTGTATACCACACTGCTGGGGCTGTATACTGTGCTGGGGACCACCACTCTGGGCTGTATACTTTCACAACGGTCAATACGTTTTCCCAGGTTTTGGGGGCAAAAGTAGGGGGGTTGGCTTATACATGGGTCGGCTTATACACGAGTATATACGGTAATTTCCCATTTAGGGAAGAATACTACAAGTGCCATGCTATGTATGTCTTTACTGCACTTAATTTTTTTGTACTACTGCTTTTGTTCAACATGAATCTTCTTCAATAAAACTTTTGGAAAACTTATATTTATTTTGAGCTGGAGATTTTTTTACTTTCAACATTATCTTTTGGTTTGCAGAAAAGATTATTGTTCTTGGCAGTACATCGTGCTGTGTAATAGGAATAGCACTGCTGAGAGCAATGGCAGCCTTTGCGTAGTGAAACAGGCTAATAAAACGATTGCCAACTGGCCAATATGTTGCTGGTTGCTGTGTATATGGACCCTCAGGTCAGAATAATGTAAACCAGGATGGATTATTTGCACTGTCTCAAACTCTGCCCCCAAGATAAGTGGTAGTACATTTCTTCATAAGCTGCCTTCATCATCGTTTACACAAAGAATACTATGATCCAGAAATCAAAAATAGTAACCCAGCGATGAGGAACCGCAAGCACGTTGAAATTAGGGTAAAACTTCCATTTATTAGTTCACATTAAAAATGCATTAAAGGAAAACTGTTAGGCCAAAAATCCATATATAACTGCTATCATATTCTAATTCCTCTCTAAATGCTCTCTATTCATGTATGTCTTCTATTTATAATATCCTCCTATCTTCTGTAAACTTCAAATAAAGAGAATGATTCCTTCCGTCAATCACAGTGAATGATCCACTGTTTCACAGCACTGAGAGAAGAGGGAGGAGGTAGGAGAGAGGGAGTGCATAATTACAGTTTATAAAGCACAGGACAAATCGTCTATGCTTATAATGGGACAGGACTAATGCAGCAGCTCTCTGCAGGGTGTGAATATGCTGATAACATGGAAAGTACAAAAGGGTAGAATAATGATTTTACATATTTTTAAAAGGTCTGCCCAGGCCCTATTTAAGGGTAATATTAGTATCATACTGAAAAATTACCTGACAGTGTCCCTTTAAAATATGCACCGCACACTCTTGAAACATCTATTTAAGTCTGCTCTGACTGCCAAATTTTTATACCGTGCATATTTTAATGTGAACTAATAATTGTAATATAATATAAAAAAGATAGCCGTGTAGCACTCAGCAAACCACGAGGGCCCACTTATGGCCGCTTAGATACTCCCTAGAGTCTGCTGGTTTTACCAGGGTGCGTCTCAGTAGAAAAAGTCCAGCAATTAATATTAAAGAAGTGAAACAGCACTCACCGGTACGTCTGTGCTCACTTTATTGATGCTGAACGGGGTTACATAGGTGCAGGGAGGGGGGTGCTACAGAGTCGGACTACGGCTTGCTGTTTCGTTTGAGGCTCATTCTATGTCAAGTGATCCAAATATGAATATTTTTTTTCATGACGTCTTTAGATTTTTTAAATTTTTTTTTCTATATGAAGTACAAATTTAGTTAATTACAAATTAAAAGTTTTGAATTTTTTTCTTCATCAGTTAATTTTTTACAGATTTTTCAAGTTTTAAAAAGCGCGAATTTTGGCCTGTTATGGCTTTACATTTTCTATCATATCTCGGGCTAGAAAAAAGATAGAGAAGCAAAATAAACACCATTCTACTAAGAACACTTCAGGCTTTCAGCAGATATGTCACCAGAGTATCTTTGTTAATATTTTACCCACGCGAATTTTAAAACGCATTTCCAAAAAATCGGTTTAATTTAAAAATTTCCAAAAATGCACATGTGTCTGCTATGCTCTTAGCCACATCTGTACCAAATTTCAAGTTGGGATCGCGATGGGATCATATTTTAAAATATTTAACTATTATAGTGTCAATTCAAAAATCTTGAATTCAGATCTGTTCAGCCTGTGGTCTAAAAATGTGGGGTCTATATTTACCAAATAATCCATGACATTTAGATATTACTGTATTATTTTATTATGTTACAATTTAGAAGCAGGAGAGGACAGAGGAGAAAGCTTTGTTAGGGCTCAACCTGAGAATGAACAGGGGTAGAAAGTGAATGCAGAGCAGATAACAGGTCAGCAGCTCGGTTGATCATGTTAAGTATCTGCCCACCGCAGAGTCAGGAAGTAAGACGTAGCTTCAGAGCTTTTATATCTTGACATTCCTGGACATGTTCACTCTTGAACAAACAATAGTCTGTACCAAAGGCATCTAGGGACTCAGTGTACTACAATATTGGTGAGTGTGTTTAAAGATTGAGTAAATTTATATTAATAGTTTAATGCTTTTCTTACTAAGGGCTAATAAACACACAGCGCTATTCTGAGTGATTATCGTTCAGAAAAATGCCTCCCATTGATTTCAATGGGGTTAAACACATGCAGTGATTTTTGAAACACTCAGAGAGTGAGTAAATCACTGCTTGCACTACTTTTTGATTGCTGCAATAAACGCAGCATTTATCACTATTTATCACTATCTAAAAAAAAAAAAAAAAAAAAAAGCTGCCATCGTTTTCACTAGCGATTAAAAAAACTAATGCAGATGTTTTTAAACTTAGTAGAAAAAAATCTGCCAAAACTACAGCGTTTATCCACAGACAGAAAAAGCTGCGTATGCGCTAGTCCTAATACTCACTTTATAGTAACACAGTTCTATCTCAAACGTTCTGTATATCTTTGTTTTTATTACCCATCTTCCTTACTCAATATTAACTGTATTTTTCTCACATAGCAATGCCTGTAACTTCTCAAGGAACAATATTTTATCATATATGCTGTTGCAATCCTTTTGAAAAAACTGGACACACAACAAGAAAGAAATCTTAGGCCGGTACTGGATTGGATGTTTCATAGAAATCCATCAGTCAATGCAGGCATGAAAAATATGATATGATAAAAAATGTAAAGCCATACCAGGCCAAAATCCACGCTTTTTTAAAACTTTAAAAATCTGTAAAAAGTTAACTGATGAAGAAAAAAAACTCAAAACTTTTAATTTGTAATTATCTAAAGTTGTACTTCATATAGAAAAATTAAAAAAAAAAAAATTAAGACATCAGGTAAAAAGAATATTCATATTTGGATCACTTGATATTGAATGACCGATTGACGCTAAAACAGTTACATATTTTAAAATATGATCCCATCTTGAATTTTGGTACAGATGTGGCTAAGAGCACAGCAGATACATGTGCATTTTTGGAAATTTTTTACTTAAACCGATTTTTCGGAAATGCGTTTTAAAATGTTGCGTTTGCATGGGTAAAATATTAACAAAGATACTCTTGTGACATATAAGGTGAAAGCCTGTACAGTTCTGAGTAGAATGGTGTTTATTATTTTGCATTGTCTGACATTCTAATATCAAATAATAAAATCTCTAAAGAATTAAAAATATAGAGGTAATAATCATTGGTTCACTTGATATGGATTGACCCTCAAATTGAACTTCCACGGGTCCTACCCATGGAAGTTCAAATTGAACGAAACGGCAAGCCATAGTCCGGCTCTTCCAGCATCAATAAAGTGAGCACAGAAGTACCGGTGAGTGCCGTTTCACTTCTATTGAATTAATAAATGGAAGTTTTACCCTAATTTCAACATGCTTGCGGTTCCTTGTTGCTGGGTTTCTATTTTTGGTTCCTGGATCATGATGCAGTAGCCGCTGAGCCGTACCTTGTACTGAAGAGAGGGTAAGAATGAATAGAACCTCAATCGTGAGCGGTCTTATTTTTCTCATTTCTGTTAAAAAGATTCATATGGACTTACAATGGAGTTAAATTAAAATAGATAGTTTGTGGGACAAAGTACATTTTTATAAAAATAATGATAATAATAAAAAAATGTTCCTGTGCTGAGATAATCTTATGTGTCCCTACTAATTAAATGTAATGGCCGTGTCTGACAGTACAGGGAAAAATCAGCAATTCATACACCCATATGAAAAAAATAATACATCATTTTTATTTAAAATTAATTTAATCCCGTTACAACCTAGATAGTTTCCCTGACTTTTATGCAAGCTTACGTCATCATTCACTGCACAAGTCGTCTGATCTGATCAGCCAAAATGTGCACCTGTTAACTACAGTGTGGGCCATTTATATGGATGCACCTAAATAAAATGGGAAAGGTTGGTGATATCAACTTCCTGTTTATGGCACATTAGTATATGGGAGGGGGAAATCTTTTCCAGATGGTTGGTGACCATGGCGGCTATTTTGAAGTCAGCCATTTTGGATCCAACTTTTTTTTTTTCAATGGGAAAAGGGTCATGTGACACATCAAACTTATTAAGAATTTCATAAGAAAAAAACAATGGTGTGCTTGGTTTTAAGTTTATAAGCACTTATAAAATGTGTTCAAAGTGCTGCCCATTGTGTTGGATTGTCAATGCAACCCTCTTCTCCCACTCGACACACTGATAGCAACACCACAGAAGAAATGCTAGCACAGGCTTCCAGTATCCTTTGTTTCAGATGCTGCACATCTCGTATCTTCACAGCATAGACAATTGCCTTCAGATTAATAATCTCAACTCGCGGAGATATATTAAATGTGATTTTTATTTTGTAAGTGTTTCGGGATTACCCCTTCATCAGGAAAAAATCACAAGTTTAACAGATGTATGGTACAACTGACAATAATTGATCATGTCCAGGATGAGACTGAGGATAGGGTTAATAAACCTAATAGGAAAGAATCGTTTTGGATTTTTAAGATGGCACATTATTCCCTGAAGGGTTAAATCTCGCTTTAGAGAATAATTTTTGAAGGAAATCTAGCTTCATCAGCATATATTTTTTATAATTTTTATGTTTTTAATTTATTTTTTATTTTTTAAAATATTTTTATATTTTTGAATAGTTTGTTTGTAATTATATACATTGCTGCAGATAATAGATATGGTATATGCATGTTTTCATGTTCTGGTAGATATAATGTATGTATATACCTTTAAGTACCGTAGTTGAATGTGCAGATAGGAGTGTGTAGCACACCTCTTTTTTATTAGTGATTAGTGGGGGTTGAGAATAAAAGGGGAATTTTACTATGGGTCTGACATCCACTTGAGAAAGACACCTTCAGTGTCGAAACATGTTAAAAAAAAAAGTGGCGAGGAGACCTATAACTTCTACTGTTCACAATAAATTTGAAAGGTAATAATCGATAAGAGCCCAGTGCCTGTTTCTGTCCCTAGCGCTCATTTTATCATACCTTTTTACCTCATATCGTGCTCAATTCCTCCCTTTGGAGGGAGTGTGGGTTGAGAGCAGCTCTGGGACAGGATTTGGTCAGCACAGAGGATCTGCCCTTCTCTGGACTCGAGATCTCTGGGAGAAATGTTACAGTTCCATAAGGAAAAGCTTCTCTACACGTAGCATCGGATTTCTGCCTGCTGTTAAATCTCACCGCAAATCATTAACCTAGTTGTGCAGGGGGCACAACTAGAAAAGGTGAGTGAAATATTAATATAACCCCTTGCTTCGGCTAATTTGCACAGTGTGGCGCAACAATTTTCTTGTTTTTTTCCCATTTAATATATCTTGGCGAGTTGAGATTATTCATCCTGGTGGGAGCACGGTCTAAAACCCCTTTTATTTCCACACCACTCTTGTTTTATTGCAATGTTGAGGTGACCAAAAAAACGTAATTTTGGTATTTTTTACTTTTTTCCAATTATGCAGTTTACGGATCAGATTAATTTTATATAATTGATTTCTGAATGTGGCGATACCAAATTTGTTTTTATTATTTTTTTAATAGTTTTCTATCCACACCACTCTTGTTACTTATCCAAGGGAGATTGCAGCAGCCTGCCATCAGGTTATCACTGGATAAACCATAAACCATGAGTGTGTTGGTTTGGTTGTGACCCCCACAATCATCACAGGATGAGCAGTGTTTGCACAAATTTATTAATTCATACACAGGTATACCCTATGTGCGCTTTTTTCTTCCAGCCTTATTTTATACATGGCAATAAAATGTAATAACTGGTGATCAAAACAGCGCATCTACCCAAAAATGGTATAATTATTGTAAGCTCAAGACGCAAAAAACTAAGCTGGCATAGAGCCTCAGATCCTGAAAAATGAGAATGCCATAAGTCTTGGAAAATAGCATCAAAAGCACAATTTTTGTTTTGACAAATTTCTGAATTTTTTTTCACATGTTTGGTATTTATGAACTCTCGCACTGACCTGGGGAATCATATTGCCTGGTCAGTTTTACCATATAGTGAACATGGTAAATGAAAATCCCCAAAAAACTAATCATGAAATTGCACTTTTTTTACAATTTCATTGCACTTTTGGACCCCTGAGGAAGCTAATACGCTTGGCGATACACATGGGGGTATCTCCTTTCTATCCTACAATTCTGACCACCCTTCTGGGCATGGATAGGCACTCCTGCAGGTAGCTATGCTGATTTCCAGCAAGATTCAGATCCACTAGGCACACTGATCACCAGTTGCTCTATGTGCATTAATTCCTCTCCTGATGTTTGGGGCTATTTGGTACAATCAGTCCCAATTGTCCATTGTGTACTATATTGTAATAGGCATCGATAAAAGAGGGAACTGACGCTCTTTGGGCTCATATAATCAGGGTAATCCCTCATGTTTCAGGAGGTTTCAAACTCTCATTTGCACTCTTTGCATTGAACATGTATACTGCTTAGTGTCTTTTACAAGCCCATTGTGTTTGACCTGGCATTATTTCTGCTTTAGGGCATTGTTTAAACTTGCATTGAACTGCTAATATTCTGAGGGTTTGGTCTGGATTTATTGTGGGGAGAACTGGTGTACTTATTGTACACATCAGTACAGTGGCGGACCTTGAGCCCAGAGGGCCCTGGTGCAGCCATGGCAAGAAGCGGGGGGGGGGGGTGCTGGCAGCCGTCGGTGAGGAGTGTGAGGGGGGGTGCTGGGGGTGGTGGCAGCCGTCGGTGAGGAGCGGGGTGGGGTGCTGGCGGCCGTCAGCGAGGTGCGGGGGGGGGGGGCGGTTGTTGGAGATGCTGCTCTCCTACCTGCTGAACCGCGCCGGGTGCATGCAGAGTGCGGCAGAGGCAGAGGAGTGGAGGGGCAGGATCAGGCAAGGGAAGCAGGAAGCTTCCTGCTTCCCTTGCCTGACCCTCCTCTCCTCTGACATCGGGTTACGGGGGTCGGCTGGGGGCCATCCTGCAGGCTTGAGGGGCCCCCTAGCCGGTCAGGGCCCTGGTGCAGCTAAACCAGCTGCACCACGGTAGTTCTGCCCCTGCATCAGTAGTATATTTGTTGTACAGCTATGGCTTTTTTAATTGTTTTTACAACTGTTGTCCTTGTTTCTTGTATTATATTGGCTTAATAAAAATTTTGTATTGTGTTTTTGAAACTATAAAGTGATCATGGTTATTATATACACCTCTCTTCTTAATGTTAACTGATTTAAAGTCCAAGGTGTATTTAGCTGCCAAGATTAGTTTTGAATATATTTGATTGTATTCTATGGTGCCCTCCTACCATTACTGAATGTCATCGCACTTGGAATTTTTGCACTAACTTAACCTGCAGCGTCTATCATTCTTCTTGGAATAGGACTTCACAGTTTCTTGCACCTCCACTCCATGTGAAGATATTCTGGATCCTTGGTGGTAGACGCTGTGGGAAAAGAGAGTGCAGCGACTACACACTGCTTCTATCTCCACTGCAGCTTCTAACTGTGAAAGAAGACATCATCGGGGGGCAGACCACCCCTTTAATGCAAAATAAAAATTACATATTTTATTTACATGGTGGTGTATAGGTGTTTTTGATGTCTTTTCAGCTTTTGGTGTACATTTAAGTTTTGATGCATCTTTACTGCACCCCTATTTCATATTGGTGATGGTACCCTTTTAATCTGGTGACCTGATATACATCAGAATACTGTATTTGGCATATGTATGAGTGGGGTGCCGTTACATATGACTCTGAACTAGTTCATGTTTTTCTTACTATAGCATGTAGTCATCCATGCCATGTGATTTATCATTTGCACTGTGAGCTTTTTCCTGGAGTATGTGACAAATCTACATGAGAGCATGGTGTGAAAATAGCGTTAGGCTAGGGTCACACATAAGCCCTTGGTCCGTTTTTGGCTAAATTTTTGTCATTTTTTTTTCTAAGTCCAAAAACTGACAGAAAAACGGATTGGATGTAATAAATACCCTGTCCGTTTTTTTCTGGATCTCAATACATTGCTCTGTCCGCTTTTGAGCCAAAAACGTTGCTAGCAACGTTTTTAGCATCAGTTAAAAAACTCATGCGTTTTTTTAACATGGGGCCCTATGGGAAACGCATGCGTTAACGCATGGCACATATAGGCACCTGCGTTAACGCATGCGTTAACGCATGTGCGTTTTTAATGAAAAAAAATGAAAAAATGACTAAGTCCAAAAACGTTCAGAGGTGCAGGAGGCTCAAAAAGCACCCCAAAAAATACGGATTGGTCATGGAAATCACTTCCAAAAACGGATTTCTATGTGTGACCCCAGCCTTACTTGTCAAATAAAAGATCACTAACCTTAAATACTTTGGCTCCAGGGATCTCAGCTACACTTTCTTCAGAATAAGGGATATCTTGTTCAACAAAAAACTCCTTGAGTGCAATTTCACTGACATCAACCCCAACCACATTATGGCCCTTATCAGCCAGCCTAGGAGAAATCGTAATCAATACATTATAGTTCAAGGGCTTGTCCGGTCTACATCCAAAAGTCTGCAGTGACTCTATGTGACTGCAGATTTGTGAATCCTCAGATCCACACATTGTGCAATGTGACGATTCGCTGGTGGCAGAGCCGGCATAGCATCACGTGGCCTCTAGTATACAATATGTATAGTCCCAGCCACATCCCTACTAGATGGGCGCAGCCCTGCTCAATGCTAATATATGACACCGGCAAATCCTCACAGTGCGCACAATGTGAGTCACAAGTCTGCAGGCACATAGAGTTATTGCAGGCTTGTGGATTTAGACTGGACAACCCTTTTAATAAAAGAATATAGAATATTGTTTCAATTGATTGCTCACGATTATGAAAGCTCAGTGCTATCTGCATGTACCATTTCATATCCACCGCCTTGCCACAGAGAGGGAAAAAGATTTTCAGTCTTGTCCGACCATTTTGCATTTCATCAAGGAATTCTATAAGCAACCTGGGTAAAAAAAGGTTAAGAGGTTGACAATTTATTATTAGTTCATTATTTGCTAATAGAAAAGTTTCAGAAATGCAGGAAGTTTTTCAGGATACAGTGAAGTGTCTTCAGTAAGGGTGCACAGCCGCCACACTGGGTGATTATCACATAAAAGTTATAACACTGCACCAATTAGCTTTAGATACTTACGGGTGGATATCAGTTTCATGAAACGCAATATTTCTTGCTTCCCATGTGTTCTTCCAGTCGTCATCTGATAGAACCCGGTTCTGCTTGGTTTCACTGAATTCGGTAGGCTTGGACATAATTCAAACTGTGAAATAAAAGTCGCAATGTAAACTAGTAGTTTTAAGACAAATACATTCCTATGGATAAGCTATTGGGCAGTGTTGAATAAAGTGCTGTTGAATTAGAGGCTTATCTTTCTTTTGGAATTAGTAGTATTTTTAAATCATCATAGGCTTTGCTTTCACAAAACATATGCAGATGTGGAAAAGCAGAGCTGGGTTTTTACAGTGCTGTCACATTCATTATTCCAGTATCTGAGTTTGTAGTTTTATACATTTTAATTTAATATACAGGGTGGTCCATTTACATGGATGCACCTAAACAAAATGGGAATGGTTGGTGATATCAACTTCCTGTTTGTGGCACATTAGTATATGGAAGGAGGAAAACTTTTCCAGATGTGTGGTGACCATGGTGGCCATTTTGAAGTTGGCCATTTTGAATCCAACTTTATTTTTTCAATGGGAATAGAGTCATGTGACACATCAGACATATTGAGAATTTCATAAGAAAAACCATGGTGTTCTTGATTTTAACGCAACTTCATTCTTTCATGAGTTATTTACAAGTTTGTGACCACTTAATTATTGACAATCCAACACAATGGGCAGCACTTTGAACACATTTTATAAGTGGTCATAAACTTGTAAATAACCCATGAAATAATAAAGTTACATTAAAACCAAGCACACCATTGTTTTTCTTATGAAATTCTCAATAAGTTTGATGTGTCACATGACCCTCTTCCCATTGAAAAAAATAAAGTTTGATCCAAAATGGCCAACTTCAAAATGGCCACCATGGTCACCACCTATCTGGAAAGTTTTCCCCCTCCATATACTAATGTGCCACAAACAGGAAGTTGATATCACCAACCATTCCCATTTTATTTAGGTGCATCCATGTAAATGGCCCACCCTGTAGAATATAACCAATAGTATAATCAACATATTTGAAAATGGAAAAATATGTGAAGCACAAGTCCATTTAGCATCATATATATATTGAGTGGAATGTAAATTTCCACATCACTGTAAGTATTTATGGAAAGCGATATCAAGAGGTACCAGGGATCACATTGTGTATTTGAGTTTAAATGAAACATTAAAGCAATCACTTATGGGAGTTATGTGATTTTTTCCATTTTTACATCACTACTAATGCATACTTCATATACAGTATATCACAAAAGTAAGTACACCCCTCACTTTTTGTAAATATTTTATCTGTCCTCAAGTCTGAAAAATAAAGGTACATATTCATCGTGGAATAAAGCGCTACAGAATATGTCTGGCGCTATATAAATAAAAACTATTATTATTATTGCTAAATTATGAAAATCTGAGAATTAGAGAAGCATCTGATTGGCTCAAAATGTATTGTGCATCAGGACAGCAACCCCAAACACACAGGCAGTCAATAGTAGCTATCTTCAGCGTAAAGAAGAACAAGGAGCCCTGGAAGTGATGATATGACTCCCACTGAGCTCAGATTTCAACACCATTGAGTGTGTGTGGGATTACATGAAAAAATACGGTAGATGGAATTTGCACAAGCCTACATGAACAGATTATCAGTGGTTAGTTCTTCAAGATGTTGGGAACAACCTCCTTGTTGGATCCTTCAATAATTATGCTCAAGTGTACTTACAAGAACTGATGCTTTAAAGCGGTTTTGTAGGCAAAAAAGTGGTGACATATTGATTTAAAGTGAACCTGTCAGCAGATTCTTTGCATATAAGCTGCGGCCACCATTGGTAAGACTGCATATACATCTCCACGACTATCTGCATAACGTAATAAAAACAAACAAGTTTTATTATAGTCACACAGAGGGTGGTCCAGTCTGATGAGTGTCGAAGGTCTCGGTCAAGTGTCTCCTTTCTTCTTGTGAATGCCATCCTCTTCTCTGCTTTGTGCAGGTGATGCGTCCTATGTCACCCATATAGTTTCCTCCATTGTGCTCCTGCGCACACATACTTCGCTGTGCCTTGCTGACGGCAGAACAAAAGTACTGTAATGCGCAGGTGCAGGAAAAGGCCAAAGAACTACATCAGGAGACTGTGTGCGGGTGACATAGAACTCGTTACTCACAGAGAAGACTGCATTCATAGAAAGAAAGCCCTCGCCGGACAGAGATCTGTGACACACATCTGACTGGACTGCTCCCCCAGGTGACCATAATAAAAGATGATTTTTGCATTGCACAAATCTTCCTAGGGATTTACATATACAGTATTCCAGAATGCTGTGAATAAGGTCTTCGTGATGGCGGCCGCAGCTTATATGCAAAAAAAATGCTGACAGGTTCACCGTAATTTAGATTTGTCTTTTGTACAATAACTGTGCATTTAGTCAACTGAAAAAAATATACTATTGAACCCTTCAACCATTGGCTGTTTGCTGTTTTTTCCTCCCCTTCTTTCAAGTGCCATAACTTTTTACTTTTCCATTAGTATAGACATATGAGAGCTTGTTTTTCGTGGGACGAGTTGTATTTTTGAATTAAATCATTATTTTACCATATAGTGTACTGGTAAACATGAAAAAAATTCCAAGTGCAGTGAAATTGCAATGTTTCCTTTGTGCTGCGTAAAAAACGCATGCGTTCAAACACAACCGCTTTTTGCATTGCATTTGCATGCATTTCCTCTTACAAATCTATGGGTGTGTTAACGCATGCATTTTACTGCGTTTCTATGCATTAACGCAGCTGACAAATGCATTGCGTCAACACGCAACAAAAACGTGATGTGAAAATGCCCTGAGCTATTGTGAGGGTGTGCTCTTCTTTCCCCTGCATGATTGTCTGCTTAGAATTGACAGCGTCAGACAGAGGGAAGAATTACAAACTACTTTGACAACCCCTTCTCATCCCCCATGTTAGCCCCCCGAAAAATAAAAAAAGCTTACACTCCCCTCCGATGCAGTCATGGTTCCTGCGATGTTGGAATTTACATTCCCAGGACCCACGTGTAGTGATGGGCGAACCTGAACTGTATAGTTCTGGGTCCGTACCGAATACCTAGTGTGCGGGCACAGATCCTGAACACAGACTTCCCTGGGAAGTTCGTGTTATAGTTCGGGTTTGGGCTCAAGGGCGGGGAGTTGTAAAAAAAAAAAAAAAAAAAAAAGAAAATACTTATTAAACAGCGATATACTTACCAGGTCCCGCCATGTCTATTGCAGGGGCCACTCATTAACTTCCAGGATATTCACTGCAGGGGGACCGAGCAACCAATCACAGACGCTGTCACAGAGAATGGGCCTCTGTGATTGGCTGTTGGAGTAACCTGAAACCAGCCCATACATTCTAGCATCTACTACCTGCTAGAATGTGTGGGCTGATTCCAGATTGCCCCAACAGTCAATCACAGACCCCCATTCTCTGTGACAGCATCTGTGATTGGTTTTTGTATCTCTCTGTAGTAAATATCCCAGAAGTTGATGAGTGGCCCCAGAAGTAGATGTAGCAGGATGATATGACAGCGGGATCCAGTAAGTATAATGCTCTTTAATCACCTATCTTCTTTCTTTTACAGTCCCCACCCCATCCCATAACTTTAAAGTCTGAGTTCGGGGTTTGGACTTAAGTTCGAGTCCTGTTCGGCCCCGAACCCAAACTTTAAAAACATTAGTCTGGGCGAGTCCGCCGAACCCAAACATCGGTGGGTTCACCCATCACTACCCACGTGACATTCTTATGACACACCAGTGTTTTTTAATGGCCACTTTACACGTCCCGATATCGTCGTCCAACTTCGATAAAAAGTCACGTGGTTCGTGCATTGGCCCCGATATCGTTCGTGCGTTGTATGGTGTAAATGACCAATTCGATGCAAGATCGATGCCAAATGATATCGGGGAAGAATTGTGCAGGCTCTCCAACTGCCTGATATTGGATGGACGATCTGGCAGGATTCTTCTGTGTGACAGTCCAACACCGACTTGGAGCACAACTTCCCCTATTCACTCCCATGTTAAATGGTCGTTCCCAGGTTCGCTTGTCCAAGGGGGCGTAGACATCGCAGTTGTGTTGCCTGCCGATATCGCTCTGTGTAACATCTCCTATGCGATCTTGGATTTCAGCCAAAAAAGTGCGTGCTCCCGTGCCGTTGTATACAATATCGAAACGATGTTGGGACGTGTAAAGTGGCCATAAGAGAATTTCAAGTGTAATCCACCTAAAGGCCCAGTTACACACACAGATAATTGTGCAGACATTGTTCACAGATTTCTGGTTGCAGTGAAATCATGGACACATTGCTCCATTTGTACACGGCCACAAAATGGAACAATGTGTCCATGATTTCACTGCAACCAGAGATCTGTGAACAATGTCTGCACAATTATCTGTGTGTGTAACTGGGCCTTAAAAAAGACACTGCTTGCACATAATCTGAGTAAGGCGGCTGTCACACGCTTCAATGTTGAGAGCGATATTGTTAGCGATCACATGCACGCGCGATCGCTAACAATATCGCTCACATCGATGGTGAGCTGTCACACAGACAGACTCACCAGCGATGTGGAGCAGCGAGATCGCTGGTAACTATGGTACACATCGGGTTACTAGGCGCCGCGCGGCGCTTAGTAACCCGACGTTTACCATAGATACCATCTCCCAGCATAGGCTCTGCCGCTGGGAGATGGATCATCGTGGTGTCACACACCACGATGAGGCAGATTGATCAAGCGATTATCGCTTGATATGAGCTCCGGCTCACAAATCTGTGATCTAACAATCAAGCGATTTTACAGTGTAAAATCGCTTGATTACACGTAGCGATGCACAAACGATATCGCTTAAGCGATCAAAAAGCAGATCGTTTAAGCGATATCGTGCAGGAAATTGATGTGTGTGACGGCCGCTTAAGAGCAAACTTCTCTAGTAATCCGTTACACTTTGCCCTGCTATTTCAGCATAGTAACTATACTGTTTACTTAGTTTACTTAACCCCTTAACAACTACAGCTCACAGATTATTGTCACAAGCATAACACCCAATAATAATGAATATTTAGGTTATCCAAAAATAATATTAGCAAAAAATATATGTTCAAGTCTTGCTACACTTATATTAGTCCATAATCATTATCAATTAGGCTTGTGTTCCTAAAGTGCAATCTTGGCCAGGTTCATACACATATCGTCACGAGACTGGATTCATCAATGGTAAACAAGTAATCTGTCATGTGTTTCCACAAAGCCCAGCAATGACATCATATATTTATAATGTACGCACCTATGCTACTGACATGCAACACATGCACCAAAAATCCAATGACATCACATCCGTTGTACTGACATCTCATACTGCCACCACAATTCATCTTTTCAAGATGCATTCAAATTATATATCAACATATTAGTCCTGTGCATGCACCAACATATCAACATGTGTCGATAATATATAGTGTGTAATAATATAATTACATATTACTCTGTTAGGGTGGAAACACACTATGCGAGATGCATGCCAGATACTCGCATGAGTCTCGTTTGACTAAAGAGCAACGGCCCCTGCCTCTCTGAACTGGAGCGCACCAGCTGCTTGTGTTTCTATGCAGCTCCTGTCCAGAGAAGCAGGGACTGTTCCAGGTGAGTCATGCGAGACTCATGTGAGTATCTCACATGCAACTCTCATAAGTGTGTTTCCACCCTTACATTGTCAAACATGACTACATGTGTGCAAGCTGTTGGAATATTGATGAGCTGCAGCAAATCAGCAACTGAATGAAGACGTCTGATGTTTGCAGGTGTCTGTCGACACAATGTCAGCTCCACCTCTCAATGGTTCAGCTGACTTACATCTAATGTGTACAGGTCCCATTTACAACCTCTAATAAAATATAGCAATATTTCTATATGTCTACCTCAAAACGTGTTCGAGGTTTACGGTCATTAAAATTAGAATTAAGTATTTGAAGTCTTTAAAGTCAAGTGCTTGAACACCGCATTCTTTTAACGCCAATTATTCACACCTTATCTAATTCTAAACTAACTAATAAGCTGCTTTTAGCTTCATCATCCTATAAAACCTAGAAAAAAGAAAACATAAAAACAAAGGTTTGCTTATTTGTTATAGCTTGTATTGTGATAAAAATGGCAGGAAAATGAGGGTATATTTAATATAGAATGTTACACTTACTCCTTGCATTCATTCACAAATGAAATAAATTATAACAAATATAATATTTTGCAATAGTCTGAAACCTTAGGCATGATAGTCTTTCAAAAGCAAAATTGCAATCGGAGACATCCTATAGACCCTACAGCGTCCTGCTCTTACCTGTGAATTAGTTCCGGACTCTTCAGAGGATAACAAATGACAAGACGCTTTAAGTAGAAAGCTTGATCCCTCCTCCTTTGCCCTGGAATGTATGTTTAGTGAGCTAGTCACCATGAATAATCACTTTACAGAGCTGCACTATAAACTCAGTTTCTATAGGTTTGTTTTGAAAATATTTTCCAGAAAGAACAAACTACTTAGTCCAGGGGTCTCAAACACGCGGCCCGAGGGCCGCATGCGGCCCCTGGGGCTTCACTATGCGGCCCACGGCACCTTGGACAACATAATGAGGCATCGCCCTAGTGCAGAGAGCCACTGCAATCCCTGCTGTGTGATGACTTCCGTCCATGGCACTAACAAGCTCTGCCACTCAGCAAGATCAATGTAAGCTGCCAGCCAACGAGAGGCCAGCAGCTGACGGCGGAATATGACGTCACCTGCGGGCCTCTGGCTGGCAGATTGCATTGATCTTGCTGAGCAACAGAGCTTGTCTGAGCGGCGACTGGAGGAAGTCATAGCACAGCGGAGGCCAGAAGCCAGCACAGCGGAGGCCAGAAGTCAGCACAGCAGGGACCGCGGCGGCCCCCTGCACTGCAGCGATGCATCATTAAAGTGAGAAAAGTGTGAGTGTGTGAGGGTGAGTGTATGTGAGTGAGGATGTGTGTATAAGTGTGTGAGTGTGAGAGTGTGTATGAGGATGTGTGTGTGTGTGAGAGAGAGAGTGAGCGTGTTTGTGTGTGAATGAGTGTATAAAAAAAAAGGTGAAACAGGATGGGGGGGCATCACTATAAAAGTAGATCAGGATGGGGGACATCACTACAAAAGGGGACCAGGATGCAGGACATCACTACAAAAGGGGTCCAGGATGGGGGACATCACTACTAAAGGGGATCAGGATGGGGGACATCACTAGAAAAGGGGATCAGGATGGGGACATCACTAGAAAAGGAGATCAGAAAGGGGATATAACTACAAAAGGGGATCAGGATGGGTGACATCGCTAGAAAAGGGGATCAGGATGGGGGACATCACTAGAAAAGGGGATCAGGATGGGGGACATTAGTAGAAGAGGATAATTACTACAGGATGGCGACATTACTACAAGAAGGGGATCAGGATTTGTACTTTACTACATTGAGCAAAAAAGTCTGGTATTACTAAAAATATCACTTAGTTCTACGAGGGATGTGGCCCCCCGCTATAAATGTTGTTCTATGTGCGGCCCACCAACCAAGCCGAGTTTGAGACCCCTGACTTAGTCAGATGGATGCGCACACTTCCAATTTGGCAGCATCTATAAGAATATCTGCAACCAACCCTAATCTAAAGATAAACGAAAACCGGAGTTAGTTTTACCGGTAACGATGTTTCCAGGAGTGCACATGACAGTACCGTATGAAGAGTAAATATCCTCTGTAGGGACAAGAAGCACAAGAGATTAAAAACCCTCCCACCCCCAACCTCCTCAGTGATTTTCCAAGAACCACATTGGCTGGGTAAAACACAATTTTATTCTAGTTGTGGGCCCTTTCACACTGGGGTTTTTTGAAAAATGCGGCAGTCGCGGTTTAAAAAAAAACCCGCATCTGCTGCATTTTCCGCCTAACGGCTGCACTTGCTGCAAGCCCCATGCATTGTCTATGGGGCTTGAAGTAAGTGTGCGGCAAATGCGGTTCCGGCATTTGCGGGCACGAAAAAAACCGTGGTCAGCTGCGTTTTTGTTTGCGGCCGCAACTGCCGGAACCGCATTTGCCGCACACTTACCGCAAGCCCCATAGACAATGCATGGGGCTTGCTGCAAGTGTGGCATAAGTGCAGCTGTTAGGGCCCTTTCACATCAGCGGTATTTTCAAATCGCGGCAGATGCGGTGAAAAAAACGCATCTGCCGCGATTACCGCATAACCGCGACACTTGCGGCACACTTGCGGCAAGCCCCATGCAATGTCTATGGGGCTTGCGGTAATTGTGCGGCAGGTGCGGCAAGTGCGGTTTCGGCACTTGCGGCAGGTGCGGCCGCGAAAAAAAACGCTGCAAGCAGCGTTTTTTTCCGCGGCCGCACCTGCCGCAAGTGCCGAAACCGCACTTGCCGCCCCTGCCGCACCCTTACCGCAAGCCCTATAGACATTGCATGGGGCTTGCCGCAAGTGTGCCGCAAGTGTCGCGGTTATGCGGTAATCGCGGCAGATGCGGTTTTTTCACCGCATCTGCCACGATTTGAAAATACCGCTGATGTGAAAGGGCCCTTAGGCGGAAAATGCGGCAGATGCGGGGTTTTTACCGTGACTGCCGCATTTTTCAAGAAACCCCAGTGTGAAAAGGTCCTTAGTCATACACATGTTAAATTCACATACAGTAGAAAATAGGGAGGGAAATAAGGGTGCTGTCATGTGGACTCCTGGAAACATCGTTACCAGTAAGACTAACTCTGGTTTTCTGGTACATGCCCATGACAGCACCGTAGGAGTATCCCCAAGAACTCACAGTTTAGGGTGGGACAATTGCCTGAAGTACCTTCCGACCAAACACAATTCTCTGTTGTGAAAGAATATCTAATTTGTAGTGTCTGCAAAATGTAGTATGGCCTGACCAGTTGGCTGCTGTACATATCTGTCCAATGGTAGCACCTGCCTCTAGTAGCCCATGATGTAGACACTCTAGTAGAATGTGCTTTGATAATTTCAGGGGGAGACTGCCCTTCTGAAAGATACGCTACATTAATCATGAACCCAATCCATTTAGCTAAGGATGGTTTTGAGGCTTTCCTGCCTCCATTTTTACCCCCAAACTGTATGAAAAGATTAGAATCTAATCTCCAGTTCCGAGTAGCTTCCACATAGGCCATCACTGCACCGCGGACATTGAGATGGTGAGATTCTTCGTCCTTCAGAGTTTTAGGGTTGTCGCAGAATGACGGAAGAACCACTTCTTGGTTTAAAGTCAGCGATGACACCAACTTCAGGGAGAAACTTGGATCTAGTTTGAGAATGATACAATCCTCCCGTATCTGCATATATGATTCGACCATGAAGAGAGCCTAGATCTCACCTAACCATTTAGCCGTGGTGATTGCCACCAGGAAGACAGTCTTTAGAGTCAAGTTCTTTGTGTCCAATTCACTAACTGGTCCACAGGATGGATTGCAAAGGACTCTCAGGACAAGATTCAGATCCCACAGAGGGGAATAAATTCTCTGGGCAGGTCGAAGTCTCTAGACAGTCTTGACAAATCTGATTAATCAAGGATGTGAGGACAATGATGTGTCGAAAAAAGCACTTAGTGCCGCAATCTGCACCATCAAGGTACTTGGTCTAAGACCTGTGTCAAATCCCGCAGGATGATGTTGTAGTTTGTTAGTCAAGTATCACTGGAATGTCTGGTTAAGAAATGTCTACGGTTTTGTGAAACTGACAGAAGGTCTTCCAGACCTTGTGATATATTGCCTCAGTGACAGGTTTTTCTACTAGCCTGCATGGTCTGGATCACTTTATGGCGGCCGTCACACGCTAAGATATCTAGAACGATATTGTAAGCGATCATGTGCACGCGCGATCGCTTACAATATCGCTCACATCGCTGGTGAGATGTCACACAGACAGACTCACCAGCGATGTGGATCCGCGATCTCGCTGGTAACTATGGTACACATCGGGTTACTAGGCGCCACGTGTCGCTTAGTTACCCGACGTGTACCATAGTTACCATCTCCCAGCATAGGCTCTGCCGCTGGGAGATCGTTCATCGTGGTGTTATACACCACGATGAAGCAGATCGCTAAATCGTAATTCGCTAGATCTGAGGTCCGGACCTCAGATCTCGATCTTGCGATTTGATCAGATCTCGCTCGTCGTATCTTGCCGTCACACGCACAGACATCGCTTACGCGATGTTTAATCTGCCGCGTTCAAGCGATATCTTGCGTGATATCTGTGCGTGTGACGGCCGCTTATCGGATAATCCTTTTGCCTTTAGGATCTCCCCTTCAGAAGCCAGACTGAAAGCTGGAGTTGTTGAAGATTCTGATGAAACAGCGGACCTTGCGTCGTAAGATCTTCCCTCAATGGTAGAAAGATTGGGTCCTCCAATGCCAGATGACGGAGACGGGAGAACCACTTTCTCCTTGGCCAGAAAGGGACAACTGTTATAACTGTCACCCTGTCTTCCTGAATTTTTCGCAGGACCTTTGGAAATAGGGGAGTAGGTGGGAAGGCATATGTTAGGCCGTCTCCCCAATACTGTGAGAGAGCATCCACTGCCAGAGGATGATCTCCTGGGTCGAGAGAGAAGAAAGATGTCGTCTTCGTATTTGTCCTGGACGCAACTGATCTAGGCGAGGCTGACCCCTGTGAGTCAGTTGCAGGAACACTTCCACGTTCAGTTCCCATTCCGGAGCCTTTATCTGATGCCTGCTGAGGTAGTCTGCTTCTCGAAGTTCGGATCCCCGAAGGTGAACCGCTGAGATGGAGCTCCCTATCTTTCCCATGTCTAGAAATATCTTGTTGGCCAAAGACTGGAGCCTTGGGTGTCTTGGCCACCCTGAGGTCTGATGAAGGAGACGGCAATGATGTTGACTGATAGTATCTTCACCTGTCTGTCCTTCAGGACAGCTCGGCTTCTCCTTAGGGCTTCCCAAATTGCCTGTAATTCCTGGAAATTCGATGATCGGGTCTGAATCTTTGTGGACCATGTCCAGTGAAGATAACAATCCCCCACTCGAGATCCCCACCCAGAGAGGCTTGTGTCTGTGATTACTAGAAGACGAGGCTCCAAGGTCCATTTCACTCCAGTCTGTAGATTTTCCTGGTCGAGCCACCAATGTAGGGAGTCCTGGGCATCTGTAGACAGAGATATCTCCATGTCCAGACAATTCTGGTGTTTGTCCATCACTGCCAGGATGGATTTCTGCAGAGCCCTGGAATGGACTTGTCTCCATCTGTCATGATTCCCAGAATATGCATCGCTTCTCAGATCGATGGGAGTTTCTTCCTTACCAAGAAACCAATCCTTTGATGGATTGACATCAACTTGTCTTCTGAGAGAGAGGGCATTCTTCTACGGGAGTCGAGACAAACGTCCAAAAAGATGCATGAGGTGCATGGGACAAGATTCAATTTTTCTTTGTTCAGGATCCAACCCAACTAGGTTAGCCTCAATAAGACTAATTCCAGATGCCGTGTCATCAACTGAAGGGAATCTGTCACTATCAAGAAGTCGTCCAGATAGAGGATGATTGTTATACCTCTGCGCCATAAATAAGTAACCACATCAGCCATGATCTTCATAAAAAATTCTGAGAGTGGATGAGAGGCTGAAAGGAAGACACTGGAATCAGTAGTGGAGAACCTGACTTCCTGACACTAAGGTAAGCCTCTGATATAGATCCATGAGGTCTAGGGCATTACTGCATCCTTGTTTATCAAGCCATGTCACATTTTATTGATTCCATGGGGAACTGTTTGTATCTGACCCAGCGCTTCAGGGGTTTTAAATTCATTATCGTGCGAAACTCCCCGGCTAGGTTCAACATGGAAAATCGGGAATGATAATGATTAAAACATTGTTCCAACAGGAATAATTACCCCATGAGGCAAAGTCTCTCTACGTCTGCTTCTAGCCGACTGAAAGAGATGTGGGGACCCTTTATCAACCCAAATGTTTGAGGCAGGAATTGGGCCTCTATTCGATAATCCTGAGGAATAGCGGCAAAATCTAGGAATTCCTTTGTAACCCGTCCTGTTCCTTTGGACGAGTTTGAACAGAAGTGAAATCTCCCATCCTTGTCCCCTTATTAAAATACCATTGTGGAGCTAGCTTATGAAAAAGGACCTAGCTAGGTATGGAATTCTTGGGGAGTTGTCCAAGACAACCCTCCAATTCATCTAGCCAGTGATAGATTTAGCTACAGATGTAGCAGCGATTTTTGACTTTATAGTTGCCGCTGAGGCTTCCCAGGCCTTTTTGTCAAAATTGACTGCCCTTTGAACCTGTACTGCTTTTGTTCTCCACCATAAGTGGGATTAAGGACTGTCAACAGAAGACCCAATAAAAAATGGGGACCATTAAAAACTGAGCCTTACACGACCCTGGGGTATTTTGGAGTGTTATGAATCCTCAATGTATAGCACGGCCTGACACAGTACAGTTTATTACAACAAGGCATAGTGTAGCACAGCTTGGCACAGTACAGCAATGCATAGCATGGCACAGCACAGTACAGCACGACATGGCCCAGTACAGCAAGGCACAGCACATCACTGCCTAGTACAGGAAGGTACAGCATGGTACAGTATTGCACTGCATGACAGAGTGCAGCAAGGAACAGCATGGAATAGCACAGTAAAGCATATAACAGCATGGCACAGTATTACAGTACAGCACAGCCTAGTACAGCATGGTACAGTAAGGCACAGTACAGCATCATACAGAAAAAACATGGCACAGTATAACATAGCACATCCCAGCATGGCACAGCACTGCCCAGCATGGTACAATATGGCACAGAATGACACGGTATGGCTCAGTATGGGACAGCAAGGCAAGGCACAGCTTGTATCATATACTACAGCACAGCATGGCACAGTATGGTACAGCATGACCTAGCATGGCACGGCATAGCATGGCCTGATCCATTATGGGACAGTATGGCACAGAATGGTACAGCATGGCACTGCACAGTATGGTACAACCCGATACAGTATGACACAGCACGGTACAGCATAGTATGGTGTGGCATAGCATGGTACGGTATGGCACAGCACAGTATGGTACAGCATGGCATTGCATGGTACAGTACAGCAAGACACAGCACGATACAGCCTGGCACAGCACAGTACAGCATGGTATGGAACAGCACAGCATGGTATGACAGCACAGAATGGTACAGCATGATATCACATGGTACAGCACAGCCAACACAGACATCCCAACACAGACTTGTACAGTGTGGCACAGCCAGCTCCTACCCCCAGGCAGGTCAGGTCCTCCTGCTACCCTGGTGTCCACAGCTGGACCGCGTTTAAATTTTCCCGCGCCGACCGGAAGTGCGTCATCCCGAACTTCCAGTTTGACGCCAGGCGGTCCCTGCAATGGAGAGAGGCCCGATGTCACCGGAACAGGACGCCAAAAAACCTCTGGCGATGGAAGAAGCGGCACCCGGAAGCTCCTTCCACCGAAGGGCTGAAGAACTCTCATCAGGGAGTGTCGGTCACGGGACCCGCTTGACGGCGGGAAAGAGAGAGCCACAGCTTTCCCGATCCGTCCGGGTCCCTGTAAGTATATTCAGCGCTGTGGCGCTCCTTCAGCCAGTGCCCCTACACCAGCACTCTCCTGTACTCCCTGTCCTGTGTAGGGACAGGAAAAACACTGAGGAGGTTGGGGGTGGGAAGCCTTTTAATATCTTGTGCTTCCTCTCCCTACAGAAGATATGGGATTACTCCTACGGTGCTGTAATGGGGACATACTGCAAAATATGACGTTTCTAAAGTTGTGTAGTCATAATTAGTATACATAGGAGATTTACTAAACATAATCTGGCAGAATTCTGCATTATTAATCATATGAATTGAAATAATTGAAAGGAACAAACAAACAGAAAAAAGAGTCTGGATATCAAGGTTTTTTATGTATGCAATAGCATTGTCATTTCCTGTGTAGAAGTCGTTTTTGTCACCAGTGTAGAGTCTGAGGGGACATTCCTCAACAATGTGCTGAATTGTTTTATGGTCAGCTCCACAGGCACAAGCTGGAGAGTCAGATTTTCCCCACTTATCCACAAGATATGCACAAATACCATAGTTCTGATATGATTCAGAATGACCCAGGTTTTCCTTGGTAGATTAAAGCCTGGTGGTGGCTTTTGTAAGTGAGGAAATGTTTGAAGCTCACCGGCTACTGCACTGACCTAAAGTTCTCGCCATTTCTCTTCTAAATTACAATCATGTTCATACGTGGTAACTGTGGTTCGGATGGGTGGATGTCTTGATTTCAGCCATTGTATTAGAACATCTTATATATTTTGATGTATTGGGTGGTTTTTATTATTCACTACTGTAATGTCCACACGATATGAGGTATTCACAAGGGTAAATTTTAACTGTACTTTATTTTTTTCTTCCATCTTTCTCCATCATATAACATAGCAGTCTTTCATCAGCATGCTCCAAAGTGAAACTAAAAACTTAACTTCCCACCTCCTTCTTCTCATTACCCATGATACACCAGACCTAGTTTTCTTAAAGAGACAGATCTAATTATTGTACATTACAACTACTTTTGTGTATTCTTTAAGTAGGAGCTTTTGTCTTTTGAGGTTTGCAGGTGCGATATGGCTGAAGACAGGTAACCAGTGGACGGGCGTAGGTCTGATGGCACAAGATATCATGTGCATAGAGTTGTTCATCTGAGTGTCGATTGCGTTCACGTGACAACTATTCAACCATACTGGAGCACAATATTCTGCCGCAGAATATATCAAGGCAAGGGACATTCTCAAGAAAGGTGTTGAAAAGCCCCAGGAGGATCCACAGAGTTTCTGCATGCTTTCAGTTTCTGTGCTGTACAGACAGAGAGAGGGTGGATCCTCGAGGCTGCAAAACAACACGCACTAAGGGCTAAAGAATATAGCCCCTGCTAATTATTATCACTAATGAGTAAGTATTAAAATGTTTTTATGCACTTTCACAGGATGTTTTAGGAGACAAAAGGAGTGTGAGATTAGTGATAGGATGCGGCAGGGAAATGTTTTGGTAGCTTAGGTGGTGTTTTGGAGGTGACAGGATCCCTTTAAGCATTCTAGAAGCCTGTATAGGCAACTCAATAAAGCAATAAGTCTATAGTTTCATGGATTATCTTCAGCCTTCCTTGGTTTTAACAATGCAATGATCTTGCCGTGTTTTAATTTACTAGGGACATGAGCATTCTCTATATCATCAGAGAACTTTACCAGACATTTTTCACATAAGGTTCACAGTTTGAGAAATTCGGGATGAATCCCATCAAATCCGGGAGCTGTGTTACTTTTAGTATCAACAAGGGCAATTTCAATCATACAGGTTGTAAAAGGATGGGAGTATTCTTCAGTTGGTGTCATAGCTGATTTTTGTAGCTTAAACTTATTTTTAACTTCTATGGTATGAGATTGGTCATTAGATCTTGAGGTGTTCAAAATGTGTACTGCGATTTGGTTTGGGATTAAAGTATTTGTTTACTCTTTTGCTTTACAGTTTTCTTCTAGATTTCTTAAAAGAGATCACGCTGTTCTACTGGACCATTTAATATCCAAGTTCTCAACTGTTTCCATCCATTTGACACAACGTGTTGCAATGTTCAGCAACTCATCACCGATTTCACCATCTTCACTCTCAAGGAATTGTCTGTACAGTTGTTCACATTCATCAGTCCATCTTGAGATGTATCCTTTGCAAAAGGAAAGTGGTATTGATTTGTTTGCAGCTTTGATAACAGCTTTATTGAACAACTCATCGTTTTTACTGATTGGGGGTATCCAGCCTATACACTTGTCAAGATGATGTGCAAATGTCTTCCAGTTGGCTTTAACAAAATTCCATCAAGGACGTGGTACGAAGTTACAAGAGAAATACTCCAATGGTGATGATGACAGGGCGATGCCGACTATGAGAAATTTTTTGACAACACAAGATGTAGGTAGAGGTTGATTTGTTTCCGTTGCGTGATACAAAACATAGATCAGGGTTGTATCCTCTGTCAGGCTGATAATTGTAAGGTTGGAAAATCCTTTGCGCCAAATACCAGGAATGTGTTGTGCACGTCAGACCAATTTACCAGGTGCTCAACATTGTCATCATTGCTAGCATATTGCTAGAGCTCGTGGTGACTGTTGAAATCTCATATGCACAGTCATATGAAAAGTTTGGGCACCTCTCTTAATCTTACTCTTTTTTTTAGTTTGAAATTGTTTTTTTGCTACAGCTATTTCAGTGTGATATATGTAATAACTGATGGACACAGTAATATTTCAGGTTTGAAATGAGATTTATTGTACTAACCAAAAATGTGAAATATGCATTATTTCAAAATTTGACAGGTGCCAAAGTATGGGCACCCTTCTGATTTTCATGATTTGAATACTAACTACTTTTTACTGACTTACTGAAGCACTAAATTGGTTTGGTAACCTCATTGAGCTTTGTACTTCATAGCCCGGTGTATCCAATCATGAGAAAAGCTATTTCAGGTGTCCACTTGCAAGTTGTTCTCCTAGTTGCATCTTCTCTGAGGAGTGGCATCATGGGCTCCTCAAAACAGCTCTCAAATGATCTGAAAAAAAAGATTGTTCAACATAGTTGTTCAGGGGAAGGATACAAAAAGTTGTCTCAGAGATTTAACCTGTCAGTTTCCACTGTGAGGAACATAATAAGGAAATGGAAGACCACAGGGACAGTTCTTGTAAAGGCCAGAAGTGTCAGGCCAACAAAAATATCAGAGAGGCAGAGAAGAAGAATGGTGAGAACAGTCAAAATCAATCCACAGACCACCTTCAAAGACCTGCACCATCATCTTGCTGCAGATGGTGTCACTGTGCATTGGTCAACAATACAGCGCACACTGCACAAGGAGAAGCTGTATGGGAGAGTGATGCGAAAGAAGCCGTTTCTGCATGCACGCCACAAACAGAGTCGCCTGAGGTATGCAAAAGCACATTTGGACAAGCCAGTTTCATTTTTGAAGAAGGTCCTGTGGACTGATGAAACAAAGATTG
The DNA here is from genome assembly GCA_033576535.1 of Allobates femoralis. Taxonomy (NCBI): domain Eukaryota; kingdom Metazoa; phylum Chordata; class Amphibia; order Anura; family Aromobatidae; genus Allobates; species Allobates femoralis. Next base: position 216,272,228 of record JARQOC010000005.1, on the reverse strand, counting down.
AGTTATTTGGTCATACAACAAGGCGTTATGCATGGCGCCACAAAAACACAGCATTCTAAGAAAAACACTTGCTACCCACTGTCAAATTTGGGGGAGGGTCCATCATGCTTTGGGGCTGTGTGGCCAATGACGGCACCGGGAATCTTGTTAAAGTTGCGGGTCGCATGGATGCCACTCAGTATCAGCAGATTCTTGAGAATAATGTTCAAGAATCAGTGTCAAAGTTGAAGTTACGCCGGGGATGGATCTTTCAGCAAGACAATGATCCAAAACACCGCTCCAATTCTACTCAGGCATTCATGCAGAAGAACAATTACAATGTTTTGGAATGGCCATCCCAGTCCCCAGACCTGAATATCATTGAATATCTGTGGGATGTTTTGAAGCGGGCTGTCAATGCTCGGCGACCATCAAACTTAACTGAACTGGAATTGTTTTGTAAAGAGGAATGGTCAAAAATACCTTTATCCAGGATCCAGGAACTCATTAACAGCTACAGGAAGCGACTAGAGGCTGTTATTATTGCAAAAGGTGGATCTACTAAATATTAATGTCACTTTTCTGTTGAGGTGCCCATACTTTTGCACCTGTCAATTTTTGAAATAATGCATATGTCACATTTTCGGTTAGTACAATAAACCTCATTTCAATCCTGAAATATTACTGTGTCCATCAGTTATTACATATATCACACTGAAACAGCTGTTGCAAAAAAAACAATTTTAAACAAAAAAAAAAGAGTAAGGCTGTGTTCACACTGGGCGTTTTTGGGCTGTTTTTGCTCAGCAGTTTTTGTAGCCAAAACCAGGAGTAGAGCAATCAGAGGAAAAGTCTAATAGAAACACGTCACCACTTCTGGATTTAATCACCCACTGCTGGTTTTGGCTACAAAAACTGTTGAGCAAAAACAGCCCAAAAACGCCCAGTGTGAACACAGCCTAAGATTAAGAGGGGTGCCCAAACTTTTTCATATGACTATATATGGTAGGATGTGGATGGACATGGATAATTTTAGTGAGCCATTGTATTGCAGGAGGCTTGTAAATATTAACAATTGTGATATCACCAACTATAATCACAACTTCATGGATGTTATTTTCAACAGATGTGGATATAAGCACATATATTTTCAATGTTACCTTTCACATAGGTAGCTACACCGTAGTGGGAGTCATATGTAGCACCAATTAAATCAAACCCAGAATTGAAGCCACAAGCTAGAATTTGGTCTTCATTTTCAACATGAGTTTCCTGAAGAACAAGAACATCTATTTTGCTATCGCTGAGAAACTTGTGGAGGAAATCACATCTTGAGCGGTTGCTACCTTCAATATTGATTTAGCAGATTTTCACAGTGGGGCTAAGGTCTTTCATTTGAGAAATGTCATTTGTGATGGTACGATTATTATTTGTAGACATTATCAAAGTTGATTCCGTAATACTTGTAGTACACAGAGTGCACCATACGTATTATGGCTTTTTGGCACAAGACACAAGCGTTTGGGGCTCACAGAGATATATCTTTACTTTATATATAATCACAAAGCAATATGAGCCCATATACATTGTCTCTAAATTGTAACTTTACTTATAGGGAATCTGTCAGCAGGTTTTTTCTATCTAATCTGAGAGCAGCATGAGGTAGATAAGACATTGATTTCCAAAGCATGTCTCTTATTAGTGTGTTTGCTGCTTCAATATTATTAGTGTTTTATCAGCAGAAGGTTATCACTGCTAGACTATTTGCCTGTGTTCATTCTGGTCCAACCACAACCTGTAACTCTGATTAGCAGCTCAATCTCAATATGTATTGTACAAAGAAAGCTCTGGTGTGGGTGGGGTTACCTTTCTGAGCTCTTCTACATCTAAAAACTCTTTTGTAACCAGTAAAGTGATACATCATTGGAATCTGGGTCTATTTTCCTACGTTATGCAGCTCTCAGATGAAGTATCAAGAACTTGGTGACATTCCATTTAATACCGCAAGCTAAGGCTTTTCTGACAATCATTTGAGCAATAAGCATCCTCAGAGGTCAAGTGTTGAAGGGACAGTTTTGAGTTCCCTCAAATTCTTTTTGGGAAACCTAACAAATCATTTCTCTCAATATTCATTTTCAATTCATTCTAAAGATTTTCCAGAACCTATTTCACTCACTCCATATTATGTCACTGATTCTACCAATCATATTTTACTTACATCCCCCTCCCCCATTGGCACAGATAGAGAACAAAGAGACCCCTTTTACGTCATTAAAGTCAATGGCCTCATGGCGGATCCACATGAATTCTTTGTTTCAAGGCTTCAGATAGAAGCCCCAATGGAGCTAATGGCATGTGGCTTCCAGCCTTAGTGGAACCTTCAAATTGAAAAGGCTGTGTCAGAGAGTCATGATTTAAAAATGGTATATAACATATTTTTCAGACTGCAAGGTGCATCTAACCATAAGAAACACCCCAAACTTGGAGAAGAATAGGAGAAAAAAATGTCCATGTTAAAATGGGGGTCCCTCTTGTAGTCTTATAGTCCGAATGTAGTTTACCGGGAGGAAACACGTCAACAGTGGAACGGGGTCACAGGATGCAGGATTGTTGCTTCAGGTAGTCTGAGGCGCCACAAGTGGGGTGATTATGCGGGTTCTGGTCTAGAAAGAGGGGGTTTCGCAGCGGCACGAGGCAGGTGCCATTGATCTCATGGGGGTGGATTCGATGGACTTAGGAGAAATGGCTGAGGACGTGGAACATGTGCAGATTGATATTTCGAAGAGCCGAGATCTATCTGCACTCGCCATTTCCGCAGCCATTTTCCTGAAGTCTATGGCATTGGAGGTGGTGCAAGTGTAGATTGAGATCTTGGCTACTTGTAAACTCAATCTGCGCAGGTGCTACCTCCATCTACCACCCTCCTCCTCCTAGCTCAGGACCCGCAGCATTGCCCTACTTGTACTGTCACTGACTTCCTGTGTGGCAACCCTGCCTCCTGTGACCCTGTTCCACCGCTGCTCCCCACAGTAGGCTATATTTGGACTATAAAACACACCCAAATTTTACCCCGATTTTGAGGGGAAAAACAGTGCTTCTTACAGCCCAAAAGATATGGCAAACTCATTCTGCATCCACATACTGAATCATGGGTATCAGAAACATTTGGCAGTAACTTCACAGTGTCAGACCCACACCAAACTCTGAGAATCTTGCTGTAGATATCCCTATGGAGTACATAGAAAAAAATATTCTGTTGCTAGCAGCGTTTCAATGCTAGTCCCGGTTTCTCTTGGCCCCCTGTTATGATGTTCGATTCCATGTGAGTGCTACAGCCTCTGACTGGTTAACTGGTTAGAGCAGTTACATGGGAAGGGACGTCACCACAGGAGGCTGGGTTGCACAATGATCTGCATTAAAGAATTGGGAGAAGAAATTAGCAACAAAGGTGACTTTTTCTTTTGAAGTGTAGCTCTTGCTGTACAGGTAATCTGTAATTTGACATTATTGCAGATTTCACGTGCCCTTTGAACATGTTTTTCCCACAACATAAATTTACAAGCTGGATTGTATAACATTTCTGCAGAGAAACTGCTCTCAGATTGTGGATGAAAATTTAAAAATATTCTCATCCACCCTGCTGTTACTATAAAACATTGAGGATTTTTACTGCTAAACCTAGAAATGAAAATCCACAATTCTGCCATTTGTGAGCACAATGTAATTCATGTGGCATGTGTCCTGAGAAATTTCTGGTTCTCTTCATTAAAGTTTAAATGTAATTTCATTGAAAAAAAACAAAAACAAAACAATACTGCACTGGCTGTTAATGAAGGGTCACATAGCAGCTAAGCTATTGCTTTTTTGTGCCATATGACTTATTTTCTCAACTGTTTTTGTGCACTTTTAAAAACTGCATTTTAGGTCTGTGTGGGGAGCCAGCAGCTGATAGGGAGCAGTGCAATGTGACAGCAAAGAAAAGGCAAGAGAGATCCTGAGCTGTATAGGGAGCCAGATGACAGATCAGAGAAGCTTGTGCCAAGGAGTTTGCACAGATCCTGACATTGCTCATCAACTGTGCTGTATCTGAGGTAATCTGATATATTGTCACCTCATCAGCTGCAGTCAGGAACATGCACACTGTGTAGGTCCCACTCCCTTCCTTATATGCCTATGTTGCCATATTCAGTGTGAAGACAGATCTGACTGAGAATGAACATATGTCTGCTTCAGACAGTCTAGTGGAGACACCTTGTGGGAGGTTGATGAATGGTTTTTCACCAGATTTCACTTATAAAGTATATAGAAAGTTTATTATATTCACTTGCTTTACATTATTATTGAATAAAAAATTTTAAACGGCGGTTACACTTTGAAGGGAACCTGTCACCTCCTAAAAGCCACCTAACCTATCAATACATGTCTCTGCACCTTCCTATTAGCATTATAACCATCCCGCTCTGTGCTAGATGTTTCCTTTCAAAGTTGAAATAAACACTTTGATACTTACTCATTAGGATGATAATGAAGTAGGGGCTATATGCAATAGCCCTCTGGGCATGTTGTTTTGCAGGCCCCAGGATCCACCCTCTCTCTCTCTGTGCTGCTTTACTTTTGCAGGCTTTGCCCTGCCCCTCTCTGTCACTCACAGAATGCAAATCATTTGTGCTGCCTTCAGCTTCACATCACAGCCGAAGCAACACAGGGAGGCTGGATCCTGCAAAACAACACACCCAGAGGGCAATTGCATATAGCATTATCATCCTAATGAGTAAGTATCCAAGTGTTTATTTCAACTTTGAAAGGAAGCATTTAGCACAGAGAGGGATGGTTATAATGCTAATAGGAAGGTGCGGGGACATGTATTGATAGGTTAGGTGGCTTTTAGGAGGTGACAGGTTCCATTTAAGTTGTTAGGCTGCCTTCAGATTTGCAGATGCCTCCGCAGCGTTTTGCGGAGGCATCTGCAAGCATCTGCATGCAGACGGCAGCCCCTATGTTTATAATGGAGCGCACGGCGGTCTGCAGATGCTTGCAGACCGCCGTGCGCACCCATTCACTCCTATATGTGATCTGTGCGCAGGCGGAAGCCTGCGCACAAATCACACACTCTCGTCTGCACCAGGGACGCGACATGTTGCGCACAGATCACATATAGGAGTGAATGGGTGCGCACGGCAGTCTGCAAGCATCTGCAGACCGCCGTGCGCTCCATTATAAACATAGGGGCTGCCGTCTGCATGCAGATGCTTGCAGATGCCTCCGCAAAACGCTGCGGAGGCATCTGCAAATCTGAAGGCAGCCTTAGTCACCACATATGTATCAAGGGGTTGGTCACTTAAATTTTCTCAATTGTGCTGTAGTAATTATTTTATTACGTAGTATGTCATATATAGTTATTAGTAGATCAGTGCAAACGTCTTGCCACCCTCTTGTGAGTACAGCAGATGTGGAAGAATCAGAGTTTTAGTTGTAGCAAAGCTAATAAAACAAACAAACAAAAAAAACACCAACCCCACCCACACTACACTGTATGTTGACAGTGAGCTGCTTATCCATGCGGTTGACTGGTCAGGAGGAGGCAGGGGCGTATCTAGGGGGGTGCAGCCAGACCTTTTGCCCCGGGCGCAAGTCAGTCCGGGGGCGCCGGCGCCATCATCAGGTGACCAGGCGTCCGGCGGCGGTGGCACTGCAGCGCCGGAGCTAATCTCCTCCGCGCCGCCCTGCATATTGTGCAGTGCACGGGCGGCCGCGGCGCTGTGCGTGCACAACCCCTGCTGCTGGTCCGCCCCCTGGCAGCAGGGCAGCAGTTCCCACCTCCCGGGTCACGTCGCGCTGGGGCTGACGTCACCCGGCGCGCCGCACAGTGGGACAGAGAAGAGAGAAGAAGAGGAGCTCCGAGCAGCTTAAGCTTGCCTGCCTGCCAGCGGCCTGCCTCCTCTGAGTCCAGTCCGTCCTGAATAGCTACGCCTAGGCTACTACTCTACAAGTAATAAAGTAACCTAAACAGGTGGGGGGGTGCCTGTCCTGGGCTGGGAGTATGAGGTGTATAATATAAATATGTATACATCAGGCGCAGGCACACACTATGAGGTATTATACCTCATAGTGTGTGCTGCCTGCCTGGTGATATATACATATATACACCTCATAGTGTGCCTGCCTGATGTATACATATATATACCTGAGGTATATATATGTATATATATGTATACATCATGCAGGCACACTATGAGGTGTATAGATGTATACACCAGGCAGGCACACACTATGAAGTGTATATACTGTGTATATGAGAGACACTCTGTATATAGGGTATATATATATATATATATATATATATTATATATATATATATTGGCGGTGGGGGGGGGGGGCGCCAAAATAAATCTTTGCCCCGGGTGCCAGAAAACCTAGTTACACCTCTGGGAGGAGGCATTGAGACCTAGTCAGATGGTGATAATCTGCTGAAAAAACTCATTGTACTGAAACACCAGCACACACCATAATATATGGCACACAACTGAAATCATTGTCTCTGCCTCTATCTCCTGTCTTTAAATCACATGGCAAAAACATGCTGATAGATTACATTTATTCATCATTGTCTAAAGGCCCAGTTACGCTACGTTCACACTTTTGCGTATTTTAATGCGCTTTTTGCCGCAAATTTTGGCCGCGCAAAAAAGCGCAACAAAATACGCCGGGGCTTTCACACACCGAGCTTTCTTCACCCCACAAAGCGCAGGTGATGTCACAGAGGGGAGGAAGAATCCTGCTTCCTTCCCCCCGTGTGACAGCCCCATTAGATTGTGCAGTGTATTAATATACACTGCGAAATCTAAATTAAATAAAGTCAAATGTATGAAAAATAATAAAGAATCAAATTCTTACCCTCTGACGCCTTTTCTCCGGTGCAGAGGTATCGTCCTGCCAGGGCCTGCTGTGATAGAGTGACGTCACAGGTGCTGATTGGCCGCTCGCAGTCATGTGATACATATCACATGACCGTGACATCACTTGATATTACCACAGATCCCAGCAGGTCAATTCCTGCGGCGGCTCCTGGCTCCCGGACATTAATACACTGTGAAATCAAATGGGCGGTCACAGGTGTAACAGAGGGGAGGAGGAACCTGGATTCTTCATCCCCTCTGTGACGTCAGATGCAGCAGTGCCGCCCTTATAGGAAAAAGCACCAGCGCTGCTACGTAAAGAATTGACACGATCATTCTTTTTATGCAGGCGCTTTTTCCTATAAAAGCGCACCGTATTTGCACTGTCTGCATGGCAAAGTGAATTTCCCATTCACTTTACTGGCAGACAAAAAGCACATTGCGTATTTTGAAAAGCGCGCGCGCAAAAAAGCGCGCAAAAGTACGCAAAGTGTGAACGCAGCCTTACACACAAATAATTGAGCAGAGATAGTTCGCAGATCTCTGGTTGCAGTGAAATCATGGACACAGTGTTACATTTGTACACTGCCACAAAATGGAACAATGTATCCATGATTTCACTGCAACCAGAGATCTGCAGACAATCTCTGCACAATTATCTGTGTGTGTAACTGGGCCTTAAGGCTGTGCAGTATATCTGATAATTAATAAGAATCTGTCACCAGGTTTTTGCTATGTAATCTGCCAGCAGCAACATGTAGAGACATTCCAGTGATGTATTGTGGCGCCCCTGCGACCAGGGTGGCCACATAGGGAACTGCAGCCAGGCAGAAAGATAGACAGTTTGTGCAACAGACACCCTTAAAGCACACACACCCACAAGAGGTGGCACCCAACCCGGAGTCCGGGACTTTAGGCTGGCAAGGGGTGGTGGGTTTAGAGGATAGTGGGTGGGAACGAACGTAGATCAGGTCACAGAGAGTACAAGTAGAGGAAAAGAGAAGGAAGGAGTTAGTAGGCTGAGGTAGGCTGAGCTATATAGACGCAGTAGGCCAGAGTGAGCCGAGCAGAACAGACATCAGAAAGACAGAGACATGTCCCGGTGGGATTGGGCTACATGGAGATGCAGAATCCACAGAGTCACAGAAACCATGGAGAGAAAGCTCGTCCATAGCCGGCATCTCAGGGGAGTGTGAGAAAAGAGACCGGACCAGTAGTACTGGGTCCGAGGAACACGGCAGCACCAACCAACTACCAGCGGAGTAATTTTCCCTAGTTTGGACTGGAATCACACGGGTTAGATGGAGTCTGGTAACGCCTTGCAAGAGAGGGTTACTGCAGACTAGGCACACACCAGAGTGTCGGCTCTGAGGGGAACAGATATTCCATACCGGCTTCCCAAATTAACAGACGGGGAGCTTTAACTCCAGGTTGGAGCTCCCACAACAAGGGTTGAAGGCACAGCAACAACCACGAGGACCCACAAGGGTCTGAGGTGCCACCATACAACCCGGGGAGACAACAGAGAGAGAAACAACAGCCTGGAAGGACTTAGAAGGAGTGAGGGGTCTCAGAGTGACAGCCTGGCTGCAGTGGGTTCAGTGTGTTAACTGACTGTAACTTGTGTTGACAACTGCTGTAAAGTGTTTGAAGAGCTGACAAGTAAACACGGTGAACCCTGCCTGAGTGTCCGTGTCTGATTCCAGGTATATTGAACTTTGCATAGCTTTTATCCTGTCAGAAGCAGCCCTACCCGCGGAGAGGTCATCCATCTGGCTGCATCTTCATCATCCATCCATCCTCCTGGCAGAGCAGCGCTATGGCGGTGATCCCATCACTGACAACAACCCGTGGGTGGCGTCACGACAAACAATTCCCTGTATATATCCCCTTTTACTTGTGAGAACCCGGGGTACGGTCCGGACTAGGACCTCCGTAACATCCCCAGCAGTACCCCTGTCCGGTACCGAGTACCCCGTCCCAGTGGGCTCCACAGTATCACTTCGTTTACTGGATGCAGAAGTTGTGATAGAATCAGTTTTCTCTGCTGAAGATCTAGCAGAACTCAGTTGTTGAGATGTCCATAACTTTGCCTACATCACTGATTAGCAGCTTTGTGAGTACATTGTATATTGTCAGAAAGCTACTAAATCAGTGGTGGGGTGTGATTGGACCAATAGGCAAGAGGACAGTTGCCCTGTAATGATAATCTCCTGTGATAAAACATTGACTGCATTGAATCAGCAAAACACACTGACAGATCACTGGAATAGCCCCCACATCATGATGCTCTCAGAATACATAGCAAAATTCTGGTGACAGATTTCCTTTAAACTCATGTAATACAGTACAAGTAGAAGTCAGCTACAACTTTTTTATTTAGTGGCCTTTGGCTCAAGCTTAAGCTATTTTAAAGGGAACCTGTCACTTAGATTGAAGACCCTATACTATCACCACCTGTTCCTACACCTTCCTAGCTGCTCCCTATCTATCCCTCGCTGATCTAAAGGGGCCCTATAAAACATCAGAAAAATAACTTTAACTTACAGCAGTCCCTGAGGCTTGGGGACTAGAAAGGCAGGCCCAGGCTCCATTCTGCCCTCCTTGATCCGGCAGCGCACGCCCCGCTGGGCGGCATTATTCTTCATTCCTCTCCGCCCCTCTATTTGGAATCTCCCGCCCTCTGTCACAGTATGCACTGGCTGCGATGTCACATCCGGCGCGTGCATTATGGGGCCGGTCACGTGATCGGCCCTAGTGCATTATGGGCTTGATCACGTGATCGGCCCGGCTCCGTGCATGCGCAATGCGCTTATTGAAGTCAGATCGATCACGTGATCGGCCCCATAATGCACTAGGGTCGTTCATGTGACTGGCCCCATAATGCACTGAGCCGGATGTGACATCGCGGCCAGTGCATACTATGTGACAGAGGGCGGGAGATTCCAAATAGAGGGGCGGCGAGGAATAAAGAATAATGCCACCCAGCGGGGCGTGCGCTGCCGGATCATGGAGGGGAGAATGGAGCATGGGGCCGCCTTTCCAGTCCCCAAGCCTCAGGGACTGCTGTAAGTTGCTGTGTCCTGCATATTAACACACGTTTCTCGGACCCATCAATAGCTTTGAATGGGCTACATACCTCTGTGCACAGCATAAAGCTATGTGCAACTGCCCTGTATCCCCAAGTAACGACACACACACGTAGTTGTTTGGATCCAAATTTGCAACATTATTATTTTTTGTGTTCATAAAAAAATAAGGTAAAACACACACACAAAATAACAGAACAAAAAAGTGTTTACATTTAAACAAAAAATTGAACATGACGATAAATATGGTTAAACAATAAACATCGCAAAGTGTGCACTACCCAAAAAAAAACAACTAACTAACTAACTAAAGATTGTGCACACAAAAAAAACAAAACAAAATACTCATGGTGTAGCCACCCTGGTGACTACACCATCCACATCATGTTCATGCCTCACAGCACCAGCCACACTACATCTGCTGGTGCTGCCAGGCCACTGCCCCAGGGCCATTAAAATAGGAGCAGTATGTGTCTCTACTGTTCCTGGCCTCCTGCTGAGTCCGACCCTGGCTCAGCAGCTGGAGTGGCGCCACACCATGGTCGGTATCACGCCAAGCCCCTGGACAGACCTCCCCTGTTATGGGGTCCACTGAATCCACATAACTTACCGGCGTGTATGATGACCAATCTCTACGATGCAGGAAATTATGCAGCACACAGCAGGCCAGCACTACCACATCAATAGATTCCAGTTTCATATGCATACGTGTATTGGCCATGATCCCGAACGCATTTTCAACCACACGGCGGGCCCGGAATAGCCGGTAATTGAAAAGGCACTGCAATTTGTGATTGCAATCATTTTCAGAAAGAAACTGAGTATTATCTGACAGAATTGCAGGGGTGTCAATACTTTTGGCCAACACTGTATGCGTCCTCAAATCAGATGCTCCCCGCAACTAAAGACACACGCATCCTTTAAATATGATCCTGTATATCAACGGCAAAAAGGCTAATCAAACACAATACGGTTTTTTGAGGTCAAACACTCATGCATCCATTTGTCAGCACACAAGAGGATATCTGGCCACTAAAAAAGAAACACTACATGTCCTTGCCCACCGGGTGTCACGTAGACAACACAATAGTGTTCCCAAATGTTATGGGGCTGTAAGTGCAAAATCACACACATCACAGATCATGTTGCCACATCAGTACTTACTTAATGACTCTGGGCAGCAAGCGTGTCCGACATTTGCCTTGAGAGCTTTTTATCTGTGAAGTAACCATCAGCGGCATGTTCTAATCAATGTAGCCGCCTGGACATACGCAGGTGGGACCAATTTTTGGCCTAAATTTGTATTTTGCGATTGTTCAGGATGAGTTTTTAAAATCCGTGGTGGGGCGTAACCACTGCCCCAACTGGAATGTGCATTGAGCTAGTAGTGTCTCATCACAAGTTCTCTGTTGGACAGATGGTAAGTGGGTGCACATGCTATTGTGAACTCCTACACATTATTTTCCTTGTGCTCTAGACACATTTGTTTGCTGATGTTTGTGTGCATTAGTTCAGGCTTCAGGTCGCGTCATGTAAAAGTGTATTTAGCAACGCATAAGCATCGTTAATACACGCATTGTCCTGTACTACACATTATGTTCTGTGTGAATCTTCCCTGGACAATATGTGTACTGCAGAACTATGTTTTACAAAAAGTATGTGTGTATCTGAAGTGTGTGGTTCAAAGTGTTTAGTTACACAATGTGTTGCATTTGCAATGATAGTCCTTCACATATTCAAGTGCAGTTGGCCAAAATACATAGATCAGGTCAACTGGCAAACATGGACCATGTATGTACCCATGTTACCAACAACAATGCTTTGACCCAGCCAACGTGACTACCCAAACACATGTCATTCGTGTGGCAGGGTCCAAAACTGTGAGATTCTGTGGCATGTCCACCACATGTGGACAAGCGTGCCCTTGAGACCGCAATTCCTCCAGCACAGGGACGAGGCGTCCCCGCCAAATCTAGCTAATCTGGCCGGGGTCAGGTACCAACGTAAGTGTAGTTTCTTGAGCTGCTCGAGGTGGTTAATGCACTTTGTTGCACCTGTCACGCATCGAACAGCTCCCTCCCAGTCTTCGTTATCCGCCGTAAAGTTTAGGTCTCCTTCCCATCTAGGCCTGTACGGAAGCGTGAAGTGCCTGCCATCGTCCACCAATCCCGCGTAGAGGTTCGCAAGACCTCTCATCCCGCCAGGAGATAGTCCCAGGACGGCTCTCATGGGGGAAGGGAAAGGGGCAGACAAACGCACCTTAGTCCCACCTGTAGAGAGGAAGTGCGAGACCTGGCACAGTTGAAAGTAGGAGCCACCCATGGTTGGGTGGCGCCGTAAAAAATCTTCAGTGGAGACGATTCCCGAGGGTCCCAAGAGGTCTGCCAGAGTGTTCAATCCACCATCCGCACACTGTGTTAGCCGCAGGGACGGGATGTGGATTCGGAGGGCCCCGAGCGGAATCTCCGCTGGTGCATATGTCCTCCACTCTTTTGGCGTACGTCTCCAGGCCCGCAGGAGAGCGTCAATCGTCACCAGGGAACATCTAGGTCTGGTGGGTCTTAGCGCATCCGCAGTCAAAAAGCACCTCAATGATCCTCCCGGCAGTTGTGCCGCCTCGATCTGCGCCCAACCAGGGTCACCTCGATCAGCCCACCATGCACTAAGGGCCTCCAAAAGGGCTGCCCTATAGTAAGCCGCTATGTCCGGGACACCCATGCCACCACCCCTCCATTTCTTAAACATCACCTTCCTTTGGACCCGCGGCCTCTTGCCTGCCCAGATGTATCCATCCACTGCTCGCTGGATCCGAGTCAGGAGATGCGAGGGGATGACCAGTGGTACACATCTAAAAAGATATAAGAGTCTGGGCAGCCAAGACATCCGAAAGGCCTGGATTCTCGCAACCCACGATAAGGACCGCAGAGACCGTGGGTCCGAGGCCCCGCTCAATGCCCTCAACAAGCTATCTATGTTTCTCCTGACTACTGCCCCCACCGGGCACAAAGTAATCCCAAGATAAGGGATACCCTTGGGCGACCACTGAAAAGGGAGAGAGGCCAACAGGCTCAAAGCCTCCTCCTGAGGGATATTAACTGGGTACACCAGAGAATTAGAGGCGTTCAGTTTATAATACGAGATTGCTCCATATGATTCCAGTAAGGAGAGTACTCTCGGGAGGGATACTTCTGGAGAGGTGCACGAGATGATGACATCATCTGCATACAGGCCCACAGTGTGATGCCTGTCACCCACCTGTATCCCCGAAATGCTAGGGTCGGCCCGGATAGCTGCGGCGAGCGGCTCAATCGCCAGGACATAAATCAAGGGGGACAGTGGGCAGCCCTGTTTCGTCCCATTGGATATGTCAAACGGTTCTGAAAGGTAGCCCGAGGAGAAGACTCTCGCAGAGGGGTTAGAGTACAGACTCAGGATGGCCATAAGGAATGGGCCATCCAGCCCAAGTTTACGCAGGGCCCTGTCGAGGTAACCCCAGTGCACCCTGTCAAACGCCTTCTCTGCATCTAGTGACAGGAATGCACTTGGGGCCCCCCCTCTCTGCAAGCTCGATAAGGTTCAGCATTCTCCTCGTGCCGTCCCTGGCCTGACGTTGAGCCACAAACCCCACCTGATCCGGGCCCACCAACTCCGGGACCACCTCGGCCAACCTCATCGCGAGTAGTTTAGAGTAAATTTTGAGATCAGTGTTCAGTAGCGAGATCGGCCGGTAGCTCCCGGGGAGCTCAGGGGACTTTCCGGGTTTGGGGATTGTGACTATTGTCGCTTCCAGAGCCTCCTTCGGAATGGATCCAGACGATCTCCAGCCACTGAACAATCGGAGCAGATAAGGGGCCAAGGAGGGGCCGAACGCCTTACAATACTCGTTAATGAAACCATCCAGCCCCGAAGCGGAGCCCGATTTCAGAGTAGCGATGACCTAGAGCACTTCTCCTTGTGTGAACGGCGCGTTAAGAGCGTCTAGAGCTACATGCGACAGCGAGGGTAACTGCAATTTGGCAAATTCACTGAGGGCTGCACAGTCTCAGGGTCTAGCTTGAGATTATACAATTGTGCATAATACGCAGAAAAGGCCTCTACTATCTGACACGGGTCTCTAACTAGCTTCCCACCCGGATCCTGCAATCCCGTCACTGCCGTTTGCGCTGTACGTTTCGTCAGTCGTCTGGCCAGGAGTCTGCTCGCTCTGTCTCCGAGTTCCTAGTAGCGGGTTTTCAGTTTGCGGAGTCCCACCTCGTATTGGCGCAAAAGTAAGGCGCGGAGTTGGGTGCGTACAGCCAGGATCCGGGACGCAAGCCCCCGATCCGGGTTGGCCTTGTTCAAAGCTTCAAGTGACTGGATCTGGTCCTCCCACTCCCTCCTCTGTCTGTCTCTAGCACATTTACGCTGCGAGGCCCTCTGGAGGAAAAGCCCCCTCAGTACCGCTTTATGTGAGGCCCATAGGGTTCCATCCGCGATGTCTCCGGTGTCATTGATCTCAAAAAATGATTTAATGTTGGTGTCCATCTCCTCCCGAAAGGAGGGGTCTAAGAGGAGGTCAGGGCCTAATCGCCAGTGGCGCGGGGCGTTCACCTTCCCCCCCCCAGAGCCACCTCCAATGACACCGGCGCATGGTCTGACCAGGTGATAACACCCACCTCAGGCCTCCGGCACCATTCCAGGGCCCCATCATCCACCAGGAAGAAATCTATCCTGGAGTAGGAGCCGTGGGGGCCGGAGTAAAAGGTATAGTCCCGCGTGTAAGTAGCGCCAAATGTCGTGGAGGCAGAATTCCCGGGTTAGGGGGAGAAGGCCGCCCCTTGACTTGGCCGAGGGGGCCGAGGAATCCAGGCGCGGTTCCATGACCGCATTGAAATCCCCGCACATTACCAAATGGCCCTCGGATTCCGTCCTCAGCTTTGTAAAAAGGGCCCTTAAAAATCTCCTCTGCCCCACATTGGGTGCGTAAACGGTGACCAGAGTAAAAACAACTCCAGAGACCTCACAGACCATGATCAGGAACCTGCCAGCCTCGTCCGAGACAATCTTTCTACACACAAATTGGAGGGAAGCACCCATTATACAGACTCCCGCTTTCTTTCGGTCGCAGTTGGAGAAGAAGATATGGGGATACCTGGGGTGATGCAGCCGCTGATTATCTCCCTCTAGTAAATGGGATTCCTGCACACAAACTACATCCGCTCTCTTCCGTTGTGCCTCCCTCCACAGGAACAACCTCTTAGTCGGGGAGTTTAGGCCCCTCACATTCATGGACACGATCTTCAGATTCATCACCGCCGGTCAGGCGCCACGCCCACCTCTCTAGGGGAAGACAAACATTGGGTCGCACCAGGGAAAGGGAGCAAGTGGAGGAGCCCCCCGGAACCCAGGGGGGGAAAGAGGAAGGGGGGGTTCAGAGGTCAGAGGGGAGGAGGAGGGGCACCAATGAACAGGAGGAGGATGGGAGAGGCGAAGGGTGCTGGGAGGGAAGGCCCAGAGCCAGTCGGGGAACCCAGGGGGGAGAGCCCCGGACTCAGAGCCGGGGAGAACGAGGGGTGAGGGGGAGAGGGAAAGAAGGGAGGGCAGGTAACACAGGTGAAACAAAAAGAAGAGAGACGAGAAAAAGAAAAAGAACAACAATAAGAACTATAATCGCTCACAAAGTCCTGAGCGTGGAGGCAAGAGGCTGGAGGGAAAAAGGGAATCAACAGTCCAGGGCCCCCTTGGCTCCTCAAGATGGATCACTCGGAGCCACAAAAAGCAAAGGGGGGCCAGGGTACTCCCTCCAGCTCACCGTCCGGCACCTCCTGTGAAGATCAAGCTCAGGGTGGCCGGGGTATCCCAATAAGGGAAAAGGAAAGGTCCAGTAGGCAGGCGTCGGCCACCCAGGTGTCAAAACCGTCACTTGTTCCCTGCTTCTTCGGATGACCTCGCTCGCGGCGATCTTTAGGGCTGGCAGTCGACGAGTTGGAGTTGGAGGGGGGCATCATACGCCATTCTTTCAATGCCGCTCGTAACTTGGAAGGGGAGGAAAAGGAGTGCTGCGAACCCCTGTGCCTGAAGGACACACTCACCGGCGAGCCCCAGGCGTATTGGATGGCGTGGTCTCGTAGGATGGCAAAATAGGGCGCGAATTCCCTACGCCTCACCAAGGTGCCCGGGCAGAGGTCTGGATATAGGGACCAAGAGTCATATGGGGCAGCCGTTAAAGGGTGTTTGCGTAGGGATTGCATCAGAAGGTCTCTCATCCTGGGGGTTGTTAGGTGAACCATAACGTCCCTTGGGACTTCATGATTAATGCGAGGGGATCTGGGGAGACGATATATCTTCTCTATTCCCAAGTCTGCAGCGGGACCCCCGGGAGCACAAGGGACAGGAAAGGCTGCACAGTCTGTAACAAATCCTCCTCCCCCTCCTCTTCTGCGATGCCCCTTATCTTAACATTGCCTCTTCTAAGTTTGTCCTCTAGGTCATATATGGTGGGTTTTACTGCCCTCAGCTCCAAATTAACATCGTGGAAGACATCCGCCAGTTCGTTGTGTGCCACCGCTATCTCCCCCACCTTCCTCTCTAGGTGATCTGTGCGGTCCCCCAGGGCTGTTACGTCGGCGCAGCTCATCCAGAAGATCCCGGATGGAATGGCGGGTGAGCGGAGCGTGCTCCTCATCTTGGGGGTGGCGGTCGTATTCCTGACTCCCTCTGGGAGAGCCACGCGACTGTGAGGAGCGTGGAGCAGGCGAGGAGGAAGCCGCCATCTTGAGGTCCGGGGCTGCTGCACGCTCTGAGGGATAGAAGTCTGTGAGCTTCTGTGCGGTGCTGCGGCTCCGAGTATTGGATCTCGGCATTCCCGGGTAGTTAGGAGGTAGTCTCCAGCAGCACAGGGTTCAGCAGTAGTCGCAGGGCGCCGTTAAACACCGGGTTTACGGCCTCCACCGGCTGAGCTCTCCTATAGTGCGACCTGCATGTCTCAGCGCAGGCCACGCCCCCCAAAAATAATGTTAATTTGCTTCCGTGGTGCGCAGTGACAGATTATTTAACCCACCAACATTGAGGTGACTTTAGCACTTCAATTGTGTGAAAGCACTGGCAGAAAAGCCTTTTTCACGAATATTAGTAATGAAAGCACACTTTCCTGAAATCAGACTACACAAACCTCTCATATTTCACTGGCCCATTTTCACTACAAAGGGCTTGATTTATTTTTAATATAGTAAATATTACCATAATTAGCACATCTGCTTAAACCAAGTATGATAGACACGTACCAAACTTTTTGCACTCAAAATGTTTACTCAAAATTGAGTTGAGTGTACTTGTAAATGAGGTAGTCATCAAAAGTTGACAACATTCTTCCCCACATTAAACAATAAAATATTGTAACTAAAAAAACAAAACTTGAACATTTGAACCAAAATGACAAATAATGTCTTATATCATGTCAGATTGTGAGTGTACAACAAAAAGGGTTGACAAGGTAGCTGTCAATATCACGTGCAATATCGCTGCTGCACATGACGTTGCAGCGATATTGATGTGTGTGACAGGGCGCATAAACCAGCGATTTTCAACCAGCAATAAATCGCTGGTTGATGGTCGCCAGGTTTTAGAACCTGCTCTAAAACCTGGCGATGACCACCTGGTGGACACGTGACACCGGGAGACGAGCGAGAAGCCAGCTCCCAGCACCTCTCAGCAAGCTCTGGGAGCTGGTATCCATGGTAAACAGCGGGTAACTAAGCGCTGCACAGCGCTTAGTTTCCTGCTTGTTTACATGGTTACCAGCGATCTCGCTGGTACTGATCGGTGGTGAGTCTGCCTGTGTGACAGCTCACCAGCGATCAGCCTTCAATGTCACCAGCGATGAGATCGCTGGCGACATTGACGCGTGTGACGTCCCCAGTAGCAACCTACCTGACATAGTATTTGTAAACAAACAAATTTAACACATGAGCAATTAGCATGTGTAATGTTTCAGACCTTTGCCTTGGCACATCAGTATCACTGATGACTTCATGACAAGGTCACAATAACAGCAGCATAACACTGGCACTAAGGTGTTGCTGCACACTGACTCACAGTTGTTCTTTGTTATGTTCTTCAAAACAGTGGTCTGGTGCAAAGGCACTTTCAACAAGAAAATCTGAGACAACTATTTAGTCTGCAGTGAAATTCCAGTCTACGGTGTTATGGTACTTTTTGGAGCAGGGGGACATAGGACTGCATAAACAGCTGCCATTCATTGCTGGAATACAATGTCTCTTTTTGCTGTAAGTCTAGCACTTGTCTGTCACTTCTGTTGGACAAAATGCCGTAATGCCCGCGCTGCCATCAAGGACCACCAGAACAATTGATCATCTGGGTATAAAGGTCTTTATTCTTCCGACGCGTTTCGGAGCTCTAACCCAATTCCTTCCTCAGGGAACATCAAGATCAGGCTGACAAAATTGCTTATTTAAATGGTAAAAGGCGCCAAAAGATGATGCAACATAATCATGATGACGTCAGCATACAGGGTGGAGACATAGTGACGTCAGGATGTTTATCAACACACACATCATAAAATCCAAAATATCCTTGTGAACATACACACTATAAATTTATATTTA
Organism: Allobates femoralis; assembly: GCA_033576535.1. NCBI lineage: Eukaryota > Metazoa > Chordata > Amphibia > Anura > Aromobatidae > Allobates > Allobates femoralis. The sequence continues at coordinate 216,253,661 of JARQOC010000005.1, read as the reverse complement.
TCTGTTAAATCAGGATCTGTCTGCAGCCATATATCAAAAAAATTGAAGAACAAAATAAAATTAAATTATTAAATGAGGTTAATAATAATTGGGGACAGAAAGGAGAGAACTCATGACAAAAGATCAGATTTCTGGATGGTTGTTATTCTCCCAGAACGTGAATGGTGCTCAGTGATGTGCAAATTACATTATCTCAGCATTGTTAGAAAGATAAATTAGTGAGTGATTATCGAAGTAATAGCGGCAGAACTCACCGATCTCCAGAGGCATAAACTTGGTGAAGCGCCCGTGAGAGGCGTGAAACGGTCTGTCGTTTCTCATCCTCCCCCTGCACACCCCAACAATGCATCTGCTGTGCCTCCTGTAAATATGCTGTCGCTTTAATAAAGGAATTCCTCTGTAGATCGGTGAGTGCTGCTGCTATTACTTCGTTAAGCAAGAAGTCTGTGTCTGGGTCATATGATTGAAAGTGCACCACATGTGATTGAAGGAGGTCAGCAGTGCAGTGCCAGACAGCTGCTGTGAGTGGCTCCAGCACGGAGCGAAGATCTCCTGATAAGGTACTGGATTGCAGCGGTGCCCGGCCTCTGATCAAGTAAGTGGATAGTGAGTGATTATCATTGTGTCTGTGTGAGAACAGCTCAAGAAGTCTGGTGTAGTGGTGAAAGCTGTCAGAAATCACAAAAGTGCAGGAAAATGGTTCATATCTCTGTCTTGCTAAATTTACCTGGATCGGGGCAGAGCCCGTACTTACGTAGCGCTCACTGACTTACAAATCAGGCATGAATAATAATATTCTTTATAGCAAGATTAAATTTATTTGTTTACAAAGTAACACATGAATTGTCATCAATTCAATACAGGCTTAACATAAAGTATACCAATTATACCTAGACTTAATTATAGCGAATAAGCATCAATACTTTTACCGTGTATTGTAGCTGTGTCACCTTCTTCATCGGGGAAGTCATGATCAGCAAGAAGGGACCATGGCTTGCTTCACAGAGACGGCCATCCATGTTGGCCTCTGGAAAGGTTTTCCTCTCTCTCTGAATGTGACTTCCTTCAATTTATACTTTTAATATATATCTGATCATGCGCTGATGGCATGATCCAGCCGTGACCATCAACCACAAGATATTCACTTCTTTCCTGTGCAATACCCCCATCTGTTTCCCTGGCAGAGGATGTGGTTTCCTGTCACAATAATTTAAGCTCAACTCATGATTTCATCATAACGGCATAATGTGAAGAAGAAGAAGTCACCCTTTTTGTATTTCAACAAAGAACTGATCATTTATATGGAATGAATGATAAGGCCTGTGGTCACTATTTTAATTATGATTACCTGTTCTATACCTATTCTATCCACATCCACACACCATTCTTATCACATTGGTATCACAATCTCCACTAATGCGATATTATCAAAAAAGAAAAAAAAGGTTCAAAAACAAGAGAAATGAAAATGACCAGCAGATAGTGGGGACAGGAACATATATTTGGGTATGTGCATGAAGATTACACGTCACGATATCGCAACACAACTACGATAAAAAGTCACGTGGTATGGGCGTTGCAGTTGTTGTCGTTGGTGAGTTGTGTTGTGTAAATGGGCAACGCAACTCAAAAACAATGCAACTTCAATATAGTCTGTGAATTGTGCATGCTCTTCAACCGTGCAATATTGGCTTGTCGATCTGGCAGGATCGTGCTGTGTGACAGCGCAGCTACGATTTGGAGCACAACTTCCCCCATTCACTACAATGTTAATTGGTCGTTCCCTGAGTTGCTCAGACGCAGTGTGCAAGAGGAGTGTACGACATTTTAGTTGCGTTGCCTGGCGATATCTCCCTGTGTAACATCTCCTATACGATTTTGGACAAGTGCCAAAAACGTGCGCGCTCCCATGAAGTTGTATGGAATATCGGAACGATATTGCGACGTGTAAAGCGGCCTTTAGATTTGAGTATATGTGAAATGTGAGCAAAGATAGGAAAAAAACAATGGTGTATATATATATTTATATGGAAGTAAGATCCTAGTGCAGTGAAGCGTATAATTTGTGTTCACTATTTATTTAAATGGGGTGTATTGGCAAGACAGAATTATAGCAATGTGCTATTTATTTGTAAATTGATCTAATCTTTATATATTTATTTCTTATAGGTCCCGAGGAAGGAAAAAATACCCAAGTATCAGAAACATAAAAATGAAAATGAGAATTCCAGAAATCTTTAGAAGAATAATTAGTATTAATTTTAATTTGATATGAAAAAATTAATAAAAATACGAATAAATTAATAAAAATATTCAAAATATAAAAAATATCAAAAATGTTGCTCTGAAATTCGATAAAAACACATAGAAATAGAAATATCTGTAATAAAAAGTCTATAATAAAAAATACAATAATAAAATTGAATGTTGTTTGGTCCCTATGTATTTGTGGGTTTAAAACCATTAAAATTGTTAAAAATTGTTCCCATAGGATGATTAAATATTTAGGGTGTAATATTCCGATGTTCTGGTGGCGAAAATGTAATAAAAGAGATATGCAACATCTATTTTATTCAAAGTTCATAATTACTTAGCAAAGAGCTGATTAATGGTGACAAAGAAGTACCGTAAGTGACCAGAATTGTTTAGATAGTGCACAGGGTTATAAATGTCATGAAAAGGATTGCTGTGTAAAGTGCAGTAATCTTATGTTCTGAGAGTGGAAATACAATAAAAAGAGAGATATGCAGCATCCATTTATTCAGTGTTCACCATTACTTAGCATGGAGCTGATTAAGTAGTGACAAGGAAGTGATCAGAATTGTTTAGATAGTGCACAGAAACACCGTGTTGGTGTAGCTTAGGAAAGCTAAGCAGGGTGATTGAGGGAAGGAGATCAGCTTGTGGTAGAAAAAGACAGGGATTCTACAATCCATCTCTATTTCATTAATCTGTTCAAAATAGGATTCAGGTGAGCGAGAAATGAAGAAATGAAATCACCATTATTATCTTTAAATTTCCCATTATATTAATAAATGGAATTAGTAGTACATGATTAGAGAAAAATGGGTCTATCAAGAATTATGGATGAAGCAGAGCTGACTCAACATTATTGTTGTAACAAGAAATACATATCAATATAGCAAAATTCGTTCATATAAGAGGAGATGATTTAAATTCAAGTTGTTGAAATTGCGCATTATCTCATATCTACAGGTTTCATTTCACTTTCGTGGTGTAATTTGGACAAGCACCTCAGGGAGGTTCTGATTTTGCTGCAATGGTCTCGATAATTCAACATTATGGACTACATAGAACATAGATTCTCCCTAAGGCTGCCTTCACATTTGCATTTTAAACGCAGCGCACTGAACGCAGCAATGCGCTTGCGCACATGCGTTCCTATGTTTAACATGGGAACGCATGTGCCTGCGTATGGCTGCGTTTGGCCACATTTGCGTTTGGATGTGCATAATTTGTGCACCCTCCGAGTGCTCTCCGAACGCATCATGTTTTATCTGCAAGCACCCGCAAGTGCACAAACAATGCATTGAAGTCAATGGTTCCGCAGTGTCCTCCGCATGACAGCGCAGGAGAATGCTGCAGATCTCATTGAAATCTCTCCTGGTAGCCGCCTGTGATCAGCGGTGGCCACGGGAGATCAGCTACAGCTGCCGCTGCTCTCCCGCCGGTGTCGGTGCTGGAGATTTGAAGATACAGCTGATCTGACAGCTGTTTAAATCTCCCGCACCGACATCGAATAGGTGCTATCAGTACAGGAGATAAGAAACAGCTGATCGCTGCTTCAAATCTCCTGCGCCGACACCGAATAGGGTGATATCGGTGCAGGAGATTTCAAGCAGCGATCAGCTGTTTCTTATCTCCTGTACCGATATCACCTATTTGATGTCAGCGCGGGAGATTTAAACAGCTGTCAGATCAGCTGTATCTTCAAATCTCCAGCGCTGACACCGGCGGGAGATCAGCTGTGGCTGGGAGGAGGAGATCTCCACCGCTAATCTCCTCCTCCCGGCAGCCCCTGAGACAGCTGATTAGCTGGCCGGGGTGCATACTAATGTGAATGCATGCGGAGATTCTCTGCTGCGTTCACATTAATATGGCTGCGTTTGCACTGCCTTTGCGTCTGCATGCCATACGCATGCAGACACAAACGCAAGTGTGAAGGTAGCCTAAGTGAAAGACTGATCCTACAGACGATTGGAATCAGCAATTACACTCCTACATCATCTGAGATCATGGAGGATGTCTTCTCAGAAGAAGACACAAAGAATATGAAAGAAAAACTTGAAGATTATTTGAAGGATGAGATTAAATATGGGGTAAATGCAAGATCTCTTTCTTTGTATTTAGAAGAAGAAATCTGCCCCAGAGGACTACTAGTTTTAAAGTCACCATTTCCTAATGACAATAACTTCACTGTAAGATGGACAGTGCAGATTTACACATTTGTATGCATAACTTTTTAACCATGTTATACTTGAAAAGAAATGGGCTAGCAGATATAGCCACTGAGAACATACAGGAAATGACACAAAAATTATCTAAATTTGACATACACCCTGAATACAAAAGAATATATTCTAACATTTGTACAAATATTACTCAAATTGAGCACGATATAGTATTAAGGCTGGCTTCACACTGCTGGTCAGATCCGATCCGAGGCTGTCAGGATGAACCTGACAGCCCAGGACCGGATCAGCACACAGAACCGGAGGGCTAATATGCCCTCCAGTCCTGTGTGCACCCGCACACTGATGAATCAGGACCACGGCAGGCAGGGAGCTAGCTGCGGTCCTGAAACAACTGCGGCGTGCAGCCGCAGGGGTCCGGTTCCCGGATCCTCACCGACCGGGGCAATCCGGCCCCATAGGCTTTCATGTTAGAGAGCGGTGGATTGCCCCGGATCCAGGAGGATCCGGGCGAATCCGGGGAAATCCGGGAATTGCCAATTAGAGGAGATATTCTTCTGTCGGACACAAAAACGCTTCAAGCGGACAGACAGAAACCGGATGGCAGAGAGCTGTGTGTAATTTGTCGAACTGACGGGTATGTGGTTGTAGATGTCCACGAGATCTGGAAGTTTCTCTGGCCATTGATTTCTCTCTTCAACTGGTAAGGTCTTGAGCATGTCAATGACTATGTGGTTCATCTTCTCACATAAACCATTCGTCTGAGGATGATAAGGTGTTGTGCGGATTTTCTTACACCCATACAGCCCTAAGAATTCTTGGAAAAGAGCTGATTTGAAGGCTGGCCCTTGGTCAGTTAAGACCTGGTCTGGATACCCATGGGGGCGACAGAAGTAACTCTGGAACGCTTTGGCTGCTACCTCGGCAGTTAAATCTTTAACTGGAACGACTACCAGGAATCTTGAGTAGTGATCGACGATGGTGAGAGCGTAGGTATACCCGGTTCGACTTGGGGTAAGCTTCACGTGGTCGAGAGCAACTATTTCAAGAGGTTTGGTGGTAACAATTGGTTGCAATGGAGCTTTCTGAGTTAGATGGTCTTTTCTCTGAAGGTGACATGGTCCACAGTTTTTACACCATTTGTCAATGGAACCTCTCATACCGACCCAGTAGAACCAATCCTTCAGGAGTCTCTCCAGCTTCTTCCATCCAAAGTGTCCGGCATCATCATGGTATGCTTCAAGGATCATTTGGACTTCAGTCTTGGGAACTACAATCTGCCAGATGAGTTCATGGGTTCGTGGGTTGAGGTATCTTCTGCATAGTTTACCTTGGTAGACGAACAACCTTCCTTTCTCCCTCCACAGGCGTTTAGCATTTGGTGAGGCATCAGAGTCCATGTTGGCGTGTTCTTGAGTGATCAGATCCCTTACCAGGCTGACATCTGGGTCGTTGGCTTGAGCCTCCTTCCAGTCATGGTGAGGTAACGGGTTCACGGTCCTCTCTACACGTGTCTGGTTTCTCTGATGACATGTTGCTGTACCGGAACGGTGGAAAGCAGGTAGTTGTCACGGGTGGCACGGATGACAGGGTGGAGGCCACGCGCAGACGATCCCAGCGTTTGGCCCATCAGCCATAATGGTGGAGGATGGTCCGTCTCTTTCAGGGGCATTTACCTTCTGTGTTGATGGAGAGAAGGTGTGATGAGATCTCTCTATTATGGGGAGACGGCTGTGGAGGTCTTGCGCTCGGTCTGGTTTTATCCACCAATGTTGTAGGTCACTAGGACCCAGCAGACTCCTTCCACCTTTATAAGGAGGTTCATTACCCTTCCTCGGTGCAGGTGATAGTTCCTTGTGCACACTTTATCCTTGCTCCAGCAGAAGCTGAGATTGTGGAGGTTGCTGTGTTCTGCTGTCAGATAAGTGTTTCCTTTTCCCAAATGTCTGTCTTCCCTGGTGTTTGTCTTTAGTTGATAGTGGAGGGGTCTAGTGAACCTCTCCATCTGATCCTTAGATAGGATAGATCTAGGATCAGAGAGGGACGAGGTTCGTGGTCGGCGACAGTTGAGGAGACTGTATAGGGACGTTAGGGCAGACAGGGTCAGCTCTAGGAAGTCTAGGGGTCACCGTCTCCTTCTTGTGCCCTTAGCATTAGGGACTCCTGATTCCCCCCCCCGTCGTTATCCTACGCTGGGTGTCTTCCCCACTCCCAGCGTGACATTATCACCTGCCATAACTGTAAGTGAAGGAAGGGGAGGATTTGATTTTCCTTCCTTTCCTTATGGATCCTGTGTCTGCTTTGGCCCAGCAGCTGCAGACCTTGTCTTTGGAGGTTGCGGACCTTCGGTCGGCTCTGCAGGGACCACAACCGCAAAATGGTGTCTTGGGGAATCAAGCAGTGGGTCCGGCCAGACCGGAACCTAAGGTTGCCCTCCCTGACAGGTTTTCAGGAGGCAGAGACAAATTTACTGTGTTCAAAGAGGCCTGTAAATTATACTTTAGGCTTAAGCCGTATTCCACTGGTGATGAGCAGCAGCGGGTAGGAATTATTATATCATTGCTGCAGGGGGATCCCCAATCCTGGGCTTTCTCTCTGCCACAGGACTCTACTTGTCTCCAGTCTGTGGATGGATTTTTTGACGCCTTAGGCCTCATATATGATGACCCTGACCGTGTCTCTTTGGCTGAATCCAAATTGCGCCATCTCCACCAGGGGACTCGGTCGGCGGAATCATATTGTTCTGAGTTCCGCAGGTGGGCTATGGACACAAAGTGGAACGATCCGGCTCTCAGGAGTCATTTTTGCCAGGGTCTTTCAGAAAGACTGAAGGATGCCCTGGCAGTGTATGAGACCCCCCCGTCCCTGGAGGCAGCTATGTCGTTGGCTATTCGCATGGATAGACGCCTCCAGGAGCGGAGGGGTAGACCTCCTGCAACTGGGAGCCCTTCTCATGGTGGTTCCTTGTTGCCGGGTGGTCACTCGGAGGGCGAGTCATTTCTCCCGAGGGGGGAGGAACCTATGCAGCTTGGAGGAGCGGCGGCCTCGAGGCTCTCCTCCGGTGCCTCCCGGGGCAGGGGGAAGGGGGTCTGTTTTTTCTGTGGGAAAGGAGACCATTTTATCGGGGCCTGTCCCTACGCTCCTAAACGGACTAGGGTGCCGGGACCTCATGTGACTATGGGGGGGGTGGAGGTGGTCGAGCGGAAGGTGTGTGTATCCTCCGTTTGTACTTCCCATTTTCTCCTGAGTGCAGAGGTGGCGCTAGAGAGCAAAATGGAAGGCATTTCTGTGTTTGTGGATAGTGGTGCGGGGATCTGCATGGTGGATGCTCGTTTTGTACACGCTCATGGGCTTAACCGCTGTTTATTGTCTCGCCCCATCCGTATCTATGCCATCGACTCAGCCCCTCTTGCTCAGGGTAGTCTCACACATATCGTACATAACATTAAGTTAACGGTTGGATCCCAACATCAGGAGACGTTATCTTGCTATGTCTTAGACGGTCTCCCCGCTCCCATTGTCCTGGGCTTGCCATGGTTGATTAAACATAATCCCGTAGTGGATTGGCAGTCCAGGGACATTGTGGAATGGAGTGATTTTTGTTCAGAGAATTGTTTGGCTACATCCCTTTCGGTGGTATCTGCTGAATCTCTGCCCCCATTCCTATCGGAGTATGAGGATGTGTTCTCAGAGAAGGGGTGCCGAGACTTGCCCCCTCATCGGGCATATGATTGCCCTATCAACCTCGTTCCCGGAGCTAAACTGCCCAAAGCTAGGATGTTTACTATATCTGGACCCGAAAGACAAGCAATGAAGGATTTCATTTCTGAAAGTCTGGAGACGGGACACATTAGGCCCTCCACGTCGCCGGTTGCGGCTGGTTTCTTTTTTGTGAAAAAAAAAGATGGGGGCCTCCGTCCTTGTTTGGATTTTCGGGAATTGAATCGGATTACTGTCCGTGATCCATACCCCCTCCCTCTGATCCCTGATTTATTTAGTCAGGTTGTGGGTGCCAAATGGTTCTCCAAGTTGGATTTGAGGGGGGCCTACAACCTGATTAGGGTCAGAGAGGGGGATGAATGGAAAACTGCGTTTAATACCCCGGACGGCCATTTTGAAAGTCTCGTAATGCCGTTCGGGCTCACTAACGCCCCGGCGGTTTTCCAACATTTTGTCAATGATATTTTCCATCATTTGGTGGGTAGATTTGTAGTTGTTTACTTGGACGATATCTTGATCTATTCTCCCGATATGGAGACGCATCAGTCCCATGTCAAACAGGTGTTGCAGGTCTTACGGGACAACAAACTGTATGCCAAACTCGAGAAATGTGTTTTCGCCGTTCAGGAGGTTCGTTTTTTGGGGTACCTCTTGTCGCCGTTGGGTTTCTGGATGGATCCGGAAAAGGTCCGGGCGGTGCTAGATTGGGAACAGCCGGACAATCTACGGGCATTGCAACGCTTTTTGGGGTTTACCAATTTTTACCGTAAATTTATTAAGAACTATTCGGTACTGGTGACGCCTCTTACGGACATGACTAGGAAGGGGACGGATTTTTCTGAGTGGTCTGATTCTGCTCGCCAGGCTTTTTCCTCCCTGAAGCGTTGTTTTGCTTCCGCGCCTGTTCTTTGTCAGCCCGATCTTTCTCAGCCCTTCATTGTGGAAGTGGATGCGTCTGAGGTGGGGGTGGGGGCTGTGTTGTCGCAGGGCCCTTCGCCTGGGAGATGGGTGCCCTGTGCGTTCTTCTCCAAGAAGTTGTCTTCGGCCAAGAGGAATTATGATGTGGGTAATAGGGAGCTGTTGGCTATTAAGTTGGCTTTTGAGGAATGGCGGCACTGGCTGGAGGGGGCTGTCCATCCCGTCACGGTTATTACCGACCATAAGAACCTGTCTTACCTTGAGTCCGCCAGGCGTCTCAATCCCCGGCAGGCCAGGTGGTCTTTGTTTTTCACGAGATTTAATTTTACCGTCACCTACCGTCCGGGGGTTCAGAATGTGAAGGCGGATGCGTTATCGCGTAGTTTTCCGGGTGGTAGTACTCATGAGAGTCCCGTCCCCATCTTGCAGGAGGGGGTGGTTCTTTCTGCTCTTTGCCCTGATCTGGAGGGGGAGGTGTTGAAGGTTCAGGGGGGCGCCCTGCCTCCTGCCCTTCTGGGAGGCTTTTTGTGCCGTTCTCTTTGCGCCTCAGGGTGCTGTCAGAGCATCACGACTCTGTACTGGCGGGGCATCCGGGCGGTAGGGCCACTTTCGATCTCTTGTCTCGTCGCTTTTGGTGGCCGGGGTTGAGGAAGGACGTAGCGGAATTCGTATCCGCCTGTGGTGTGTGTGCACGTGCTAAGGTTCCGCATACCCGTCCGTCTGGGTCTCTCGTGCCATTGTCTATTCCTGAGAGGCCATGGACACATTTGTCAATGGATTTTATCACCGATCTTCCGGCGTCTGCGGGCAAGACGGTGGTACTGGTAGTAGTAGATAGATTCAGTAAGATGGTTCGCTTTGTGGCACTGCCCGCACTTCCTAATGCTCGGACTCTGGCACAGGTGTTCGTAAGTGAGATTGTGAAACTTCATGGGGTTCCCTCCGATGTGGTTTCTGATCGCGGTACTCAGTTCGTCTCCAAATTTTGGAAGGCTTTTTGTACACGTTTGGGGATAACGTTGTCCTTTTCTTCTGCTTTTCATCCTCAGTCTAATGGTCAAACCGAACGTGTGAATCAGAATTTGGAGACTTACCTGAGGTGTTTTGTCTCTGACCATCAGGAGACTTGGGCAAAGTATTTGCCCTTGGCCGAATTCGCCCTTAATAATCGTCTTCAGGAGTCCACTGGCAAGTCACCGTTCTTCGGTGCATATGGGTTTCATCCTCAGTTTGGTACTTTTAGCGGTACGAGTCCTTCCGGAGTTCCGGAGGAGGACCGTTTTACCTCGTCCCTCTCCTCGGTTTGGCGGGGTGTACAGCGTAGCTTGAAGCTCTTAGGTGACAGGTACAAACGTATGGCTGACAGGAAGCGTGCGCCAGGTCCGGACCTATGTGTGAATGACTACGTGTGGTTGTCTACCAAGAATGTGAAGTTGAAGGTGCCCTCTTGGAAGTTGGGGCCCAGGTTTATTGGCCCCTATAGGATAACCGCCGTTATCAATCCCGTGGCGTTTCGTCTTGCGTTGCCTCCTGCTCTTAAGATTCACGATGTGTTTCACAGGTCGCTCCTCAAGCCGTATGTGCCGTCGTCTAACCCATCTCCTTTGCCTCCTGAGCCCATCTGTGTGGCGGGGAATCTGGAATTCGAGATCTCGAGGGTGGTTGATTCTCGCATGTTGCGCCGTTCTCTTCAGTATTTGGTGCACTGGAGGGGGTACGGTCCTGAGGAGCGGATGTGGGTGCCGGCGTCGGAGGTGTCCGCCGCAAGGCTGGTCCGCGCTTTTCACCGTTCCCATCCGGATAAGCCTGGTCCTGAGTGTCCGGGGGCCACTCGTAGGAGGGGGGGTACTGTCACGGGTAGCACGGATGACAGGGTGGAGGCAACGCGCAGACGATCCCAGCGTTTGGCCCATCAGCCATAATGGTGGAGGATGGTCCGTCTCTTTCAGGGGCATTTACCTTCTGTGTTGATGGAGAGAAGGTGTGATGAGATCTCTCTATTATGGGGAGACGGCTGTGGAGGTCTTGCGCTCGGTCTGGTTTTATCCACCAATGTTGTAGGTCACTAGGACCCAGCAGACTCCTTCCACCTTTATAAGGAGGTTCATTACCCTTCCTCGGTGCAGGTGATAGTTCCTTGTGCACACTTTATCCTTGCTCCAGCAGAAGCTGAGATTGTGGAGGTTGCTGTGTTCTGCTGTCAGATAAGTGTTTCCTTTTCCCAAATGTCTGTCTTCCCTGGTGTTTGTCTTTAGTTGATAGTGGAGGGGTCTAGTGAACCTCTCCATCTGATCCTTAGATAGGATAGATCTGGGATCAGAGAGGGACGAGGTTCGTGGTCGGCGACAGTTGAGGAGACTGTATAGGGACGTTAGGGCAGACAGGGTCAGCTCTAGGAAGTCTAGGGGTCACCGTCTCCTTCTTGTGCCCTTAGCATTAGGGACTCCTGATTCCCCCCCCCCCCGTCGTTATCCTATGCTGGGTGTCTTCCCCACTCCCAGCGTGACAGTAGTTCAATCTCTTCCAGGTCGTCTATGTCTTCTCCCTCTTCAGGAAGATGGGGCATTCGGGACAGGGCATCAGCATTGCCGTTCTTGTGACCTGCCCGGTACTTTACAGTGAAGTCGTAGTTAGCGAGTCTTGCTACCCAACGCTGTTCTAGGGCTCCCAGCTTTGCTGTCTCTAAGTGTGTTAGAGGATTGTTGTCTGTGAAAGCTGTGAACGGGGCGGATGCCAGGTAATGTTTGAAACGCTCTGTGATCGCCCAGACCAGGGCCAGGAACTCCAGCTTGAAGGAGCTGTAGTTTTCCGGGTTCCTTTCGGTGGGACGGAGCTTTCTGCTTGCGTAGGCTATCACCTTCTCCTTGCCCTGCCGACGTTGAGATAGGACTGCTCCTAAGCCTTCATTGCTTGCATCGGTGTACAATAAAAACGGTAGATTGTAGTCAGGATAGGCCAGGATTTCTTCTCCAGTTAAAGCATCTTTCAGCGTTTGGAATGATTTGTCCTGTTCTGGTCCCCAGTGGAACGGGGGTCCCCTGATCTTGCCGTTTTTGGATTGACCTACTAAGAGATCTTGCATAGGTGCGGCTATCTTGGTATAGCCTTTGATGAATCGTCGGTAGTACCCGACCAGTCCTAGAAATTGACGTACCTCTTTGTGAGAAGTGGGTGCTGGCCAGCCCTTGATGACGGTGACCTTATCCGGATCCGGTGCTACGCCTTCGGCGCTGACCACATGTCCTAGGTATTGGACCTTGGGTTTCAGCAGGTGGCACTTGGACGGTTTCAGTTTCATCCCGTACTTGGACAGTGACTCAAACACTTCACTCAGGTGTTGGAGGTGATCTTCATAGGTCTGAGAGTAGACAATGACATCATCAAGGTATAACAAGACAGTCTCAAAATTCTTGTGGCCCAAACAACACTCCATAAGTCTCTGAAATGTTCCTGGGGCATTGCACAAACCGAATGGCATACTGTTGAACTCGCATAAGCCCATAGGAGTAGTGAAGGCTGTCTTCTCACGATCCTCCTCTGCAACGGCAACCTGCCAGTACCCACTAGTAAGATCTAATGTGGAGAAGTAGTTGGCAGACTTGAGTGCAGCTAGTGACTCTTCTATGCGTGGTAACGGGTATGCATCCTTGTGTGTGACTTTGTTGATTTGCCTATAGTCTACGCACATCCTCATACTACCATCTTTCTTTTTAACCAGGACTAGTGGTGCGGCCCAGGGACTACAGCTATCCCTAATGACTCCTGCATTCTTCATGTCCTGAAGCATCTCTTTTGCTTTCTGGTAGTGAGTAGGTGGTATAGGCCTGTACCTTTCTTTGATAGGTGCATGGTTGTTTGTGGGGATATGATGTTGTACCCTTTTAATCCTCCCAAAGTCAAGTGGGTGTTTGCTGAACACTTGCTCATACTCCCGAACCACCCGGTATACTCCATATTTCTGGTGAGAGGGTGTATTGTCAGTCCCTACACTGAGCTCTTGACACCATTTCTCTAACTGATCTTTGGAGTGAGGGGGTTCATCAGTGACTATTTGGTTTGAGGATTTTACATCAATCACAGCATCATCTTTTACTTGGTACAATTTAGCAACAGTTGCATATCTAGGTAGTCTGACTTCATCATCACCATAATTCAATATGCGTACGGGGACTCTCCCCTTTCTTACATCGACTAACCCTCTGGCTGTCAAGAGCGTAGGACTACTGTCGGACATTACAGGTTCTACTACAGCTTGGTAGTCCTGCCCTCTGAGGCCTATGGCTGCTCGACACCAGATCATCATTTCACTTCTGGGTGGTACCACAATTGGAATGGGATCTGTGACCCTTACTCTGCCAATCTCACCATTTGACAATGTTACCTGTTGTTGATACACCAGAGCTCTGATCTGCTTTTGGATAGCCCTCTTTTCTCTGGGTTTACCGGCTTCAGCACTCTGTTGGAGTAAAAACAACACTTCATCGAGGCATTTGATCATGACATTGGTACCCAATATGACATATGGATCCTTGTGGTTAGGCTTATCCTGGACCACTAAGATACCCTGGTTTTTCAACTGCACCCTCCCCACCTTTACTGTAGCTTCCCACTGTCCCTCTATGGTAACCGGAATACCATTAGTGGCTTCAAGGTTCATCTCAGGGTTAGGGGGTTCTAGCTTAACATCTGGCCAGAACTGCTTGTAAAGGGTACTGGGGATGGATGTCACCTGGGATCCAGTGTCTATCAAGGCGGAGATAGCGATGCCATCGATGACGATCGGTAAGTATGGACAGTCTCCCACATACTTGTGTTCCCAGCTGGACGTAGGGCCTGGACAGTCTACTCCTGGGGTTGGCCCTTCTCGCCCAGGGGTCGCTCGTTTAAAGGACGGGATTGCAGATTGCGTCCTCCTAAGTCGTTCTGCTGACTGTTGCGGCGTCTGTCAGGACTGCGGCGGTCTGCAGGTTTTCCTCGCGACGGCTGTGTCTTTCTCCTCATCCAGGGAACGTCATCCGGGCTGTCGGCGAGTTGAATCTTGTCCGATGGCCTTGCATCTGTCTTGGGTCTTCTCCCAGCTTGTAGCTTGGCCACATCCTTCATCAGCTGCTCGACATTAGCACACAGTTGATCAAACCGGTCAGGTGTTACAGCCTGTGCACTGGACTGGATCGCAGGGATTGGAGAGACTGCTGCCGGCACGGAAGGGGTGTCAGTGTACTGCTGCTGCTGCGGTGAAGCGGGATCGGGTACTTCAGCGAGTCGTTGTCCCCAAACTGTTAAGTCTCTCAAGGTATCAAACTCTGCGCCTGGATTTTGTATGGACCACCAGCTTGCTTGCTTCCTATCCTCAGACAGTTTAAGGCCCACAATAAATTGTCCAATTAACGCTTTGTTCTCATCTCGAGCACTATCAGGATCGACTTGTTTTAACAGTCTGTATGCTTCTTGCAAGCTCAGTGAATAATCAAGGACAGTTTCTTGTGCCCCTTGATTACAACGATAGAATGACAGTCTTAATCCAGCTTCGGTATGGCACTCAAAGACCCGAGTTAATCTAGCGAATATCTGTTCCACAGATTCCTGAACTTCTACAGGCCAGCTGCGGCTCTGCAGTTCGGCTGCACCGGTTAACTGTCCCATAATAACTGAAGCTCTTTGCTTACCGGTCATCGGGTACATGTCCAGGGCTTGGCATATCTTCCTCTGGAAGTTCTCCAAGGTGCTGGGTACACCGCTGTATTTGGGTAACCAGGTCGCACTAGGAACGTAGGGTAGAGACATCGGCATAATCGGAGCGGGTTGTGGTAGCATACCGCCGACTTGTTGCTGTCCGTCAAAAGGTATATTTTGAGGTGCCGCTTGGTCTAGCGGGGGCACCGCGTGATCGGGAGCCGGGTTACTCATGGTCGCTCCCCCTTAGTTAAGCGTAGCCTTTCCCTCGGTTTCAAACGGAAGTGTCGGCCTCGCGGTGAGGAGTGAGGCACCACGGGAGTTTCCGGTTCCTGCTGCGTACGGAGGAAGTCGTCAGAGCGTGGGGGCGGAGCCAATCTTCACGCCCTCTGCACAGTCACGCCCCTTCTTTTCCCGCCTTTTCTCGCAGCAATGGCGGACCAAATGTACAGTTCGATATTTACAGTCAATAAATAGCACACAATACCCGTGATAACGGGCCTGCTCGTATCCTGTTCGTGACGCCAAATTCTGACTCACCGTAGCCGGGGGTACACGTAGCGGGCGTTGTCTCTCCTCCAGTCACGGAACCGCGCCTGCGGTAGTGTAGGCCCGGTGGTCCAGATCAATAGGGGAATGGCGGAACAGTGGGGGTGATTTGTCTTCGTGACGCCACCTGCGGGTGTTCTGGTAACTCTACCAGCGCTGTTCGGGTCTCCGGGGGATGGTACACAGCGAGATGGAACGCTCCCCACAGGATGAGCGGGAATCCCCGGAGCCGGGAGCTGCGCAAGATGCTGTGAGGCAGCTGCGGGACGCTGCGCTGAATCCAGGAATAATGCACAACCACGCACAGTCTCTTTTAGGTACCTTTACTGGATGATAGTCAGGTACACTCGGACCGGGATAGTGAAGTTGGCACTCATGGAGTTTCACAGCAAGCAGTGTTAGGCTTCCTTTCTCTACTTCTGGTGCTAAGGTCGGGTGGATGTGGAATCCAGCTGGACCGGGCAGGGTGTTCAATGGAACTTGCTTCACCTGGTTATCAGCACTGAGGGCACTGTAAAAAGGGTCTGAGCAGGATCAGTACTCTTCCCTGGGCTCTCGTGGATGGGTGCATCAGGTGGAACAGGTGGCTAAACCTCCTGTTGATGGTGCTGGTTCTCTGTGGTGGCTGGGCAGCTCTCACAGATTCGGTTCCAGTAACCGGATGATTTGGAAAGAGTCGGATTAACTCTGTATTCCTGAGAGGTGATCTCCTTCTTCCTATTATCCCAATTGCAGGGATCTCCACTGGCTAACAGGCTAGCAGGGCCTAGTGTGTTCCTCATAGGGTGGAGGTTTCACACAGGCTGGCAGCTCTTGTAGCGTCTACCACACTCTGAAGTTTCTCCCTCCAAGACTCTATTTATAGGGGGAACTGGTTCAAAGTCACCAGTGTAGCTCCCCCTAGAGGCTCGGGGTGAAACCAGGTGTTTTAAGTGTTGTGGGTTTTGCTGTGCTGTTACTTACTCCATTTGTACCTAAGGACTCCTGTGGTGCCCAACAGGTGCCAGGGTGCCACACGATGTCAGCATAGTGATTAGAAAGGTGCGAGTAGAATTAATGATCAGGACTCAACACGTTACATCTTCTGAATGGCCAAATTCCAATTCTGCAGCCTAGGAGACACATGGATGAGCAGATGCCTTCTCCCACCTGCATTTGGGTTGAAAACATGCATTAAACAAAAAAAAAAACAAAAAAAAAAAAGGGGATTCGAAAACAGAAGGGTGATGAGGATATTTGATAAAACAAACACATACTTTACGTGACGACAGATATGGAGAAAACGGCAACTCAACAGCAGAAATTGTTCTCCTGAATCATCAGTCCACAGATTGTAGATCACAGGACACCACAGCAGATAAGTCAGTCTGAACACCGGCCAAGAATGTGGTGATGGGAAAGTTCTCGCCTGTAGTGATAGATGTCTGAATGGGCAAACACTTGGCAAATACTATGCAATACTGATAAATGTAGAGTGAGGCACCGAGGATGGAGTAATCTTACTGCTGCATATACATTATGGAAGTAAAGTCAGGACTACAGAACGGGAGAAGGACTTGGGTATTCTGGTAACACGCAGGCCGAGCATTAGTGCTCAATGTCAGGCAGCAGCTGCAAAAGCAAACAAGATTTTAGGCTGTATAAACAGAATCCTGTGATTTTACTGCATTGTTACCTCTATAAATCACATCTAGATTATGGGATTCAGTTTTGAGCTTCACATTTTAAAAAGAATAAGAAGAAAGTCAGTTCAAAGGTGTCAACTAGATTACAAGGAATGGAGGCTTCATTATGAGAGATTATTAAGCTACACAAGCTCAACTTTTCTAATGAGATCTCCTCTGAGACGTCGTCTTTTTCTAGGTTTGAATACATGTAGGGTCAATACCCAATAAGACATGATATTCCTTATGGGACCAGGGGTATTCATTACATATGGAGGAAAGACTATTCCGGCACCTACATAGGAAAGAGATCTTTACAGTTAGAGCAGTCAGAATATGGAATGCCAACCACGAGAGGTAGTAATGGCTGACACGGACAGCTTTTATAGCAAGTCTGGATGATTTTCTCAGTACATAACATTGCCTTATTGATTTAGTGACAAAAATATAATTGGAAGAAAGTGTACACAAGTTGGACTGAGGGCTTTTTTCAACCTAAGAAAACTACATCATCCTACAAAATCTTTCCCAGGTTCCTTTCCTCATATCCTTCCATGGCCCCTTCGTCATTCCTATTACAGGCCATTTTTATAAATGATGCCATCAGGTATAATGGATAATTGTTATTGCACTTACTGATGACCTCCATTGTGGTAATTACATCCCAGGGCTCCACATTGAACCTTTGACCCTTTTCCCGCCATGTCTGTGCTCTATTACTGCACTTGTCCTGATGAAGATACCAGTTTGCAGTGGAAATACTTCCCCAGTAAAGGAGCCCTGACTGTCTTCTCTTCTTTAGACCCTCATTATCAGCAGTGCCCGGGTCCTGCACTTTCTGTAGTGTTGTGTAACCTGGGGTCTTGCATTTCCACTATCGCTCAGGAAGGAGCAGCATCTGATTGAGTACAATCCTACAAGACTTTACCAGGCATACCAAAACCCCAGAAGATGAGAGCATCCCTCACTAAATTGACCTGCATCTTTGCTTTGTATGGGATATATTGCAGTATGTGGTAGTGTCTTATATCTCCTGTGAAGTCCTCTAACACAGAGGTCCCCAACTCCAGTCCTCAAGTCAAGGCACATCAGCAGTCTGGATTTTCAGGACTTACTTCGTATTTGACAGTTGGAATCCACCTGTGCAGGAGACCAAATTAACAACTGTCAAATGCTAAGGAAATCCTCAAAAATCTGGACTGTCTATGGGCCTTGATGACTGTAGTTGGGATACACTGCTCTAATACATGGGAAACTAAGCAGATCTGTATACTCAAATTAGTGCATTGTGTCTTTTCCTTTTCCAGCACCTATGAGACGTGCAGGCTTCTATAAGGTCCTCCATGTTGTACAAATATCTGAGCAGTCTGATACTGCTGCACTGAAAAGGTGAGTTCATCTAGGCACTACCGGCTACAATCCAGACAGTCTGGCCATCAGAAGAGCCACCACCACAAGGGGTCCTACAATGCATTTCCTTCCCCCTTCCCCTCCCCTGCAGTCCATACTGTCTAGCCAGTCCAGTACTTAAATGCCTACAATGTACCAGCTCCTAGGAGGTCCAAGCATCTATGGGCTGCGAAACGTTCCTCTCCACTGACCATACAATGTAATCAGTCCCAAATTTGAAAGACGCTGGTGTCCATAGCATAGTGCGGCAATTTAAATTTTATGCTATTTACACCGCAGTATGGGGCTGCCCACATTGTATGGGCTGTGGAGGGAAACTTGTAGAAGCCCACAAATTATCAGACCTAGGAGCCCTTATGTTTTGGTGCTCCAGTATTGGACTACCTATAGTATGGGCTGCAGGTAGGACCTCCAAGGAGCAAATCCTTTCTGGGACCTCATGCATTGTTGGCTCTTCTGTGCGCCAGGTTGTATAGATTGCAGGTAGTGGGGTGGTGGATGTACTATGAGGGGAAATATGCCAAGTATTAAATTGTGTGTTGGGGCTCTTTGGGGCACAAGAGGGGGGGAAGGAGGCTTAATACTTTGTATGGGAGAGGGACATCAAACTATATGAGGTGGTGGGTGGCATATCATCTGTGTTGGGGTAATGTAAGAGTCACTATTTAGTGAGGTTGGATATACTATAAAAAGTGTGTGTGTGTGTGTGTGTGTGGTGTGTGTGTGTGTGTGTGTGTGTGTGTGTGTGTGTAACACCACAATAAAGTGGTACCATAATAGGTGGGAATATTAATAGATTCACTAAGTACATAGTACTGTGGGGGAAGGGGGTTGCATATTTAAATAATTGGGTAAGGTTGGGGGAGTGACTTAGCATGGTGCGGCAATTTCATGCCAGGCCACTCGCCCAGCCTCAATATTCCCTAACAGTAATATGGCTCCTGTGAGACCCACTAATATTCCCCACATACTATGGTATCACTTTATTAGCACCCACAAACATTCTTATAGTATATTCAACCCCACTATTCTGACCCTGGATCCTCCCCCACCCCCACAGATGATGCACATTAAATTTATATAGCACCATTAATTCCATGGTGTTGTATATGACAAGGTCCCCCACCTCCTCATTCAAAATGTAAATTACATAGACTAAACTGTCCATAAAAGGATACCATTTTAGGATAGCAGTCACATAGTAGATATTGGTAGAGTGTGAGAATAGAGCATACCGCCCCCTGGTTATAATCTGTATATTGTTGTCCTCCCGAGTGATATAGATGGGATCTCTGAAGCCATCAGTGCTGGCTGGTGAGTGCCTGCAGCTCCGCAGACAAATGTTCATGGGGGACATTACAGATCATGCTATTAGTGCATAATATAGGAGGACCCTCACACCATAACACTATAGTCAACACCGCTGGTACCATGAAACATGTTGGGAGGGGGCTGGCAGCTCATGATTCTTCATTCTATTTGCCCCAAGATGGACATTTGTCAGCGGAGATGCCGGCACTCACTGTTACCACTCACTATCCAGCATCGATGGCTCAAGACACATTGATGGCTTGAGACACACCGATGCATGCTGCCCAGCGGGAGACAGACGATCAAAGAAACAAAAAAAAAAAAAAAAAAGGTTCAGGACATTCCACCACGCCCAGCCATCTCACAGCGGGGGCCTGGTCGCTGCTACACGTCACATAGCGAGATCATTGTGTCACAAAACTTGTGACAACGCTGTGGTCTCGCTTAGTGTGACGGGGGCTTTATACATCAGCTGGGAGGACGATATATAGAATATAACCACATTAGGCAGCGGCATTCTTTGTATTCTCCATCCTTACCAACATATCTTATTACTATAAATGCTAATTATAATCGGGGTAGAGACACAGGCTTTTTAACACCAAATTATATTATTATATATATATATATATATATATATATATTATATATATATATATATATATATATATATATATATATATATTAGTTAATGGAATTATAGCACAGATACGTTATACACCAAACAGTGATGTACCACCAATATCAGCAGACCACCCCAATGCTATGGGGCAGCTGCCGATACAGTTGAAAGGAGGAAGAGCAATAATTATGGTCAGGGTCGGACTGGGGTGTCTGGGGCCCACCAGGGAAATTGACTCCAGGGGCCCACTCACCCGCTATATGCAAACACCTGTTAGCCGTTATACCCATTATAGTGGTTACTCCTGCACATCACTCTGCGCTCACCATTACTGCGATGTACCATTACTGTAGTGTGCATTAAAGGGATACTTTGGTGAAAACAAGTTACCAACAATCGTCAGGATCGGCAGGTGATCACTTAGTTATTGGTGGAATCCGACCAATCAAAACCACATCGTCGGAAGAATGTGGCACTTTTACCCCTTTTATTAACTTCAGCGGCCGGTAATGATGTGACTGCGGCTCCATTCATTATCATTGGAGCTCCCAGAAAAAGGCAAACCCAGTGCTCACAGCCACTGAGGGAGTGAAGGGATCATGGGCGAGCTGTACATCACCTCCAGTCTAATGGGGGACAAAACAAACCTATGACTAAGGACTGTCTTTAAGGACATTGATTTAAATGTGCTTTAATACTTTTCTAATATAATGAATTTTTAAGGATCTAGATCTCAAGACTCTATGCTGGATATTTTTCTATTTTTTGGAACATTATGGGGATAAAAGCTGCACATTCAGCAGTCGCACCCTCACCAACTAATACCTTATCACATCCTTAGGCCCAGGGCCGTATTTGGAGTTCCTGCTGCCCTAGGCACTGTCAGTGGCCGCCCCCCCCCCCCATCACGGCTCCTCCCCCATGATGCAGCCCCTCCCCCTGTCATGGCTCCTCCCCCCCGTTGCGGCCCCTCGCTGACAATCTTCCCCCCAGGCGCGGCCTTTCCCCCCCCAAGCTTCATGTAGCTTCCCCCCCCACATTTCATCATGTAGTACATATAAAAGGTTTGTCCAATCACACTACAGAGACATACTGGTAGGATGTTTACACTGTGAGCCCCAATGGGGACAGTGTTGATGATGTATGTGGAGTGCATAGTATAATATAAGTGCAAAAAGTATTATTCTTAATATGATGTCACAATACCGGGATCTGATGATCTTCTATTTGGAGGTCAGGGGCTCTCTAATGCCATGTTGCTGCCTGTCTCGTTGTCTTCCTTTTTTGACACTGCAGTGTGGTGGACAAAAGAGCATTAACTGGTTAATAGCAAGAAAGTATGGAGTGTGTACTAACTGAACCATAAACCCTCCCCATACCATGTCCAGCAGACATTGTAGGATTACTATATGGATTTTATTATTAGGGTATGGACACACTGGCGTGAAACCCAGATGAGTGCAATGTGTGATTTCATCGCATTGTACTCGGACCAATGTTAATCAATGCCTGAAAGCATTGGCGAGTGTTGGACGCTTTTTTCTCAGCCAGATTCAGGATGAGAAAAAAGTCGCAACATTCTGCAACAGTCTGCGATTCACACTGAGACTCACCAATGCAAGTCTATGGGTCTGACAAAATTACATACCGCACACTGACAGCACACGGACCATTCGAGAGGCATCAGTTTTTTTCACTGATACATTATCATTCTGTAACTGAGAACACTGTAAAATGTTCCTGTAAATGATTCTACACTAATAGCTGCAGAGGAAAGAACAGATTGCACACGGATGTAATCTGAGAGAAATGTCGGACACTTGCACAGCAGTTGGATGCCAAATGGACCAAAAAACCGATGACACTCATCCGACTCTCCTGGATGAGAAACAGACCGATTTTAAAACGGCGGGGGACAGTGTACCACAGTGTCCTCAGCTCCGTGCTGTGCACAGACAGTGTACCACCATGTCCTCAGCTCCGTGCTGTGCACAGACAGTGTACCACCATCTCCCCAGTTCTGTGCTGTGCACAGACAGTGTACGGTACACTGTGCACAGCACGGACAGTGTACCACCATCTCCCCAGTTCTGTGCTGTGCACAGACTGTGTACGGTACACTGTCTGTGCACAGCATGGAGCTGAGGACATGGTGGTACACTGTCTGTACACAGCACGGAGCTGAGGACATGGTGGTACACTGTTGCACAGCATGGAGGTGGGGAGATGGTGGTACACTATGTGCACAGCACAGAGCTGAGGACATCCCAGAAGAGACAGACAGGCCACAGATGGGCGGCGGGACAACACTGAGCCCACCTGGGAGAACAACAACTCCCAGCACACTGCCCAGAAATCATATAGGACAGGCAGGAGAACTACAACTCCCAGCATGCCACACCCTGACAACACAGAAAGGTGGCGGCAGCTGCATGGAGGCAGACACACGGTACAGCCGCCATTATCACCACACACAGCGCCAGCCACAGCTCCAGTCCTCCTGCATCCCCGTCCTCCTCTCCTCTGTCCTCCTGCACCCCCGTCCTCCTCTCCTCTGTCCTCCTGCACCCCATCCTCCTCTCTACTATCCATCCTGCTGCTCCTCTTGCACCCCCGTCCTCCTCTTTGTCCCTCCTGCTGCTCCTCTGTCCTTCTGCACCCCAAACTCCCACACAGAGACACAACTCACACAGAGACACAACTCACACAGAGTAAAAAAATGAAACAAGTTGCGCCAAACTGCTTGACAAATATATTACAGTCGATTAATATGGCCAAGTGCTCACCTGGTTGAGTTGTGCCTCGGTCGCACAACTGACTGACGAGCGGGGAAACAACTTAGCGTGACCTCCGGGTCGAACGGGCCTGGCGTGAGGAGACGTGGTGCGATCCTTAGTCGTGCGGGTCGGGATGCAATTCACTGGCTGGCGTGCGATGAGAGGGCTGGCAAGGCCTTTGAGCCGAAGGGGTCCGATGCTTGGGCTGTGCTGTGCTCCCCAGTCGTACGAGTCGGTAGGTGACGAGGCACAAGGATGGGAGTGGCGTGTTGTTGCGAGCAAGGTCCGGGAGCCGAGCTGCTCAGACCCGCGATTCCCCGAGGGGAAGGCGTGGGGCGTGTGCAAGGGAGTAAGATGAGTGTTAGCGCTCTGATTACAACCAGGACACTGCTCACGATATATTTACCTCTAGGTTTTATTGAATAAGTGTAGAATTCCAATTCTCCACAACGCGTTTCTGCGCTTAATGCGCCTTTCTCAAGTGGTTACTGGAATCCTCTCTTGTGGTTGTTTAAATACATTGCACAACATAAGGGGGAGGGACAGGGTAGGAAGTTATACAAAGGTATGAGAGAAAAAACAGATCTGGATCATGGAACTGGTTCCCTGTCTAGTGATTATTCACTCATGTATGAGATTTAAAACATGCAACAATTCAACCAAGAAATTTAAAATAAGATCATAATAATGGATAATTTGCTAAAACAATAAAATACATAGTTGGATTAAAGTAACATACAGAGGCAATTATTATGTATGCATTAAAAATTCAGTAAAATTAGTTCTAGTATTGTCGGTGCTCATTATCAGGTTGTTGCTTCATGCGATCCCTGTGCCTGTTCAGCATAGGCTTTACTGTTCTCAGACGTATAAGTAATAGACAGGAGGTGAGAGCTGCGGCTGACACTCATTTCCCGTCAATTACTTATAGGTCTTAAGGCGGGGAGCGTGAGGCTGATGATGATCGGGCACAGGTCTGGCAAGACACAAACCCTCATAGGTGCTCCGCCAACGCTGAAACGGTGACATCACAGGAGATTATAAGCTTTATTGTAACAGGGTATGCCAAATAGTGGAAAACCTTTTAAATTTTATATATTGGACATAGGGATAGCAAATGTGTTCAATATATTGTCCCCTAGTCATATAGGAAAGGGGGTGGGACGATGCTGGTCATGATAGTGGCATCATCAGATTTTCTGTGTATTCACCCTACATTGTTTTAGCTTTTGCAGCTGCTGCCTGACATTGAGCACTACTGCCCAGCTAATCTTAATTGTAACCAGAATATCCCAGTCCTCTTGTAGTACCAAGTAGGTTTCCATTTAAGGAATATGCAGCAATATGATTACTACAAGCAGTACTTTACATTAATCCTCATCTGCCATGTGTTTTCCATGCAGAATTTTTATCTAGATTGGGCTGTAACATATAGGCAAAGTTTTCATTATCCTGTACAATTTGGTGCCAAAAGACTGACAATTCATCATCAATCCCATCCACAGGTTAATAAAGACCATATCCAACAGATCTTTGTGACCACACCCCACTTTCTCTAAAAGAGAGTGTCATTTACAACAACTAGTGTCCTATATTCCCGGATTCCGAAGCTTCTGTGTGGTATAGTATCAGGCACCTTTTCAAAGTCTGGATACACTGACAAGCAAAAGGGTAACAATGTTTTTTACCTTTCAGGCTCCATAGCTCACTATCCACTACAGCTTTGAACGTAAAACTACCTTCATTTTGTAGTCACTTAGTTATCTCAAATAAATTTGACTTGCAAGTATGTAGTATATGATTATGTGGCACCCCCTGCGGTCTTGTTGCCAGTGGTATTTAAGGTCATCGGTACCAATGCCACATCTGAGGAGAATTCAGGTATCCTCTGCTAGACTCCTGAAGCAGACACACTGCCTGAACTCTGATCAGAGGGCTGAGCACAAGACTGTATTGTGATAGACTCTGGTTGGAGGAAGGGATTAGCAGTAGTGGGTAGTAACAGGAGTTAGTCAGAGTTAGACAGTGAGAAAAAACAGAAGTCGGTCATTGGCTTCCAGGCTGAGCAGCAGCTCAAGCAGAATCAGGGGGTGCCAGATCTTCAGGACCGACAGTGAACTGTTGGCTACTGGGCTTCAAGCACAGTAGCCACACTGCGTGGGACTGTCCTTGGCACAGCAACTACCAAAGGACTAGAGAGTTGGGGCGATTCCCGCTGCTCATAGGGTCTGTGTTGCCTGTCCATCTGAAGTTAGCCATGAGGGGGCTACAGGCCCCTACAACCTAATCCCAATGAGATAGGCCATAAACCTGTCAGGCAGAGTGGTCCCCAGTCTCCTCAGACTGACTCTGCCTGGTGAACGAGTACCCTGGATGTACAGATGAACTGATCTACAAAGTAAAGGTAAAAGAACAACACCGACTCCTTGTCTTATTCCTGCTACCTTTCTGAGTAACAGCCAAATCATATAAAAGACTGATAAGTGAGACTGTGTGGCAGCAGCTTGGCATTGGTCAGGGGCATGGTAGGTTAACCCTCAGGTGTAGTCACATGCAGGTAAGATGGGGCGCCTGGTGTCGGGTGGGAATGCTGAATAGTCTGTAGAAATAGTTGACAGATAGGAGAGTTAGAAAAGCACCACATTTTGATATCCAGTACATCATGGCAAGATACTATGCCATTATTCAATTGCTATCTATTACCTAGTATACTGGAATAGGTCTGGACATATAATCAAATGACTGTTTCGTACCGAATTTAATTGGGAAATTCCAAAGGAGGGAAAATAAAAACGATCATATAGTCATTTATGAAAGTATAAATTTTATTATTATTAAGGGATGTGCTCTATAGGGGTGGGACAAGGTAGAAAACCACATGATACATATTAATTTTTTACATTGTTCAACAACTTCATTCATGTATCACCCAATATACAATTTCGATTTTCTTTAATACATATCACAAGGTAGTATACATATGTTGATTCAGGTAATGAAAAAGCTTTAAAAAAACATTATTTCCGTGCAATATTCAACTTATATATTGCCAAGAGCAAAGGACGTGCCTGGGGATATATCTACAGCAGTAGACTGCGATTAATCAATGGTTTTTTAGGTATGCAAAAATTTATCAATATGACCAGCTTTAGTCATCCCCCACATAGGATTCAATCATAGATAAAGATCATCAGTATGTGTAAGCAAATTGTGAACAGACCTCATTGATATAAATAGGGAAATCTACAATTGCTATTCACAGCAAATTGCCAGGGAGATGTATTACAGATAAATAGAATAAATCAGTTAGTGGAGTATACAATTATGTCAATATGACATCAAATCGGGTCCCTATTATAAGACAGTGAACTGTGCAATCTGCTGTTAGTTCAATATCCACACCTGGCGTGAATCCAATTTCCAATTAGGAATCACTAGAATCTGCAAAATCACACTTCAATGGTGTTAAAATGGGGCATTTGCTGGTTAGCCTAAAAGCCTCTAATACATCCCAGAATAGCAGTGTTCCCCCAGAAGCATGTCGGGGAGTCCCCAGTCCTCCTCAGACTGACTTGCCTGGTGAACGAGTACCTGGATGTACAGATGAACTGATCTACAAAGTAAAGGTAAAAGAACAACACGACTCCTTGTCTTATTCCTGCTACCTTTCTGAGTAACAGCCAAATCATATAAAAGACTGATAAGTGAGACTGTGTGGCAGCAGCTTGGCATTGGTCAGGGCATGGTAGGTTAACCCTCAGTGTAGTCACATGCAGGTAAGATGGGGCGCCTGGTGTCGGGTGGGGAATGCTGAATCAGTCTGTAGAAATAGTTGACAGATAGGAGAGTTTGCTGGCCAGCAAGTGAAGGAGACAGACACAGACAGAAAGACAAATCCACCGCCCTGCCCCCAACAATAATGCTATGCAGTTTGCAGAGAATCATGGGTCATAATTCATATTACAACTGTCATATCTTACATTTATTACAATACTGCTACATGTGACTGGCACCTGTTTTTAGAGACCGTTAGGGTATGTGCCCACAGGACGTTTTTTGAGCAGTCCTGAACGCAGCAAAACCTGAGGATCCTAGAGTCCTTGACAGGAGAAGTGCTATGATCTTGTCTGCGTTTTCACTGCATTTTTTGATGCTGCGTTTTTCCCATTGTTTTTAGCAAAAACACAGGAAAATTATTAACATGTCAATTCTTTCCCATCTGCACCAAAAACGCAGGGATTTGACAGTTCTTGTCACATGTCAGACACACTATGTGAGGAGAGCAGCGGGGGCAGACGCAGGGGACCCTGTAACTAACAGGAGGGCACCTCTTAGAAGAGGAGTAACCCAGACGTGGAAAGGGCCACTCCAGGACTGGTCAGAGCCAGCTGGAGACCCAGGTAACCACCGGCACACCGAAGCTGAGGCGGTTAGTAATGGTTTATCCCTGACCACAGGCTGTGGGCCTGGCATAAGGGAGCCACCGCACCACAAGTTAAAGGGAACCTGTCACCTAATCTATGGCCCCTAAACTATCACTACCTGCCCCTACAGACCCTAACTAGCTCCCTAACCATCCCTGCCTGACCTAATATGGCTTTATATAAGGTGAATTAAACACTTTATAAACTTACATGATCAGTGGCAGTGGGGCGTTCCTGACAGTAGGGCGGGGTCCCCAGGGCCGCGCTCCCCCGCCTCGCTCCCTTCCTAACGCCCTAATGAGCGGAATTGTGGATTTGAAGAGCGGGGGAGCCCAGTGGAATCATCCCGCCCCGCTCTTCATGACGCGAGACTGGAAACCGCGTCATTTCCGGTCCGCGCATGCCCAGTGCGGCGGGTGAAGTCGACGCGAGTGCCGGCGTCGCTAAGCAACGATCGGCACCATCTTCGGAAGGTGAGTATCGGCGGCCCCCTCCCTCCCAAACCAGCACATATATATGTGTGTGTAATCCACATGTATATATGGATTACAACACACACAAATATACATCACTTTGATTAGGCACATTCAATATGCATCTATAATATTATTAATATGCACATATATATAGTTAGATGTGTGTGTGTAGTTTAGTGTTTACATATGTGTTATACTATTGTGTGGTGTGTATACATACGTGTGTGTGTGCATGTGTGATACTACGTGTGTGTTGTGCATTGTGTGTATACTACGTTTTGTGTTGTGATATAGTGTCTGTATATACTTAACTTGTGTGTGTGTGTGTTATACATACGTGTGTGTGTGTGACATGTGTGTGTATAATACTTGTGTGTGTGCGTGTGCTATACATACGTGTGTGTGTGCGTGCATAGTGTGTGTATACTTGTGATGTGTTGTGTGGTGCATGTGTGTGTATACATACTGTGTGTGTGTGTGGCATGGTGTGATACTATGTGGGGTGTGTTATACATACGTTGTGTGTGATGTGTGTGATACATACGTGTGTGTGTGTGTGCATGTGTGTGTATACATACTTGTGTGTGGTGTGTGTGTGTGTGTGATGTGTGTGTATACATACTGTGTGTGTGTGTGTGTGTGTGTGCATGTGTGTGTATACATACGTGTGTGTGTGTGTGCATGTGTGTGTATACATTGTGTGTGTGTGTGTGTGTGTGTGCATGTTGTGTATATTTAGTGTGTGCATGTGTGGTGCTGTGCATGTGGTATACATACTTGTGTGTGTGTGTGCATGTGTGTATACATACTTGTGTTGTGTGTGTGGTGCATGTGTGTGTATACATACTTGTGTGTGGTGATGTGTTGTGTTTGTGATGTGTGTGTATACATACGTGTGTGTGTGTGTGGTGCATGTGTGTGTATACTATAGTGTGTGTGTGTGTGTGCATGTGTGTGTATACATACGTGTGTGTGTGTGTGGTGTGTGTGCATGTGTGTGTGATACATACGTGTGTGTGTGTGGGTGCATGTGTGTGTATACATACTTTGGGTGTGTGTGTGTGTGCTGCATGTGTGTGTATACATACGTGTGTGTTGTGCGTGTGTGTGTGTGTGTGTGCGTGCATGTGTGTGTATACTACGTGTGTGTGTGTGTGGTGTCATTGTGTGTGTTACATAGTGTGTGTGTGTCGTGCATGTGTGTGTATACATACGTGTGTGTGTGTGTGTGCGTGCATGTGTGTGTATACATACGTGTGTGTGTGTGCGTTGTGTGTGTGTGTGTTAGCATTGTGTGTGTTCTAGTGTGTGTGTGCGTGCATGTGTGTGTATACATACTTGTGTGTGTGTGGGTGCATGTGTGTGTATAATACTGTGTGTGTGTGTGCGTGCATGTGTGTGTTGTGTGCATGTGTGTATACATACTTGTGTGTGTGTGTGTGTGCATGTGTGTGTATACATACTTGTGTGTGTGTGTGTGTGCGTGCATGTGTGTGTATACATACTTGTGTGTGTGTGTGCATGTGTGTGTGTGTGTGTTGTGTGTATACATACGTGTTGTGTGTGCATGTGTGTGTTACATACGTGTGTGTGCATGTGTGTGCATGTGTGTATACTTACGTGTGTGTGTGTGTGCGTGCATGTATACATACTTGTGTGTGCATGTGTGTGTATACATACTTGTGTGTGTGTGTGTGTGATGTGTGTGGTATACATACTTGTGTGTGCGTGCATGTGTGTGTGTGTTGTGCATGTGTGTTTATACATACGTGTGTGTGTGTGTGTGCATGTGTGTGTATACATACGTGTGTGTGTGTGATGTGTGTGTATACATGTGTGTTGTGCGTGTGGCATGGTGTGTATACTTACGTGTGTGGGGTGTGTGCATGTGTGTGTATACATGTGTGTGTGTGTGCGTGTGTGCATGTGTGTGTATACTTACGTGTGTGTGTGTGTGCGTGCATGTGTGTGCATACTTACGTGTGTGTGCGTGCATGTGTGTGTATATATACGTGTGTGTGTGTGTGTGTGCGTGCATGTGTGTGTATACATATGTGTGTGTGTGTGCGTGCATGTGTGTGTATACATACGTGTGTGTGTGTGTGCGTGCATGTGTGTGTATACTTACGTGTGTGTGTGTTTGTGTGTGCGCGTGCATGTGTGTGTATACATACGTGTGTGTGTGCGTGTGTGCATGTGTGTGTATACATACTTGTGTGTGTGTGTGTGTGTGCGTGCATGTGTGTGTATACTTACGTGTGTGTGCGTGCATGTGTGTGTATACTTACGTGTGTGTGTGTGCGTGCATGTGTGTGTATACATACGTGTGTGTGTGCACATGTGTATATATATTTTGTAGAGAGAGAGACTGAGGGTGAGAGGGTCTGTGAGTTTTGTGTAACGCTGGGACCTGGGTGACGCAGTAAACTTCACCTGAGGTCAGAGTTAATCCTCGTCACTCTATCTGACCTCAGGTGATCTACACTGATGTCACCCTGTTCACATCGGTAACAGAAAACTCACTCTATGTGGGTCACGCTGTGAAGTGGGAAGTTTCACATGAGGTCAGAGAAACACATTGCTTTATCCGACCTCAGGTGACACAGACCATGAACTCTCCCCCTTCACTGCACGAGCCTTCAAATATAATTTTTAGGGAATCTTCACTAACGGACGGACCTCTACCAGGATCCTGGATGGGTATGTGGGAGTAATAAAGATGGAGTCAAAATACGTGTTTGTGTTTTTTGTTGTAATAAAAAAAAGTTTTTTTCGGTGTTGTGTCTTCTTTACTACTAAATAGAGATTCATAATGGCCGTGTCTAACATTGGCATGACATTATAAATCTCGGGCTTAGTGCCAGCTGCTAAAAGAAAGGTGGCATTAACCCCTTATTACCCAGTCTGCCACCGCCACAGGGCAGCTGGAAGAGCTGGGTACAGCTCCAGAATATTGCGCTTCTATAAATGCGCAATTTTCTGGGGCGGCTGCGAGCTGCAATTCTCAGCGGGGGTGGCCCAGAACGCTTGGGCCTCCCTACGCTGGGGATTCCAGCCCTCAGCTGCCTAGTTGTACCTGGCTGGCAAAGAAAAATGCGGCGAAGCCCCCACGCCGTTTTTTTTCTTGTCAGCCAGGTACACCTAGGTAGTTGGGGGTGGATGGCAGCTCCTAGCTGCCTAGTTGTACCTGGCTGGCAAAGAAAAATGTGGCGAAGCCCCACGCCGTTTTTTTTCTTGCCAGCCAGGTAGACCTAGACAGCTGTGGGCTGCCATCCACCCCCTACTACCTAGGTGTACCTGGCTTGTATGAAAAAACGGCATCTGTCTTCACACATTTTCTTTGCCAGCCAGGTACACCTAGTAGTTGGGGGTGGATGGCAGCTCCTAGTGCTAGTTGTACTGGCTGGCAAAGAAAAATGTGGCGAGCCACGCGTTTTTTTTTCTTGCCAGCCAGGTAGACCTAGACAGCTGTGGGCTGCCATCCACCCCCTACTACCTAGGTGTACCTGGCTTGCATGAAAAAACGGCATCTGTCTTCACCACATTTTTCTTTGCCAGCCAGGTACACCTAGGTAGTTGGGGGTGGATGGCAGCTCCCAGCTGACTAGTTGTATGTGGCTGGCAAGAAAAAAATGGCATGTGGCTTTGCTGTATTTTCCTTTACTAGCCAGGTACAACTAGGTCGCTGGTAGCTGCCATTCACCCCCAACTACCTAGGTGTACCTGGCTGACAAGAAAAAAAACTGCATGGGGCTTCGCCACATTTTTCTTTGCCAGCCAGGTACAACTAGGCAGCTGAGAGCTGCCATCCACCCCCAGCTGACTAGTTAAACCTGGCTGGCAAAGAAAAATGTGGTGAAGACAGATGCCGTTTTTTCATGCAAGCCAGGTACACCTAGGTAGTAGGGGGTGGATGGCAGCCCACAGCTGTCTAGGTCTACCTGGCTGGCAAGAAAAAAAACGGCGTGGGGCTTCGCCACATTTTTCTTTGCCAGCCAGGTACAACTAGGCAGCTAGGAGCTGCCATCCACCCCCAACTACCTAGGTGTACCTGGCTGACAAGAAAAAAAACGGCGTGGGGGCTTCGCCGCATTTTTCTTTGCCAGCCAGGTACAACTAGGCAGCTGAGGGCTGGAATCCCCAGCGTAGGGAGGCCCAAGCGTTCTGGGCCACCCCCGCTGAGAATTGCAGCTCGCAGCCGCCCCAGAAAATTGCGCATTTATAGAAGCGCAATATTCTGGAGCTGTACCCAGCTCTTCCAGCTGCCCTGTGGCGGTGGCAGACTGGGTAATAAGGGGTTAATGCCACCTTTATTTTAGCAGCTGGCACTAAGCCCGAGATTTATAATGTCATGCCAATGTTAGACACGGCCATTATGAATCTCTATTTAGTAGTAAAGAAGACACAACACCGAGAAAATTTTTTTTATTAAAACAAAAAACACAAACACGTATTTTGACTCCATCTTTATTACTCCCACATACCCATCCAGGATCCTGGTAGAGGTCCGTCCGTTAGTGAAGATTCCCTAAAAATTATATTTGAAGGCTCGTGCAGTGAAGGGGGAGAGTTCATGGTCTGTGTCACCTGAGGTCGGATAAAGCAATGTGTTTCTCTGACCTCATGTGAAACTTCCCACTTCACAGCGTGACCCACATAGTGTGAGTTTTCTGTTACGATGTGAACAGGGTGACATCAGTGTAGATCACCTGAGGTCAGATAGAGTGACGAGGATTAACTCTGACCTCAGGTGAAGTTTACTGCGTCACCCAGGTCCCAGCGTTACACAAAACTCACAGACCCTCTCACCCTCAGTCTCTCTCTCTACAAAATATATATACACATGCACACAGACACACACACACACACACACACACACACACACACGTATGTATACACACATGCACGCACACACACACATAAGTATACACACACATACACACACGTATGTATACACACACACAAAGTATGTATACACACACATGCACGCACACACACACATACACGTAAGTATACACACACACACAAGTATGTATACACACACATGCACACACACGTAAGTATACACATGCACACACACACACGTATGTATACACATGCACACACAACACACGTATGTATACACATGCACACACACACACGTATGTATACACACACACGTATGTATACACACACACGTATGTATACACACACGTATGTATACACACACACATATGTATACACACACATGCACGCACACACACACACAAGTATGTATACACACACACGCACACGTAGTATACACACACATGCACACACAGTAAGTATACACATGCACACACACACGTATGTATACACACACACAGTATGTATACACACACACACACACGTATGTATACACACACACACGTATGTATACACACACACACGTATGTATACACACACACACGTATGTATCACACACACACGTATGTATACACACACACACACGTATGTATACACACACACACACGTATGTATACACACACACAATCTAACTATATATATATATATATATATATATATATATATATGTAATATATATATAGATGCACATATGAAATGTGCGTAATCAAAGTGAATGTATATATGTGTGTGTGTAATCCATATGTACATGTGGATTACACACACATATTGCAGTTTTGGGAGGGGGCCGCCGATACTCACCTCCTATCGTTGCCTAGCGACGCCGGGACTCGGCTTCGGCTTCACCCAGCGCACTACGCATGCGCGGACCGGAAATGACGCGGTCTCCGGCCGTCGCGTCATGAAGAGCGGGGCGGGATGATTCCACTGGGCTCCCCGCTCTTCAAATCCACAATGCCGCCCATTAGGGCGTTAGGAAGGGAGCGAGGCGGGGGGAGCGCGGCTCTGGGGACCCCGCCCTGCAGACAAGAGCCGACAGGAACGCCCCACAGACGGAGAAACTGTAAGTTTATAAAGTGTTTATTTCACCTTATATAAAGCCATATTAGGTCAGGCAGGGATGGTTAGGGAGCTAGTTAGGGTCTGTAGGGGCAGGTAGTGATAGTTTAGGGGCCATAGATTAGGTGACAGGTTCCCTTTAAATCCCGACCTCTGTCCCAAATTGAGTCCAAGACACTAATCAGGGAAAGTACTAAATACCTGTGGCGGGAGGGTTAGTCTCCCTCACCGCTCCCGTCCGTACTGGAAAGGAGTCAGAGGTACCTTTTTAGTAACAGACCTGGGGACCGGCAAACGGGCTCTTTAGTGTGGTTGACCGAAGAGCTACAGCAAAACACAGACCAAGAAAGCCATTAGAACAAGGGTGGCAACTCCAGGCCCCGAGGGCTGTACACAGTGCAGGTTTTCTGTATATACTAAGGGTATGTGCACATCAGTCGTTTTGTGGGCTGTTTTTGAACGTTTTCCGTCGGCGGTTTCCGCTGAGTTTTATGTTAATCCTAGCCACCGGTTGGATTAACATGCTAGTCAATGGAGTTTAGAAAACGCTGTCTACATTAGAACGATTTTTGTCTTGACGATTTCAGTTTATTCACCGGTTTTCCACCGGTTGTCAAAGATAGAGCAAGCGACTTCTTTTCAGCGTTTTTCCAGCGGGTCCAGCTGAACAAGTGCAACAAAGACCAGTCTGGAAATCGCTAAGAAGAACGCCGGGGAAATCGCCAAGAACACGCTGTCCAAACGCTAATAACCCGATCGCAAATCGTTAGCAAAACGCTAACAAAACGAGGGACACTGCCGAGTTGATAAAACTCAGTTCTGCCATTCTCCACCGCTTCCCGGTCGTTCTGCAAAGATGCAGAAACGACTAATGTGCACATACCCTTAGCATTTGACAGTTGGTAATTTAATCACCTGCACAGGTGATGGTTCCAACTGTCAAATGCTAGGGAAATCCTGAAAACCTGGACTGTGTGCGGCCCTCGAGGCCTGGAGCTGCCCACCCCTGCATAAGAACACCTCTGACAGGCTCTGTAAAAAGCCTCCAGAATCCATGCCTACTATCCCAGTTACCCCAGACTGCACTGTGTAACTTAACATCTGCCCGATACCAGTAAAGAACTGTTTGAACAAATCTGGGACTGTCTGTTATTTGTTGCCAAGAGAGATCTCTACAGCATCTCAGGAGATGAGGACTACTACTCCATCCATCCCGATGCCCTGAAGTAAAGCTCCCACGTGGGGAGCTGTACTACCAAAGCTGCATTTACATCACCTCAGCGGCTGGCCGCAGCACTAGTAACCCTATTACCAGGTACCACAAGTGGCATCACGTTACAAATCCCCCATCATCATTACTCTCATCCCCTGCCAGTGAGGGTCCAGTGCACGGAACTGGGAACCGACCAGTCGTGATCCCCACTGAAGTAACCCCCTGTCCCGGTATCGGAGTACCCCCTACCCTGTCGACCGCATCAGGATTATACGTGACGCCACATGTGGTACTTGGTAATGTTATCAGCGCTGCAGCCAGACGCTGAGGTGATCGTGATGCAGCTTTGGGTAGTACAGCTCCCCACAGGCGGTGCTTTATCTAAGGGCAGCGGGCTGGATGAGGGGAGTAGTAGTCTTTGGCTCTGTAAGTTCTCCAGGCGACGACGGTGAAGCAGACACACACACACACACACACACACACACACACACACGTCTGTTTCAGTACCTTTTTACTAATGTCGGGTAGCAGGTACAGTCCAGGAGGGTAACCAGGTGGCCGGTTTTGGGAAATCCACCTTTGATAGTTATGAAGCCTCATCGATTTGCGTATGTGGTGATTCAGAGTCAGATGGTCATTTTAATGCATGGAGGGGCTGGAGGCTCCCCTCACTCAACCATATGACATGAAGCTTTAAAGGTTTGGGTCAGGAGAGCCTACAGCCACTCCATGTCTTACAATGTGAATGTCTGTTATACAGTCATCTGACCCTGGTCTAATGCATCTTCAGGAGGGCACTGTTCCCCCACTCTGACCACTGACCCCCACTCTGACCACTGACCCCCACTCTGACCACTGACCCCCACTCTGACCACTGACCCCCACTCTGACCACTGACCCCCACTCTGACCACTGACCCCCACTCTGACCACTGACCCCCCAACTCTGCCCACTCACCCCCTCTGCCCCCCTCACCCCCTGCTCTGCCCAATGACCCCCACTCTGCCCCTGACCCTGCCCACTCACCCCCACTCTGCACACTGACCCCCACTCTGCCACTGCTCTGCCCACTGACCCCCACTCTGACCACTGGCCCCCACTCTGCCCACTCACCCCCAAACTCTGCCCACTCACCCCCCTACTCTTTCCCTGAACCCCTCTCTGCCCCCCTCACCCCCACTCTGCACACTGACCCCCACTCTGCCCCTGCTCTGCCCACTGACCCCCACTCTGACCACTCGCCCCCACTCTGCCCACTCACCCCCAAACTCTGCCCACTCACCCCCCTACTCTTCCCCCTGAACCCCTCTCTGCCCCCTCACCCCCACTCTGCACACTGACCCTCTCTCTGCCCCTGACCCTGCTCTGCCCACTCACCCCCACTCTGACCACTGACCCTCACTCTGCCCACTCACCCCCAAACTCTGCCCACTCACCCCCCTACTCTTCCCCCTGACCCCCTCTTTGCCCCCTCACCCCCACTCTGCACACTGACCCCCACTCTGCCCCTGACCCTGCTCTGCCCACCCACCCCCACTCTGACCATTGACCCCCACTCTGACCCTGCCCACTCACCCCCACTCTGCCCACTGACCCCCCAACTCTGCCCACTCACCCCCCAACTCTGCCCACTCACCCCCAACTCTGCCCCTGCTCTGCCCACTGACCCCCACTCTGACCACTGACCCCCACTCTGACCACTCACCCCCAAACTCTGCCCCCTCACCCCCTCTCTGCCCCCTCACCCACATTCTGCCCACTCACCCCCTCTCTGTCCACTCACCCACCATTATGCCCACTGACCATGCTCTGCCCACTCACCCTGCTCGCCCCATTGACCCCTCACACTGGCCACTCATCCTGCTCTGCCTACTCACCCCCCACTGACCCCTCACACTGACCCTGCTCTGCCCACTGACCCCTCACTGACCCTGCTCTGCCCACTCACCCTGCTCAGCCCACTGACCCCTCACACTGCCCACTGACCCTCCTCTGCCCACTGAACATGCTCTGCCCACTGACCCCTCAATGCCCACTCACCCTGCTCTGCCCACTGACCCCTCACACACCCCACTGACCCTGCTCTGCCCACTCACCCCTCACACTGACCCTGCTCTGCCCACTGACCCCTCACACTGCCCACTGACCCCTCACACTGCCCACTGACCCCTCACACTGCCCACTGAACATGCTATGCCCACTTACCCCTCACACTGCCCACTGACCATGCTCTGGCCACTGACCCCTCACACTGCCTACTGACCCTGCTCTGCTCATTTACTCCCGCTCTGCCCACTCACCCCCGCTCTGCCCACTCGCCCCTGCTTTTACCACTCACCCTGGCCTGCCCACTGACCACCCTCTGTTCACTCACCCCCGCTCTGCCCTTTCACCATGCCCACTGACCCCTGCTCTGCCAACTGACCGTGCCCACTCACCCATGCTCTACCCACTCACCCTTCTCTGCCCACTCACTGTGCCCACTGACCGCCGCTCTGCCCACTAACCCCTGTTCTGCCCACTGACTGTGCCCAATAACCCTTGCTATGCCCACTAAACCCTGCTCTGCCCACTCACCCCCGCTCTGCCCGCTGACCCCTGCTCTGCTCACTGACTGTGCCCACTCACCCTGCTCTGCCCACTCACCCCTGCTCTACCCACTGATTTTTCCCACTAACCCCTGCTGTGCCTACTGACTGTGCCCACTGACCCCTGCTCTGCCCAATCACTCTGCCCATTAACCCCTGCTCTGACCACTGACCCCCGCTATGACCCTGCTCTGACCACTGATGCCCCAATCCTGCTCACTGACCATGCTCTGCCCATTCACCCCCCACTCTGCCCACTCACCCCCGCTCTGCCCTCTGACCCTGCTCTGCCTACATACCCCCCCCCCTCTGGCTACTGACCATGCCCACTGACCCCAGCTCTGCCCACAGACCCCAGCTCTGCCTACTGACCCTGCTCTGACTACTGATTATGCCCACTGACCCCTGCTCTGCCCAATGACTCTGCCCACTAACCCCTGCTCTTCCCACTCATCCCCCACTCTGCCCACTGACCCCCGCTTTGCCCACTCACCCCCAGCAGATCGGTTTCCCAGCCAACGACAGCTCCTGTCCTGCCACCTACAAGACGGGTGGAGCGAGCCGCCGCAGGGTAAGTATCCTCACTGAGGTTTTTTTTATTTTTATTATCACCATGAAGGGGAGGGGGGTGTGCAGCCCCAGAGGGAGGGCGGCCGCAGAGACTGGAGGCCCAGAGGGACGGGTGCCGCGGGGAGCGGAAGGGGTCAGGAGGAGCGCCTCCATCCTGCCCCCCCTATCCATCCTGCCCCCCCTATCCATCCTGCCCCCCCGACTCCATCCCGCACCCCCGACTCCATCCCGCACCCCCGACTCCATCCCGCACCCCCCGCCAACATCCTGCCCCGCCCCCTAAATCCTCCCCCCTCCCCCACCACCATCCTGCCCTGCCATCTCCATCCTGCCCTGCCGCCTCCATCCTGCCCTGCCTTCTCCATCCTGCCTCGCTCTGTCCATCCTGCGCCACTCACCTCCATCCTGCCCCTCCGTCTCCATCCTGCCCCTCCGTCTCCATCCTGCCCCTCCGTCTCCATCCTGCCCCTCCGTCTCCATCCTGCCCCTCCGTCTCCATCCTGCCCCTCCGTCTCCATCCTGCCCCTCCGTCTCCATCCTGCCCCTCCGTCTCCATCCTGCCCCGCCCCCTCCATCCTGCCCCGCCCCCTCCATCCTGCTCCGCCCCCTCCATCCTGCTCCTCCCGCTCCATCCTGCTCAATCCTGCCCCTTCGGCTTCATCCTGCTCCTCCGCCTCCATCCTGCCCCGCTCAATCCATCCTGCCCCCCGCTCTTCTTGCTCCCCCGCCTCCATCCTGCCCCGCTCGCTCCATCCTGCCCCCCCGCCTCCATCCTGTTGCCCCGCCTCCATCCTGTTGCCCCGCCTCCATCCTGTTGCCCCACTCGCTCCATTCTGCCCCCCCAACACAATCCTGCCCCCCCTCACCTCCTCAGCTGATTGCTTGCCCAGGCAACTACAGGTCCTAAAGGCCTGTAGGACCTACAAGGCGGAGGCGGAGCGAGCCGCCGGACAGGTGAGTATCCTCACTGAGGATTTTTTTATTTTTACTGTGGACGACCGGGGGCCAGGAGGAGTGGGGGACCGCGGTCACCGCAGTATTGCCATATACCAGAGTGCTGCTATACATGTGCTATAATGTACTGCCATATACCATAGTGCTGCTATACATGTACTGTAATGTACCGCCATATACCATAGTGCTGCTATACATGTACTGTAATGTACCGCCATATACTATAGTGCTGCTATACATTTACTATAATCTACCGCCATATACTATAGTGCTGCTATACATGTGCTCTAATTACCACCATATACCATCGTACTGCTATATATATATCTTATATATAAAAACCGAAGGCCACTTCCCGCCAATCCGCTCAACTTCCGTGATGGCCTGCGCCCTGTGTCAAAGACCGGAACCGGAAGTACCAGACCCACGAGCGGTGAGCGCATAGCGCTCACCGCGAGCCGCTGACAAAATGGCACAGCGCCTCGCCGTGGGCGCTAAAGCGCCACCACTCCCCGTTATCCCGCCACCGGCCCTGCACAGAGCCCCGTCTGCGCCCACCCACATCCGGCCCACAGCCCTGCTGCTCACCGCCCACTCTCCATCAGGGACCGCCATCCCGCCACTGGCTCCGCACACAGCCTGCTGTGCGCCCACCAACATGCGGGAACCGGCCCGGACCGGCCCACACTCCGGTGTGCGGCCTCCGCCGGCACCGCTCCCAGTCCTGCCACTCTCTCCACACACCCGGTGACTCTCCTCCATCACGGAGCTAGCCCCGCCCGCACTCCGGGGCCGGCCTCCGGAACCGCCGCCAGCCTTGCCGCTGACCGCCAACAGCCCAGTGAGTGTTCAGCCCTCCAGCCTCCGTTATCCTCTGCCCCCCCAGCCTCCGCTCTCCTCTGCCCCCCAGCCTCCGCCCCCTCCCTCCTCTGACCCCTCCCTCCTCTAACCCCTCCAGTTTCTGCCTCCTCCCTCCTTTCCCCCTCCAGCCTCTGCCCCCTCCAGCCTGTGCTGCACTCACTGCTGACCACTGAGCCACCGCACTCTCTGCTGACCACTGAGCCACCGCACTCTCTGCTGACCACTGAGCCACCGCACTCACTGCTGACCACTGAGCCACCGCACTCACTGCTGACCACTGAGCCACCGCACTCACTGCTGACCACTGAGCCACCGCACTCACTGCTGACCACTGAGCCACCGCACTCACTGCTGACCACTGAGCCACCGCACTCACTGCTGACCACTGAGCCACCGCACTCACTGCTGACCACTGAGCCACCGCACTCACTGCTGACCACTGAGCCACCGCACTCACTGCTGACCACTGAGCCACCGCACTCACTGCTGACCACTGAGCCACCGTATACTCTGCTAACCACTGAGCCGCCTGTATACACACAATTAATTTCACAGCACTCCCCTATTACTAAATAAACTCTATATAGATTCTAGACTACCCGATTCTTTAGAATCGGGCCACCATCTAGTATATATATATATATATATATATATTTTTACACAACATAATGTTACCGAGTGCAAAAATCTCTTATGTCACCACCAGGATAAAAGACCATTTCCATGTTGAACTATGAACTCTATCTGCTGATTCTTTGAGGAAACAATAAAAGGGTAATAC
This sequence comes from Allobates femoralis, assembly GCA_033576535.1. Classification (NCBI taxonomy): domain Eukaryota; kingdom Metazoa; phylum Chordata; class Amphibia; order Anura; family Aromobatidae; genus Allobates; species Allobates femoralis. The sequence goes on along the minus strand of JARQOC010000005.1, from coordinate 216,212,774 downwards.
TGGAACAGCACAAAAAGAAAAAAAATTCTGATTAAAGATTATTTTGTTGGCAAATAGTGTTTGCAATTGATATAGAAGAAAGACATTACATACCAGAACTACAGCTTTACCTGTGAATTCAGAGACCAGTAACACCAAGTGCAGCTGATTTTGGGAAACATGGCCGCCAATTGTGGGAAGGGTGCGGGTACTAATAGGCAATTATGGGTGTGGTGTCCAATCATGGGGAAACACATGTGCATTGTTACATTTGGGTAACTTTTCTACATTTAAAGTGTAATATGGTATTCAATCTGAAAACATCCCCAAGTAGCTTAATCCTGCACCCCAGCTCTCACCATTAACATTAGACCTTTTGGTGGTGACCACACCCAGATGTAGTGTGAGCACCTGCACCCTAAAAGCTGCAGATTCCTCTTTGTGAGGCCCTGTTTGGTTCAGTTTCTCATCATTGCAGGTTTTTATTACAATTTTCTTATGCATTTACATGTTTCTAGTTTTCTGGCCATGTAGTTATCTCCATACACACGTAATACATTGGCTCCCCACCTTTGGTGTTCATGCCTTTATTATACCATGCACATTTTATATACAGCTCCCCTCATGTGTTGTATCCATTGAAAGTACTCATTGTGTGACATGACAACCCCTAGATAGACAAGCAAGGCAGCACAGTCTTGTAGGAAGGGGACAATCAGTAACTGAGCAGAAAGTCAGCAAAATAACTTGGATGATTTGGAGTTTTAGCTCCACAAAAATCAGTATAAATGCACCAGAGAAGATCAGATATTCAGGGTTCATTAGACACAACTCTTTAGAAAATAGGAACTTAAAATTACTTATTTCTATAGCAAATAAAGACTAAAATACCCCTAATCCACGATTTAAGGCTAGAATTCAGAGTTAGTGTTACCAAGCTCAGCAGGTCTCATGGTCTCCCACATGGTTGGCTTCAAGCCTGGGCCATCAGCCACTGACTTACCTCTCACACCAGCAGTCACAGGCAGACTGCTGTCTCATGGGATGGGGTTTGCTTTTCAATTATTCTTCTCATCTTCACCTGAGATTTCTGCTGAGGATTGGTTCAGAAGAGCCCATGTGAGTGGAGGACGACATTGATCTGCCCAATCAGGCTCCTGAGCTGCTCCTCCCATATACCGGGCCTATGACAGTGGCATGAGGCCTTGTAGGTCACAAATCAACCGTATTTTTACATTTCATCTAAATTTACCATTTCACGTGATCTTGGTTAACTTACTCCAGCTAAAGAAATAGATTTAGAGAAAAAATAATAAAAAAATACTAACGGCTGAATTGGCCCCAAGAATACTTGTTTTTTCTTATCACTTTGTATATACACGGCAGGATGGATTTGGTACAAATTGAACATTTTAACTTTTTGCACAAGGAAGAGTATAAACCTCAACATGGCAGTTGTGGGATAAAGGCAGAGACGTGAGAAGGAGAGGAGGCGGTAATGATAAATGTATTAAACAAGGAGATCTGAGCACTGATCTTTTGGCAGAATTTCTCTGATCCTGCGGATGACGAAAGAAGAAAAAGTCAACACTGTTCATCATGGGATTAGAACCTAGGACCCAAGCACTCCAAAGCTAAAATGCTAACCACTGAGCTATAGAGAGAAGGAGAGTATTGGTTGTCCATAATATATAAATCCTCTGTATTGGCTGGAATTTTCTTTAAAGTTAATAAAATTACCATTATTAATGTTTGCCAAAAATATTTTTTTTATATAACTTTTCATCAATTTATTGGCTTCATTCACCAGTGGTTTGTCAAAAGAAGACCTTCTGTTGAAGCTCCAGACAAGGGAAGAAAAGGATCTTCAGGTCTGTTCTTCATGGGATTAGAACCCAGGTCCAGGACTCAAGAGCTGAAAAAACAATGATGCTAACCACTAAGCTATGGAGTCAGGCGGGTGGTTGGTTGCAAATAATATATAAATCTTCTTCATTGGCCTAGCAAAAAAAAAAAGTTACAATCACTATCCACAAAGTTTGCAAAAAAGCTAATTTAGTGCACGTAATTATTGGGCTTCCTTCACCAGTGATTTGTAGGAGAGATGACCTTCTGGTGAAGCTTCACAGGAGGAAAAGTTACGATTCTCAAACCTTTTTCACTAAAGTTGGACTGATATTTCTGTAGTTCCTTCAATTCTGTGGATGAGGGAAGAAAAGGTTCAGGTCTGTTTACCATGAGATTAGAACCCACAACACAAGTGCTGAAAGGCCACAGTGCTAACCACTGAGCTATGGAGACAGGAGTATAGGCAGCTGCAGATATATCAATCTTCTATAATGACTTAACAAAGAGTTAATAACTCTAGCCTCAATGTCTGCAAAATAATAATAATATTTATTAATTTATATAGCACTTTACATACATCAGTAATGCTGTCTCTCTTGGAGCTCACAATCTACATCCTATTAGTATGTCTTCACAATGTGGGAGGAAACTGGAGTGCCGGAGGAAACCCACACAAACACGGGGAGAACATACAAACTCCTTGAAGATGTTATCCTTGGTGTCCTTGGTGGGAATCAAACCCAGGACCTCAGGATCAGATGCTACAAAGGCTGCAGTGCTTCCAACTTGAGCCACTGTGCTTGCCCATGGTTATTTGGCTTCATTGTCCAGTGACATTTCTTAATTTGGTGAGCGAAGATCTGGTGAAGCTTCACAGAACGAGACAAAGTTCCTATGAGATAATGTTCTCAAATCTCTACCTAGGTCTACTGTTAGGGACAGGACATGGCTAGGGTTAGAAAGAGGGATTGGATTAGGAGGATAAAGGAATATGGTTAGGGAAGGAGTCCATGTTGGAGAAAAGAGAAGTTACACTGTATGTTTCATCAGATTCTGGTTTCTCAATTTGTAGATTCTCTTTTAACTCCGGATCTCGGTAGAAATGTCCCATGTGTGATCCAGGTAGACTTTCATGTCTAGACAATTTTTTGTTCTTTCGGGAAAGAGGTATCAGACTCAACCTTGAGCATCACAGGCAGCCGGTTTAGTTGGGAGCAATAGGATCCATAGCTGGAAAAACATGATTTCTTTCTGCTTAAGGAGCTGATTAGTATGATTGAGTTCCCCAGTCTGTGTCCCCAGTCAGCATCTCTACCATTGAGCCACAGCCCAGACTACAGAACATAGAAGGATTTGGTAATTTTGATCTGTACAGCAGGCAGAGAGCCCAGAAGCACATTGTATATAGAGATACATTGCATTATAAATAGCAGAGTTCCTGCATTCTACAGATGAAGAAAAAGTTGGATTTTATTTTCTTATAAAACTACTATAAAAAAAATGGAAAGATTACAATACCATAACATTGTTACTATTTCACCTCCCTCAGATTCAAACCAACAGCATCCAATTGTTGCACTCAAGAAAGAGCTTAATGCTCAGAGATGCAGGCCACACCAGTGGGAGAATTTTGTATACTTGAACCTCTGACTCCACAGACAGATCACACTGGACATAGAGATACATTGCAATGTATGTTTTTTTTTAGGCTAGGGTCACACATGCGGCAGGTCTTTGAAATCCTTATCCGGTTTTGAGCTGTCAAAAAGCTCAAAACTGGATCAGGAACTGATCCCCCACAGGAGCCGATTATGGTAACCAAATTGCTCTACATGCAATCCGGTTACTGGCTCCAAATCTGCAGCCTGCGGTAACAATCATGCAGGCTGCAGTTTTCGGAGCGGTTCTATCATCTGCAATGCGGTAACCGGATTGCTCAGGCTGTGTAATCCTGAGCAATGCAGTTATGGGCTACTTTGTTCATCCCTGCTGCCGCAGGGATGAACAAAGTGTTACATTTTTATTAAAACATTAATTAATATTAGCTGTGGGAAACATGTCTGTAGGGGGTGCCCCCCCCCTACAGACATGCTGTCCACTCCTGTCAGCATGTGAGGGGTTAATAAGCCATTTACAGTATAGGCGGCTATTGTCGGCTTCTACAAATTTGTGAATGAAGCCAGGGTGACAGTAGAGCAGGTACTGTACGTAATGTACGTATAGTATCTGCTGCAGGCCGAGGTCCTGTAAGCAGTTACATTAGGTCTATGGCGGTTAGCTGCCCATAGACCTAATGTAACTGCTTACAGGACCAAGGACAGCGGCTGGTACTATACGTACATTACGTACAGTACCTGCTCTACTGTCACCCTAGCTTCATTCACAAATTTGTAGAAACCGACAATAGCTACCTATACTGTCAATGGGTAATTTAACCCCTAACATGCTTACATAAGTGGACAGCATGTCTCTAGGGAGGGTTGGCACCCCCTAGAGACATGTTGGCCACAGCTAATATTCATATTTAATGTTTTCATACACATTTAACACTTTGTTCATCCTGTGGCAGCAGGGATGAATAAAGTATACGGTAACCGCATTGCTCAGGATTGCACATCCGGAGCAATCTGGTTACCGCATTGCGGTTGCCAGAACCGCTCCGAAAACTGCAGCCTGCATGATTTTTAGCGGAGCTGGTAACCAGATAGCATGTAGAGCAATCCGGTTACCATAATGGGCTCCTATGGGGAGCGGTTCCTGATCTGGTTTTTGAGCTTTTTGAAATCTCAAAACCGGATCAGGTTTCCAAAATTTAAATGCATATGTGACCCCAGCCATATAGTGAAGCTCCATAAAGATGAGAAAGTTCTGGCATAATATGTTACTAAATACCGTATTTTTGGATTATAAGACGCATTTTTTCCCCACAAATTGCAGGGAAAACAGGGGTGGGTGTGTCTTACAAACCGAATCTTGTTTTTAAAAGTGAAAAAGAAAACTTATTGGGGGGTTTCGGTGGCGGAGCAGAGGTGCTGGAGGCAGGTTTGTAACATCCAGGGAGGGTGGGGGTAAAGCTGCGGGCCCAATGCTGTGGGGATGTCCAGTACAATCTGCAACTTGACCTCTTGTGTCCAGACATCAAGAAAATGGCCTCACATCTGTGATTGCACCGCATCCACTACCATTTTCTGGAAGTCTGGATACTAGAGGTTGAGACGCAGCTTGCCAATGCATGTAGACACATGGAAAATGGTGCACCGGACACCCCTGCAGCACCGAACCCACAGCTTTTCCCCCACCTTCCAAGGACTCTGCAAACCTATCTCTGAAAACTCAGCAAAAAGACTGAATGTGAACAGAGACAAAGAAAGCAGTGAGGAAGGAGGACCGGACTGGACCAGGGCAGCTTTCTCATTCAGGACTGCATTAGTGTAGACTAATTAATCAGCTCTCTTGTGTTGCAGGTTGGTTGGTTGTAGTACTTTGGAGGAGACCATGCTATGACCAAGGCTGGAAACACACTGTCCTAGTGACATGCGAGTTACTCGCACGAGTCTCGGATCATTCACCCGGCACGACCCCTGCCTCTTTGGACGGGATACTGTCAGTGGTATGTTTTTCTATGTAGCTCCTGTCCAGAGAGGGGGAAGGCCATCCCGGGTGAATGATCCGAAACTCTTGCAAGTAACTCGCATGTCACTCGGACAGTGTGTTTCCGGCCTAAGGCTGGTAAACACGAGTGTATGAAAAATCTGACTCATTCTCATCCAGGAGAGGATGAGTGACATCCGTTTTTTGATCCATGTGGCATGCGAGTGCAATGCAATTGTTTTTTTTTCTCCGCTATAACATCCGTGTGACATCCATGTGCTATCTGTGTGCAATGCATTTTTTACATGGTCTTCCCCATGCTGTATAAAGTTAGAAAAGAATAGATAGACAGATAGACAGATAAGATAGATAGAATAAATATAATAGACAGATAAGATAGATGGTAGGAATAGCTAGATCATCTTACCAGTCTCCCGCTGCTGCTTCTGGGGCCACCCATTGAGCTTCATACATATTTACTGCACTGACCAGCAACAGCCAGCACTGATACTCACTCTCTATGAAAACATCTGTGATTGGCTATTGCAATCAGACTTCATTTCCACAATCTTGATGGTGATTGTGCTTGGTTGCCATACACATTAGTGTATGGGAATGAACCTGCCATCATAGTGTGTTAAATAAATAAATAATTTAATAAAACAGTGTAGGACTTTGCAGAATTTTTCAGTCTAGCCCTGATAAAGCGGACAGATGCGAGCTGCCACCCTCAGCTGCCTAAATTTAACTTGGCTGGAAAAAAACATTCTATTTTATTTGCCAGCCAAAGTAAAACTAGGCGGCTGAGGGCTGGTATTCTCAGCAGGGTGAGAGCCCATTGTTTTAGCCCCTCCCATGCTAAGGAATAGCAGCCCACAGCTGCACATTCATCGACATTCCCAGGTGCTTTACCAGGCTCTTCCAGCATCCCTGGCGGTGGTGGCATGCTGGGTAATAAGGGCTTTGTATTGCTAGCTGGCATTAAGCCCAAGATTCTAAATATCAGGCCAATAGTAGACCCGGCCATTATGAATCTCAAATAAATTGTAAAAGAGACACAACACACATTGAATAAACATTTTATCAGAAATAAAAACACAGATAGTTACGGACTTCATCTTTATTAACCCCTTGACCCTCACACCCCTCCTCAATCCTCTATGACGTCTTCTCTCTTGCTCGGATACCAGGCAGCTCTGCTTCCTCAGAGACCGAAGAACAAAGTGTGTCCTTGCCCCGCAGTCTTTGACCACTGAATGAATAAGCTGCGCACTGCCTCCATAAGTGAGGAGGACACCATTGAGGACCAACGGTGTCCTCGGGTGACCTCAGCTACTCCCGGCTTACCCGAATACTGAATGAATGAACAGCGGGGATAGTGGCCAAATAAGCTGGGAGTAACTAAGGTTACCAGAGGACACCTTGCATAAGTAAACATAAAAAACAGGTTTTATACAGAAATTACATATTTCTGGTCTTCTAGGGACTGGTTTAGAACATTGTATTTCATTATCCGTAAACAGACCGTAATTCCCAGACTGACATTGATTTCTAGATCTGAATTTACATCATCAAATATGTAAGGCTTTAATTCCCTTTAAGATTCTGGATGGGCAAGTTGTGGTCAGTCTGTGCCATGAGGTCCTTGTATGTGAATCCGTTCTAAGGAACATAAATTTATATATTAAGTTACAGCAATAACATATATACAGTACGGAGCAAACGTTTTATACAGGTGTGTAATGAATACTGCAAAGTAAGAATGCTTTAAAACACAAGTGTCAATCATTTATTTTTTACATTTTAATGTGAAGCGAAATCTTCATCAGATCAATAATATTTGGTGTAGAAAATGGTCTGGAGTCAGACTCTCCTGATTCATGAAGACTTGTACACTTACTCATGAATCATGATCATCTGATGAGTTGTGTGCACCTTGGTGTGCGCCTCACCACAGCTTGTCATGAGACTGCGGAGACCCACCCATTGGTTTCCCTGCAGCGCAATGATTAGGACCGCACACATGGTATCTTTTGATCCTTTATTGAGGGTATATCAACATAACACCGCTCATCATTGTTGTAAACAGGGGGTTGCTTTGTTTTGGCCACAGCTCCAACTATAGGCACAAATCTGCCTTAACACCTTACGACAGCCGTACGTCTCTAGACGTCGGCTGTCATTACCCCCGTGTTTGAAGTGAGCTCCGCCGTGGAGTTCACTTCAAACCTCCGACATCTCAGCTGATTTCACTAGCTGAGATGTCGGTCCAACAGCACCGATCGGTCCCGCCATCCGATCGGTGCTATTAACCCCTTAGATCCCGCCCTCAATCTCTGAGGGTACCTTTACACATGGCTACATTTGTAGCTTGTCACCAGGTAACTTACTGGTTGCAGTGAAATCATGGATACATGGTTCTATCTTGTTGCTGTGTACAAATGGAATCATGTATCCATGATTTCACTGCAACCAGTAAGTTACCTGGTGACAAGCTACAAATGTAGCCGTGTGTAAAGGGGCCCTGAGAGTGGGATCTAAGGGAGCCGGAGCGGGCAGCGCGCGCTTACCGGGCTCCAGGGGAGATCTCGCGATAGTATCGCGGGATCTCCCGTGCTGATGTGACAGGCCAGGGTCCTGGCTTGACCCTGGAACCTGTCATGGAGCATTTCCTGCTTGTGGTTGGCAGGGGCTGCCAACCACAACAGATCCGCAATTCTGACACATACAGAGGAGCAGTGTAAAATTAAGAATCAATAAACAAATAAAGTTTTTACAAAGTTGAAAAAAAACAAAAAACATAAAAGTTCAAATCACCCCCCTTTTCTCCCATCCACAATAAAAGTATTAAAAAATTAAATAAAAGACACATATTTGGTATCACCGCGTTCAGAATCGCCCGATCTACCAATATAAATAATCAAATAATGAGAGCCGTAAACTGCGTAGCGCAAAAATGGTTCAAACGCCAAAATTAGTTTTTTTGGTCGCTGCAACAATGCTAAAAAATGCAATAACGGGCGATCAAAATGGCGCATCCACCCAAGTATGGTATCATTAAAAACGTCAGCTCGAGACGCAAAAAATAAGCCATCACCCAGCCCCAGATCCCGAAAAATGAGGACGCTACGGGTCGCAGAACATGGCGCAAAAAGTGCAATGTTTTTTTTTTTCATGCTTTTGAATTTTTTTCCACCACCTAGAGATACCAATAAAGGTATACATGTTTGGTATCTACAAACTCGTACTGACCTGAGGCATCGCACCGTCATGTCGGTTTTACCATATAGTGAACACGGCGACTAAAAAATCCAAAAAACAAACGTGTAATTGCACTTTTTTTGCAATTTCACTGCACTTGGAATTTTTTTGCAATTTCCCTGTGCATTATATGGTAAAACAAATTATTGCATTTGAAAGTACAACTCGTCCCGCAAAAAACAAGACGTCATATGTCTATATTTTCAGAAAAATAAAAAAGTTATGGCTCTTGGAAGCCGAGGAGCGAAAAAACGAAAATGAAAAATGACAAATTTCTTCGTCACTAAGGGGTTAAAACCTGAGGGGAAGAGGTCTGATGCCCTCGGCCGTCTGTGGCATGTTGGCCCTCACCAAATCCCTCTTCCACCAGCCACAAAGTAGCGAGGGCTTGTGCCCAAGCTGCGACCCCCACCGAACAACCTCAAAGCCCGGACTTCAGCTTGAAACAGATTTACCCAAACTGAACTTGTTCATGTGTACACATCCTCCATGTCAAAATGGCCATTGACCAAATCAAACTGAACCATCTGCCCGCTGGGCAGCCCTGATCAGCAAACGATGGCCCACAATCTTTCTACTAGGACCAACCCATAAGAAAAGAAACAACAATTAGCATCTCCGTGATATACGATGCCCAAAATGCCAGGACAAACATTCTTTATTACCCATTTCTTCTACATTATACCTCATGTATTATTCATGTGTCATCTTTTATTTTTTATATAACAACGTACAGTACAGACCAAAAGTTTGGACACACCTTCTCATTCAAAGAGTTTTCTGTATTTTCATGACTATGAAAATTTAGATTCACACTGAAGGCATCAAAACTATGAATTAACACGTGGAATTATATACTTAACAAAAAAAGTGTGAAACAACTGAAAATATGTCTCATATTCTAGGTTCTTCAAAGTAGCCACCTTTTGCTTTGATTACTGCTTTGCACACTCTTGGCATTCTCTTGATGAGCTTCAAGATGTAGTCACCGGAAATGGTCTTACAACAGTCTTGAAGGAGTTCCCAGAGATGCTTAGCACTTGTTGGTCCTTTTGCCTTCACTCTGCGGTCCAGCTCACCCCAAACCATCTCGCCGCCCTAGTGATAAACCATGGCAGACCACGACTGGCAAAAAGCTGCTGCTATAGTGAAAGTGTTGAATAAACCAGGTAACTAGAAGATGTATATCCCAAGAACAGAATATCACCTACGCCATAGGCGAGCATTAACTGCAAAACTGCATATTGTTGTTACCGTGACTGCACATATAATTGAATTACGATTAGATTTAGAGATGCCTATAAAATAAAAAAATAATTTTGGTCCTGTGTGTCGTGAGACAATGGTTCACTGGCCAGTGCACACCAAGTACCCAGCGAGGGGCGCTGCACCCTTTGATTGTGATAATTGACCATTTTGATTGTAATAATGGGTATACTGACCAGACATTTGGATATATTTGGCTATAGGACTCCTTAACATTATACTGACACAATATAAATTATTAATTTACGTCTTATATTATTTTATTTATTTTTTTAAATAAACAATCCATGGGCAGAGTGCCAAATAGGAAATTAATTGATCCATGTGTAGCTGACCAGGCAATCAGGGCAACGGGGGACTGTACCAGATGAGAAATCAACCTTATACAGGAGGTGGCATACAGCGAGCTAAAATGGAATGTACAACTTCTATGTGCAGGTATAAGACATAAACTACACCGATCAATGACCAACGTGATCCCGTCTGCTGAAATGGAGCCTTAACTAGCTTATCTAAAATAAATGCACAATGAAGGGCGTGGAGAACTATAAGGAGTGAAAGAAACCTATGGCTGTTCCTTGATCTTAATTGCAGATAACGGACCTGAATACCTATTTTACATACCATGACTCACCCTCATCCCACTTAGTAGGTTGTGGCCTCGCACCTGTGTTGACCTGTACCTGTGGCATGCCATGGATAAAACATGCTTACAAATATGATTGTGAGAATGAAATACAAATGCAATAAACACAATGTAAAGTTTGTTTATTTTTCTCCATTAATCATCCTGTGCTTAGACGCACCTCGCTGCCATTACTATGTTCCTAATGCCCGTGTGATACATCCTTGCCGCTTGTGTGGCTGATGCAAGCTTAGGGATGCAAGTAATACCCTCTGGGGTAGCCCACAGCCGTATTAGAGGATGGTATGAGACCGGGTGCGAAGGGGTCAGCTGGCGCCTAGCCTGCCACAGATGGATATTGGGAGAGTTGAGGCAGTGATGGGGTGGGATTTATCTATTCAGCACTGCAGCTGGGAGTGCAGGAGTTAATTACTGACTTCACCCTGGGCAAGGATTCCGCTAAAATATTGTTTTGGTTCAGTCATGAGTTTTAATTTAGTCTTTTTGTTATAAGATAGGGAGTGCCGCACCCCTTCCATTCTAAGCCAGGCACATAAGGTGCTGTCTGCTGCACTGTGTCCATATTGGACTCTGGCCCATCTTCATCCTGCATCCATGAGGTATATTTATACAGGATCAGGTTTTAAATTAGTTAGATAGGACCGTTCTGATATGGGTCACCTTAGCGCTGGTGGAACGGCTTTGCACATTTTAGCAAAGAACATATTAACTAAGTACCCTGTTTGTGACAGTTTTCTAGCACTTACGATCTGTTATTACCCATTAGTAGAGTACTTCTACATGTTTTTTCTGTGGACTACTAAATATTCCGTCATTATTCCATAGTAGAGTTATTGCAGAAGCAGATACCAAAGTCAAAACCTAGCAATATCCTAAGCTACAGAAAATATGTTGGTCACCCCAGCGTAATCTACAGTTGTGGCCAAAAGTATTGACACCCCTGCAATTCTGCCAGATAATACTCAGTTTCTTCCTGAAAATGATTGCAATCACAAATTCTTTGGTACTATTACCTTCATTTAATTTGTCTTCAATGAAAAAACACAAAAAGATTTGTCCTAAAGCCAAATTAGATATAATTCCACACCAAACATAAAAAAGGGGGTGGACAAAAGTATTGGCACTGTTAGAAAAATCATGTGATGCTTCTCTATTATTTGTGTCCTTGTGTGTACCACATTGAGCATGGAGAAAAGAAAGAAGACCAAAGAACTGTCTGAGGACTTGAGAAACCAAATTGTGAGGAAGCATGAGCAATCTCAAGGCTACAAGTCCATCTCCAAAGACCTGAATGTTCCTGTGTCTACCGTGCGCAGTGTCATCAAGACGTTTAAAGCCCATGGCACTGAGGCTAACCTCCCTAGATGTGGACGGAGAAGAAAAATTGACGAGAGATTTCAACGCAAGATTGTGCGGATGCAGTTTGCCAAAGAAGAATGGTCTAAAATTCCAGCAGAGCATTGTAAGAAACTCATTGATGGTTACCAGAAGCAGTTGATCACAGTTATTTTGGCTAAAGGTTGTGTAACCAAGTATTAGGCTGAGGGTGCCAATACTTTTGTCTGGCCCATTTTTGGAGTTTTGTGTGAAATGATCAATGTTTTGCTTTTTGCTTCATTCTCTTTTAGTGTTTTTTTCATTGAAGACAAATTAAATGAAGATAATAATACCAAAGACTTTGTGATTGCAATCATTTTCAGGAAGAAACTGAGTATTATCTGACAGAATTGGAGGGGTGTCAATACTTTTGGCCACAACTGTATCTATAGGGCCCGTTACACGCTACGATATTGTTAACGATATTATTGGTACGTCACAGGTTTTGGGGCGGAGTAATGACATTGTAAAAACGTCGTTACGTGTGACAGGTAGATACGACCAATGATAAGTCAGCTGATCGTTGATCGGAGGTTTATGAACTGGACCATAAATCAGTCATTGGTCGTGTGTTCAACCTGCAGCACGGGTGTGTGTGACATCTTGATAACGATGTCGTTTACGACTTCGCCTATTCAGAACTGAGGAACACAGGCGACCAAACGACTGCTAACATCGTTCACTTATCGCGGAGTCGTTGCTGCGTCGTTCAAGATATCAGTACGTGTGACACCTCACTAGCGATCATTGAACATCATTCCAGCGATCCAGGTCAAGTCGGATCATTGTTCGGATCGCTGAGACATTGAAGCGTGTAACAGGCCCTTAACTAGCATGTGTATTTGTTATCTATCCCTCTATCAAACCACCCATCTCTCTCTTTTGTCGCTAACTCCTTCCCCTCTGTATACACGTGCCAAACGTATTATTTTTTATTTTATTAAATAGTATTTTCTGCAATATAAACCACTGAGTTGCTTGGAGTGCAGCTTCACTGTGTTATTTCTTTTCATTCATGCTTTTGCAAATAAGGGATCCCTTTGCTAGAATCTTGCTGCTAAAGTATCAAAGGAAGATTTAGTGTAGATTCTTTGTTATTTCAATTTTGGAACTTATTATTATTCCAAGATTTTTTTAAATTAATAAATAAACCTTAAAGTCCATTTTATTTCTTATTTGTTTTTTTAGGGGGAAACCCTTTTGAAAGTGATTTAGTTAATGAAAGTTTATTGCCCATCTGATTTCTTGACTCCTGGTAATAACTATAAAGGTACCTTTACACGCTGCCACAGGAAGGCAGAAACTGCCGGGCACTGGACACAATTGTGCCTGTTGCCATGAAATCACTACAAAATGGCGGCGTGTAAATCGGGAATTTCCTTCCTGTGCCCTGCAGTTCCTTCGGATACCTGTATCTGAGCCGTGCTCAAAAACAGGAAGGCACAATTCCTATGGTGGTGGCGTGTAATCGGGGCACAGGCAAGGTATTTGCATGGCCTACGAATTCCCAGGGCGTGCCACAGCGTCATGGATACCACGCCCCATCAGTGATCATTGGTGGAGGCTCCTGCGTTACGATTGGTTGTCCCTTCACAGGGCGCCATATTTAAAGAGCTGACCAGTCACAGTCCACAATTGCAATGGCGTCATGTATTAGCCAGCCTTCGTGCGCAGGCTGCCCAATCATGATGCTATTGCGTTGTCCAATTACCGTACGAGCGTCACGTAATACACAACTATGTCACACCTATGTACTTGCGGCGGGAAATATGTACGCCCATATTGCTTTGTGGTAGTGGCGTGTAAATCAGGGAAGGTATTCAACAAGAAGTAAGCCGCAGGAACAGTCGGCATTTCCGGGGAACGCAGATACCTTCAGTGGAGCACGTTGTGGAGGCGTGTATATGCGGCATCGGCGATTGGTATCCACCGTTAAAAACATGCGCGTGCATGTGCGATGGATACCTGTTGCTAGCCACAGTGGCGGCGTGTAAAGGTACCATTAGAGGCGTCCCAGGTCCCCTGTCTCCCTCGCTATACAACTGCCAAGGAGATTCTATAGAGTGGTGCTGATTGAACAAATGCCCTGACGCTCCAATGTATATAGGGCAGTCAGAAACAACTGAATGGGCTGTTTACTTACTGTCAACCCATAGACATGGGATGGTATATTATAGCCTGCCTCATTCAACTGCTGCAAAACCTCAGAGAATTCTTTTCTCTTATAGTATGCCGGGCACTGTGGCTGCTGCCTGGTTGTGATGCGTGTCGTGTGGGGCGGAAACCATCCCCGTGACCGGATGTGATGGTGTGTCACATGATGTAGAAGGAGCACTGGGACCAAATGCGGCAGAGATGCAGCAGAGGGCACAAGTGCAGTAAGTGATGGGCGGAGGTAGGGGCTGGCTGGCGACTCTAACTCCGGGTGGCAATTTTGCTCTGCCAGCCCTTTGGTGAGGACTTGGGGGGGGTGGGGGTTTGTTGGGGGAATGCTGTCAGACTTTTTTGGTGGACCGGGTGGGAGCGGGGGGTTGGGGGTGCTGTCGGACTATCAGACTTTCTTTGTTGGGGTGCTGCTGTCATGGTGCTATCGCCGGTCACTCACTGTGTCACCCGCCGTGTCTGCTGCTGTATCACAGCACCGGCCGCAAGGTGCCGCGTCTGCTGTACTTTCACAGCGCCATCCAAAAAGCGCCGCCGGCCGGCCCATTTCTGTGAGGGAGCGGCCCTAGATGAGGGCTATACCACCAGCCCAGGGGGCACTTGCCCCCCTGCCACCTTGAACAGTCCGCCCCTGGGCGGAGGGATCTGCTATCCTCCTTCTCCTCGCTGGTGCTCTCTGCTCCAGGAGCTGGTTTTGCAGCTGCTCCGCCGTCCTCGGAGCTCCATGACTCTGCCAGCCGGAGACCCATACGGGGAGGCAGCGCTCCTCAATCATGAGGAAGAGAGCCGCTTTACTGATGCGTGTCACATGGGGCGGATCTGACCCCGTGATCGGATGTGACGAAGCATCACATGATGTAGAAGGAGACTGCGGGACTGGAAGTGTCAGTGACGCGACTTCCGCTGACATGGGCAGTTTTGCTCACAGGCCCACGTGCATGTTCCAGGAGGCCGGAGCACTAGGACCAAGTTCTAAGGCAGTCGGGAACAGTCTGGAAGACCTCTAATTGTGTGACACAGCTAAGGTGAGCAGTACCTCCGTACAGGGAACGAAAACGCGAGGCGCTGCGGCGGGCGGAATAGTCTGGAAGACCTCCGCTTGCCAGGACTCTGCCGGCCGGCTGTGAGGGAGCTGATGCCTACAAGGGAGGCAAGCCATTTGGCTCCCTCCCAGACGATCCACTCTCTCTCACCTCTGCTACCAGGGGATCCATCGTCGGTGCGGCAAAGCTCACCCTGTGAGCAGTATGGTAAGAGGAAGAGGGTGGGCACTGGGCTCTGCTTTTAAGGCCCGGGGAGGGCCTGGAGAGTGGCTAGAGGAGGTGAAAGGGGGGCAGCAGCAGCCATTCCATGGCGGGGAGGAGCATTGGGGGTTGAGCAGGAGAGGGCTCCACAGTCAGGGGCAGCGGCATCAGCCTTAGTGCCTTGCAATTAGACAAGCAGCAATCACCAGACCCTCACACTGCTCTAGCTTAACCCATTTTGTTGGAGCTTCATGAAAATTCCAAATGTGTGCTTTGCAAGGAGAAGTGTGCATATAGAGACCAGACAGTCAAAGGAATTACGGTGGGTAGAATTTGGTAGGGATCTGCCTCATAAAAATCTTCTGAGACACACAGTCCAATGCTGACATTGCAAAATAATTCAGCTCACCTGATGGGTTCCTTCAAGCCTAAGGTTCAGGTGGGAGCATGGGCTACAGGCTTCAGTGTAGTTGTAGTAGAAGCCCTGGAGGGCACAGGCAATATACCGCGAAGCAGGGGACAGGAGCAATGGAGGCCACTGGCAGGCAGGAGATCAGAAAGCATGTAGCAGAACTACTGGAGCCTGCAAGCAGGCAGGAGACAGGGAAGCAGCTAGAAGAATCACTGGAAGCTGCAGGCAGACTGGAGACCTTAAAGCAGGTAGAAGAAACACTAGAGGCTGCTGGCAAGAAACCGGGAAGCAGGTAGCAAAAGCACTGGAGGCATGCAGGTAACAGGGAAGCAGGTAGCAAAAGCACTGGAGGCCGCAGGTAAACAGGAAAGGTTTAAAACAATTGCGGTCACTATCCGAGCGCTGGGGGCAACAAATGCACAAGGGGGTTTTTAACGGTATACAGACCTCTTTATTAATCAAAAGGAATACCACAACGCATTTCTGCAGCGGTCCACCTGATGAAGGCAGCAAACCGTTGCAGAAACGTGTTGTGGTATTCCTTTGATTAATAAAGAGGTCTGTATACCTTTATGCATTTGTTGCCCCCAGTGCCCGGATAGTGACCGCAATTGTTTTAAACCATTCATGTACACGTCCCTCGGGGTTTGCGGCCCGGAGCAGCAGGGTGCTCTATGCAAAGAACGATCACAGGACCTGTGGCGAGGTCACTTCTGCCCATGTGACTGGAGTCATATGACCGGAGACAGGAAGGCCAACACACAGGGAAGCCGAAGCAGAGCCGAAGATACGGCGGCCATCAAAATCCGGTGCCACAGGCCCAACACTGAGGTTGTGCAGGCAGCACAACCTCATAAGGTGAACAGCTTAGTTCACCGCTCTCTAATCCCACTTTACCATCGGGTCCGTCACAGGGAAGCGCCTACTTCTCTTGTTTATGTTTGCAGGTATACAGCAAACCAGATAGCAGCTAGGAGAAGCATGGAGGCTGCAGGCAAACAGGAGTCCAGAAAGCAGGTAGCATAAGACTGGAGGCTGCAGGCAGCCAAAAAACAGGAAAGCGGACAGAAGCACTGGAGGCTGCAGGCAGACAGGAGATCAGGAAGCAGGTAGCAGAAGTGCTTGGAGTTCGCAGGCAAACAGGAGACCAGGAAGACGGTAGCAGAATCACTGGAGGCTGCAAGCAGGCGGGAGACTAGGTAGTAGGTAGAAGAAGCACTGGAAGCAGCAGCCAGACAGTAGTATGGGAAGCAGGTAAAAGGACTGGAGACTGTACGCAGGCAGGATACCAAGAAGCAGGTACCAGTACCAGAGGAGGCTACAAGCAGACAGAAGACCAGGAAGCAGATGTCAGAAGCACAGGTGGCTGCTAGAATAAGCATTGGATGCTGAAGCCAGGAGAAGGGGAAGCACAGGGAGCTGCAAGCACGCAGTAAACAGTGAAGCAGGTAGCAGGAGCACTTGTTTTAAACCTGCCAGTGAGCAGGTAGTAGAAACACTAGAGGCTGCAGAAGTATGAAGGCTGTAGGCAGGCAAGAGACCGGGAAGCAGGTAGCAGAAGCACTGGAGGCCACAAGCAGGAAGGAGTCCAGGAAGCAGAAGCACTGGAGTCTGCAGGCAGGAAGGAGAGTGGGAAGCAGAAGCATTGAAGATTGCACGTAGGCAGGAGTACTGGTGAGAAGACACATGATGCCAGGTAATTATAATACAATGTACAGCTTTAAAGCATTTCCCCAAAAAACAATGTCAGAATTGCCTATTTTTTTTTCTTTGTAATTTCACTGCACTTTGATATTTTTTTTACATGTTTTATAATGTCAAAATGTGGTAAGATAACTGGTGCCATTGAAAAGCACAATTCATGCCATAAAAAATTAGCCCAGAACGATTAGGGTGGAAACACACTGTTGTGAAAATAAACGGTCCGATTGTCGTCCAGGAGAGACTTATGAGTGTCGTCTGATTTTTGCTCTGTTTTGCATCCAACTACTATGCGAGTGTCTGACATTTCTATCAGATCACATCCGAGGCAAACCATTTTTTTAACCAGCAGCTATGACTGTAGAATCATTTACAGGAACATTTTAGTGTTCTGAGCTACAGAATGAGAATGTATCAGTTAAAAAATTGCATCCGACTCAGATGGTCCGTGTGCTGTCATGTGCAATCTGTGATTTTGTCGGACCCATAGACTTGCATTGGCGAGTTTTGCACGTGAATCAAATACTGTCGCAGCATGATGCGATTTGTTTCTTGTCCATGAAGCGGATGAGAAAAAAAACACCCGACAGTCGCCGATGTGCTCTCGGACATAGAATGACATTGTAATAAACAAACGGTTATCCACAGCACCACGGGGAAACGGAACTCACTGAATTCCTTATGTTGAGACGCACCTCCTTAGCTAGGGAGATCCACCCGGCACAAATAACACCAAGAGAAAGAGGAAGAACAGCGCCTCACAAGCTGGTATCTTAAATCTTCACATATGTTTATTCCGTCCACCAGAAGCACAACGTTTCGGTCAAAGACCTTTATCAAGTGCATACACCCACAGTGACATAATGTTATTTATACCATAAAACTCCACCCCATTGTCAGCCTCAGAAATTTTCCTTGTCTGGGTTGTGCTTGCTGTGGAAATTTATTGAAGGGCCACGGTCCGGGAGGGGATACGATATTAAAAAAGAAGGTAACAGCAGTTATGGTGTCTACACTATCTGTTGCCCATGTGGTCTCCTCTATGTGGGTGAGACCACAATGGAGGTGAAGGCGCGCATTGGAAAACACAAAAGTACAATTCGTACGGTTTTGACTGATTTGCCGGTCCTGAGACATTTCCACGATATGGGCCACACGGTCAATCAACTCAGATTTAGAGTAATAGACGATGTACCCCTCCTTAGGAGAGGTGGGGACCGTGTGGCACAATTAAAAAAGAAATTAAGATGGATATTTGAGTTGGACACTTTGTCCCCAAAAGGCATGAACATTGATTATGATCAGCGGGGTTGTCTGCTGGGATCTACTTGATAATTCGATGTACCTATCATCATGCTTTGATTGTTTTTATTATTTTTTAACATTGTCTCATATTTTAATCTAGATGGAAGATTAACAATACCTATGGAATGGCAATACCCGCCTATTAATATTTTGCAATGTAGCCACACTATTGGGAAGATTGGAAAATGGGGTTTTATATACACGAGTGTCCCTGGTAATGTATGTATATTAAGGTTACTATACAAGAAATGAGTGATGGGTCTGTGGTACAGATTGAAGGGGTTCTTTACCTATAATTTAGCATTATGTTTAGATACAAGTTGGTGCATGAGCATTTATTATGTCTGTTGCACCTATGGACCCCTCACTTATTGTTATATTGTGCCTTGGGAGATTAATTAAGATATGGGAGATATATAATATATGGTGATCTTATAATATTATTACTGTACAGGGCTCTATATAATCAGCACCTTGCTGGTATAGAGAAATATGTTGGGATAAAGTAAATCCTTTGTACATTAACATCTGTACCTTGGTTTACTGTGTGTTGCCCTTAAATATGCGATTTATCCAAAGTACCCTTTTTTAAGTGTGGCTGATATTGGGGTATTATTATGAATTGGGGTTCTATATGTGAGGTAAAATCACCGGGATACAGCCTTATATTGATATGATATGATATTGCTGTTTCAAGAAACGCCACCAGCATATGAATTGGATCTCAACGCATGCGCTCTGTTAGTTTGCTGTTTCTATTACTATCTCCATGGACGCTCGAAACCGGATATGCGTCATCATCCCGCCCGCTGTCATGCGAGAGAGACATGAGTTTTGCCCAATTGGAGAAGGATGCCGACGCAGGCGCAATAAGCGCCGGATATGTGCACTTTTGGAGAAGTGCTGATTGGTGCAGCAATACAAGTGGGGGAAGTTGCGATGCCGACCAAGGATGCTCCCCTATGATTGGTCGATCATCGCTATCAGCTTCCTATGTGTGTGTTGGACATTTATGGACATTAACTGCAGTGATGCACATATTTTACAAGCGCTCAGGCTGGGTTTTATGCCCCAATGCTGGTAAGGTATAGTTAGTTGGTCTCTGTATAGTGAATGTGGGATTTTTATTGCTGTTTACTACTCACTGCCTATTGATTGGTGTTCTGACAATGGGGGTGGAGTTTTATGGTATAAATAACATTATGTCACTGTGGGATTTATGCACTTGATAAAGGTCTTTGACCGAAACGTTGTGCTTCGGGTGGACGGAATAAACATATGAAGATTTAAGATACCAGCTTGTGAGGCGCTGTTCTTCCTCTTTCTCATAGAATGACATTGGTCTGACTGCAATGCAATAAATCAAGCATTGAAGTTGTCCGACTTTCACACCAGTATGTCCGTATCCTTAGGCCGGTTTCACACCTCGGTGTGATCAGGTACCTGACAGCCCTGGACCCGATTTTGCAGTAATGCATGCCTATGGTGCCGGATAGGGCCGGATGGCAGCTATTTGCCATCCGGTTTTGTCCCTGTCCGGCAGCATTAGGCTGCATTCGGTGTTTGTCCCGGACACAAAATAGGAGCTTGTAGCATTTTTGTGTCTGTTGCAAAAAGTTTAACAAAACCAGATCCTCCCGATCCAGCGCCCCCTAACATGGGAGTCTACCTGTCAGGTTCCCGGACGCCGGGTGCTGCAGCTCAGCGCCGGCTGCGCTGAACTTCAGCACCTGGAGCTGTCCCCTGCTGAGATTTCAGGACCGCGGCCAGCTCCCGCAAGCCGTGATCCTGAAAGTACCGTCACACACAGAGATATCTCTGGAGACATTGCTTGCAACTCTCTGCTTGCAGTGAAATCATGGACACATTGTTACATTTGTACACGGCAACAAAATGGAACAATGTGTCCATGATTTCACTGCAACCAGTGAGTTGCAAGCAATGTCTCCAGAGATATCTTGTGTGTGACGGTACCTTTACATTTCAGCTGGGACAGCTTCTGAACCCTGCGATCTGCCGATTCTGGCAGAAAACTGGATTGGAGGGCATATTTGCTTTTCGGTTCTGTTCTATCCGAGTCTATCAGGTTCTGTCCAGTGTTTCCTGCAAAACACCAGACAGAACCTGATACACCACATGAAAGCGGTGTGAAAGCGGCCTTAGTCAGAGGGCATGGACACCACCATAACAAGGCACATGGATGTGCCTGTCATTACAAAGAGATTAATATTGGACACAAGAGACCAGACAGGAGACATTTTTTATACATATATTGATCCACACTGTATATACAGTACACCTCCAACACAACGCACGCACCTACTAGGGAGGTATCAGGCCAGAATAGTCAACGGCATTTAGCACAAGGGGAATGCAAGTCTCCTTTCCTTGCTGCGTTGCTTTTATTTGCAGCAAATTCATCGATGTCACACAATGTTTGATATGTTTAGCACACATGACATACGCACTTCTGCTTATGTTACCACAAACTGGAGTGAGAATTTCAATTTTATGCAATTTTTGGAAAAGTCACAATTTATACATCAAATTCAATTCCTGACCCACAAAGTGGCAGAAAAGAAAAACACAATTTTGGGCCAAAATTTGCAACTTTCAGATGACAGAAAACCGTCTGCAATACAATCCTTGATGGATTCCCCTTTGTCTTTTCTTCCAGGGTTGATTCCTTTTTTTTAACTACTAGAGATACCCTTTTATTCTAGTTTCTCTTATTCGAGGTCAGCATGGAAAAGATTGTGGTGTATGTCCGGGAAAAGGGTTTGCTGCTTTGTCCAGAATAAGATATCAGAGCATTCTGTCAAACCTGTGATCATAGATAGAAGTCTGGACGCTGTTTTCTTCAGTCATAGATCATCATATTGGTTTTCTCAGTTTTTTTATTTCGTTCTTCTCGTCTTCAGATCATCTGTTGAACCCCATGCTGGAATAGAAACAGACCCCAGTATTAGTGGCTGTGTATTGTCAGGATTTTTTATAATTCAAATTAGTCAGTGGATTGATCAGTCTGGAGATGGAGTGTATACAATCTTGTGTTTGTTTTCCAGACCTGGTGACCCTGAAGGATTTATTACTACAATTAGGGTAAAAACATCAGATTGCACTTGCCCCGATGTTAAACAATAGTGCCAGGCATACCTGCAAGTTTCTCCTCTGCGAGACACGTGCCGATGAGAAATTTGCAGCATGCTGCGTATGTCTGCGGACCTCACCAACACCAATGCACGGGTATGGGTGTAATGAAAACACTGCACACCATACGCATAGCACACTGACAGCGATTTTACCATGGACATTTCTATGCTGTAAAAGTCAGAAACGATAGATAGATAGACAGACAGATGTAGATAGATAGTGATAGATAGATAGAGATAGATAGATAGATACTGTACATGTAGATAGTAGATAGATAGATACTGTAGATGTAGATAGTAGAGTGATAGATAGATAGAGTGTACATAATAGATGATAATAGATAGAGATACTGTAGATGTAGATAGAGTGATAGATACTGTAGATGAGGATAGATAGAGTGATAGATACTGTAGATGTAGATAGATACTGTAGATGTAGATAGAGTGAAGAGTACTGTAGATGTAGATAGATAGATACGATAGATAGTAGATAGATAGATGTAGATAGATAGATAGATAGATAGATAGATAGAGTGATAGATAGATACTGTAGATGTAGATAGATAGATAGATAATATGATAGATTAATAGATAGATAGATACATGATAGATGATATAGATACTAGATAGATAGATACTGTAGATGAGGATAGATAGAGTGATAGATATACTGTAGATAGATAGATAGATAGATACTGTAGATGTAGATAGATGATAGATAGATAGATACTGTAGATGTAGATAGATAGAGTGATAGATAGATAGATAAGATACTGTAGATGTAGATAGATAGAAGTGATGATAGATACTGTAGATGTACATAGATAGAGTGATAGATAGATAGATTACATAGATAAATAGATACTGTAGATGTAGAT
The DNA here is from genome assembly GCA_033576535.1 of Allobates femoralis. Lineage (NCBI taxonomy): Eukaryota > Metazoa > Chordata > Amphibia > Anura > Aromobatidae > Allobates > Allobates femoralis. Next base: position 216,189,951 of record JARQOC010000005.1, on the reverse strand, counting down.
AGATAGATAGATACTGTAGATGAGTGATAGATATAGTAGATAGATAGATAGATTACATAGATAGATAGATACTGTAGATGATAGATAGAGTATGATACTGTAGATGTAGATAGATAGACTGTAGTGATAGATAGATACTGTAGATGTAGATATAGAGTGATAGATAGATAGATAACTGTAGATGTAGATACGATAATGATACTGTAGAGTAGATAGATAGATACTGTAGATGTAGATAGATAGTAGTGATAGATAATAGAAGATAGATACATAGATGTGATAATACTTAGATAGATGATAGATGTAGATAATAGATTAGATAGATATTAATGATAATAGTACATGGTAGATTAGATAGATAGATAGATAGATACTGTAGATGTAGATAATATGAGTGAGGTAGATAGTAATAGATACTATGTAGATGAGTAGATAGATAGATAGACTGTAGATAGTAGATAGATAGATAATGTAGATAGATACTCGTAGATGAGGATAGATAGAGTGATAGATAGATAGATTACATAGATAGATAGACTGTAGAGTAGAATAAACTGTAGATGTAGATAGATAGAGTGATAGAGATAGATACTGTAAGATGTAGATAATAGAGTGATAGATTAGTAATAGATAATAGATAACTGTAGATGTAAAGATACTGTAGATGAGATAGATAGAGTGATAGATACATAGAGTAAAGATAGATATGTAGATGTAGATAGATAGATACTGATTAGATAGATAGATAGATACTGTAGATTGATAGTATAGATAGATTAGATACATGTAAGAATGTAGATAGATAGATAATACTGTAGATAGTAGATAGATAGAAGGTGATAGATAGATACTGTAGATGTAGATAGAGTGATAGATAGATAGATTACATAGATAAATAGATACTGTAGATGTAGATAGATAGATAGATAGATAGATAGAGTGACCAGCCATAGTGTGAATGGCTGGTATACATCGCACAGACGGAGGTCTATTGCAATGTGAATGGTTTCACTGTGTCTTGCAGCATTAGGCAAAAGAGTCAATGCATGTATGTGTGTGCATGAGTGAACACACCTCTCCACCTGCGACTGTATCTGGTGGTATATCACGTGACTTGTTCTAGGTCACATGTCTCTGATGTCAGTCAGGTTCTGTAATATGAGCAAGATCGGGCTTTGGAGTGGGAGACACAGTCTTCCAGTGGAAACACGCAGTGAGGTAAACCCCGTGTGGAGCTGGCTACAGCTCCAGAATCCCAAGACTGTCAAGAGACATGGGGCAAGCTAATGCCTAGAAAGGTAAGCTCCAGTGCGAGGAACTGTTTCAGATGGACGTCAGTAATGCCAGAGGTGTACAAACCCCAAGCGAGAATTGAGCTGTATATCATATCTTTCATAATGCATATGGGCATATGGTTCCTGTGTCTTTCTAGAGTGGTTTGTGAAGTGTAATAAACCGATATTGGACTGTTCTGATAATACCCCATTGCTGTGTATATTGTTTTGTACTGCCCTGTGAGTGTACCCCCACTAGATCCAGCAAGCGTAGCCTCACAATAGATAGCTAGATAGATACAGATAGGATTGATCAATCAATCTAACTAGTCTCCTGCTGCTCCTTCCAGGTCCGCTCATTAAGCTTCATGAATATTCATCGCACTGACCATCTACAGCCAATCACAGATGCTCACTCTCTGTGTCTCTGAGAGTGTCTGTGATTGGCTGTTGCAATCAGACTACATTTCCACAATCTGGACAGTGTCTGAGCTTGGTTGCCATACACATTATTGTATAGCAGCCAACCTGCCGTCATAGTGTTACAAAAAATAACAATGGGAAAACGAATGCATAGGACTTTGCAGTATTTTTCAGCACAGGTAAAGCAGATGACTGCGAGCTGCCACCCTCACTCAGCTGGATAGTTAAACCTTGGCTGGTAAAAAAATGAAGATGAGTGAGCATCTGTGATTGGCTGTTACCAGTCAGTGCAGTGAATATGTATGAAGGTTAATGAGCAGCCCCATAAGCAAACAGCAGGATAGTGGGATACTGGTAAGCTCGATCTACAGTAGCTATGCTATCATAAATGTATTCTATCTATATCTATTTATCTATCTGAAATGGAAAAAAAACAGACAGCACTCCATTAAATCAAGTGAAAAGGTGGATTTTACTGATCCATCTGGCGACGTTTCAGCAGATTGCTCTGCTGAAACGTCGCCAGATGGATCAGTAAAATCCACCTTTTCACTTGATTTAAGGAGTTTTGTATTGGTGAAGGTTTGGATGTTACCTTATCAGGATTTTTTACACTCATGTGTTTTCTTTGATAGTGCGGCCCATGCTTTGATTTTTCATTTATATATCTTTCTATCTAGTCTAACTTTACAGTGGGTAAGACCACATTAAAAATCTATGTCATACTTATGATGTGCACATGACATACTGATGCTAGGAGCAGTGAAGATGCACACTGATATGTCATATGCATGTCACTCTTATACGTTTCTCACCAAGATCTGCGGCGAGATGTGAGTGCACCCTTACACCAGTCTCCTAAAGGTGGTATGACTCTGCTATAGACCCTTATGACAGTCACCTCTAGTAGCAGCCCGGAATTGTGCAGAAGCCAATAGTATATGTGAGTTTTTCATGCAAGGACTGGCACAGTTATGGATAAGATACATAAAAATCCAATAATCACTGAACACTTGGCAGAAACTCCAATGCAAGTTACTATATTTGCAAGATGTCAGCAAATTTACAGTGAGACCAAAGGCTCTCTCAGTGTTCCCTTCTTAGGCCGGCTTCATACGACGATTTTGGAGTTTCCAAGTGTATCCGTGTCAAAGCGGATACACTCAGATGCGATTTTGCCTCCCATGTATCCCTATGGGGCTTGGATTGTGCATAAAACGGATGGCAAAGGACAAATCCGAGCACAATCCGAGCCCCATAGCAATACATGGGAGGCAAAATAGCATCCGAGTGTATCCGCTTTGACACGGATACACTCGGAAACTCCAAAATCGTGGTGTGAAGCTGGCCTTATCATAGAGATGATAAAATATGCAGGAGGAGAGAATTGTCCCTGAGACAGACTTGTTGTCTCTAGTCCATACCAGGGACATTATATGGCAATGAAAATGCAATACTATAGTCCATACCTATAATAATTTGTTATCAATATCATATACATTTTTGGACAAAATGGCTTTGTAGGTTCCTGCACTAAGATTTTCAGCCTTGGAAAACAACAAGATGTAGCATCAACCCAAATAGTTTGGTCAAATACAAAGGCGTAGGACAAATGAGGTCTATGTTTTATGTCGACAGTGTTCTTGCTGCTATTTGTAACTTTCACATTCCTACTAAGGCCGGAGACACACGGTGTGAGATGCATGCGAGATACTCGTGAAGCGATGGCTGGGAGGACCACCGCGGTGCAGAATAAGGTACGATACACAAGATGGGAGTGCAAACCACAAGGGTGAATTTATTAACAGGCGGGGAGGGATGTGAAGAAGGAAGGTTCAAGCAGGGGTAAACAGTGGCAAACGAGATTTAACAAACTTTTCGCTTTCTCTAGTTGGTCCGCTCAATAATACGGTTCTCCAACTATCACAAGTTAAGAGCACACAGGTAAATTCACAACAACAAGGTACAATGCTACTCTACGTATAACCTTCCTGGCCTTGCTACACAGGCCACACGGCTGCCGTGTTCTATCTACTGAAGCCTATTCTAACCCTAATAGGTGCACAATATTCAACTCACAGTGATGCAGGGATTTGGATGCAGTCCCGGGGGCCCCCAACAACAGCAGTCTTATCCGAAGGTGCACACGGCTTCTGTCTCGAGTCGATGGGCTGCAAATCTTCTCCTTGCTTCAGGTTCTCACTGGATCTCAGGCATGTCTGTGTCCCACTTTCATTTCACAAGAAAAACTCCAGTCCTTTCCAAAACACACAGAAGGTCTGTTCCTCTCTACACATAAACGGGCTGTTCCAAAAAACACACTCTCCGAAGGGGGGAAAACAGGACATACCATCATCCCACAGCTGGGGGGGTTTTTGTCTCTTAAAGTGGCAGCGTGTTTCTTACGGTCCCACACAGGCAGGGATTTCTTAAAGTGGCAACGCTTCTCTTACTGTCCATAGCAGTAGCCCCCCAATATGCCTCCCTACTTAATGATGGTCGTCCTCGGCCATCACAACATCAAGTCCACAGTGTAATGACGGGCCGTTCAATGTGAACACAGCACCTGTGGGGGAGACAACAATGGCAATACAGCAGACTGAGTACATTGTTCAACATATCGGATTGGTGGAACCCCTGCAGTAGACCTCTGAGACCTTCTAAGATCTTGACTATCAGGCCAGGCCTGGCTAGCTCCCGGAGGAACACCTGCTGCAGGAGCCACAGTGGAATCTTGGCTGAGCTCTTCTTCACGTGGCGGTAGGGGCTCATCCATGGGCTCCCCGCTTCTGGAAGGCTGAGGGTCCCCCACTGTGTTGGAGACTGTCCACCAGTCATCGTCGACTTCACACACAGGTGACGTGAGTTCAGGGAGCGGGGTAGAGAATGTAGGAGATTTTGGCGTAGGAGAAGCTTCGGACCGACATGGCCGCAGCATATTTCTGTGTAGTACTCTAGGGCCGGACGCCCCATTCTCAACTTGCACCTTGTAGACTGGGCCATCAGCATATACCCGTCCAATTACTCTGTAGGGTTGTACTTCCCATCTCTCACTCAGTTTGCCCTTGGGGCGCTTCTCTCTGACTAGCACTCGATCTCCAGGTTGCAGCGGTATTTCCTGAATTGGTTTAGGGCTCGTATGTTCTTTCTTCTGTAGCTGTTGACCGGCCAACCGACGGATCGTTTGTAGTCGTTGTCGATGTTCTTTCACCCACGACGTGACAGTTCGTTCCATGAAATCCTCTGGCTGCTCCAAATTCAGCTCGATGATTTCTCGCCCAGCTCTTCCAAAGAGCAACAGATATGGGGTGTAACCCGTAGTGGAGTGAACTCGGTTATTGTAGGCCCAGACCAATTCTGCCAGGTAATCCGGCCAACATGCTTTCTTATCTTCCTCCAAAGTCCGCAGCATCTGAAGTAGGGTTCGGTTGAAGCGTTCACATGCTCCGTTGCCTTGGGGGTGGTAAGGTCTGGTCCGAGATCGCTCAATGCCATACATACGATATAGTTCCTCCATCACCTTGCCTTGGAAACATGCCCCTTGATCGGAGTGGATTCGCTTCGGGCATCCATACACCCGGAAAAAGTCTTGGCAGATAGCCCGTGCCGCCGACTCTGCAGTCTGATCTCTAGTCGGGGTGACTACAGCGAACTTGGAGAAATGGTCAGTCATAACCAAACAGTATTGTAGTCCCCGAGCTGAGTGTCCCACGAGGAGATAATCAATCATCAAGATTTCTAGCGGTTCCTTGGTCTGTATGGTCTGAACGGGTGCCCTCTGTTCGGTGCTTTTAATGAGGTCGCATACTCGACATCGCCGGCAAACCTCTTCTACCACAGACTCCAACCGGGGGCAGTACACGTACCGCTGTAACCATTGGTAGGTCTTTGCAGGTCCGAAGTGAGCGCCAAACTCGTGTGCTTCTTTAGCTATCTCTTGAGCCATTTTTCCGGGGATGACCACCTGCCATCTTGCTTCTATTTCTTTTGGCTGTTGTCTCTTACGATATAACACTGATTCTCGAACTTCTAGTCTATCCCACTGGTGTAAGACGCTCTTCATCTCGGTGTCCAGGTTAGCCTCTTGTTTGTCGGGCTTCTGCTTCTCAGCTACCCAGTGTTTCATCTGTTGTAGCCCTTCGTCTGCAGCTTGAGCACGTCCCCATTCTTCATTGGTTCTTCCCAGGGACCGGGGCAGTGTGCAAGCCTCCCTACTTAATTGTGACGCAACCACTGGGGGCCCAAACTTGCTAAAGTCTGGCGTCTCTTCCTCCTCTAGTTGTTCATCGAGATTTCCCACTGGGATCTCCACCGTCACTCTCGACAGTCCATCCGCATTTGCGTTTTCGGTAGCAGGACGATAACAGATGGTAAAGTCGAACTTTGCAAGGCGAGCCACCCACCGTTGTTCCAAGGCTCCCAATTTAGTATTCTCAAGGTGGGCCCGAGGATTATTGTCTGTTCGGACCTGGATCTTGGTCCCTGTCAGGAAGCCAGCAAATTTCTCTGTCATGGCCCACACTAGGGCCAGGAGTTCTAGTCGAAAGGAGCTATAATTGTGGGGGTCTCTTTCATTGTCCCGCAGGGACCTACTGGCGTAGCCGATGACTCTTTCATGTCCGTTCTGTATCTGAGACAATACTGCACCGAGTCCATGAAGGCTACCATCCGTGTACAGCAGGAATGGTCGGTCGAAGTCCGCATAGGCTAGGATCGGGGCTGAAGTAAGGGCATTCTTCATAGCCTGAAAAGCCTCATCTTGTCTCTGAGCCCAAGGGATGCCCTGGTTCTTTGACACTCCGGCGGTCCCCCTCAGCAGCTCATTTAAAGGACCCGCAACCTTTGCAAAGTCTTTGACGAACCGGTGGTAATACCCGGCGAGTCCGAGAAATGCCTTGAGTTCTCTCACCGTTTGAGGGACTGGCCACTTCTGGATGGCTGCCACCTTTTCTGCAGAGGGCAGGACTCCATCTTGTGAAACTGTGTGGCCCAGATACTCGATCTCTTTCTTGAAGAGGTGGCATTTTTTCGGCTTCACCTTCAGGTTATGAGCCTGCAGTCTTCCGAGTACCTGTCCAAGCCGGTCAAGGTGTTCTTTGAACGAGGCCGAAAACGCGATGATGTCATCCAGATAGATCAGGGTAGCTTCGAAATTTAAGTCCCCCAAGCACTTTTCCATCAGCCGTTGGAACGTGCTCGGAGCATTGGAGAGTCCGAATGGCATCCGGTTAAATTCAAACAATCCCATCGGGAGAATGAACGCGGTCTTTGCTTTGTCTTTTTCCGCCACAGGTACTTGCCAGTACCCGCTTGCTAAATCCAAGGTGGAGAAGTACTTGGCCTTCCCCAATGCCATCAAGGATTCTTCGATTCGTGGTAATGGGTACGAGTCGCAAACGGTACAGGCGTTGAGTTTTCTGTAGTCTACACAGAACCGGATGGTCCCATCCTTTTTCTTGACGAGTACCACCGGAGCCGCCCAAGGGCTCAGACTGCCCTGTACTACTCCCGCATCCAGCATTTGCTTCAGTAAAGTCTTCACCTCTTGGTACATCTTGGGAGGGATCTGTCGGTACCGTTCTCGAATCGGACGAGCTTCCCCGGTCGGTATCTCATGCATGATAGCTTCAGTGCAGCCGAAATCTTCAGAGTGGCGAGCGAATGCAGCCTGGTTCTTCCACAACATAGCTTCTACTGCTTGCACACGCTCTGGGCCCAGCGATTTCACATCCACTTCCATCTGATCGAGGATGACCTTTCCACTCCACTCTGGGGAGGGCATCTCTTCAGCCCTTGCAGAGACTGCTAGGGTCCACCCCGTACCTTCTATCGGCGATAGGGATATATCTTTTTGGCTCACCACTTCACCTTTATGTAAGTATACCAGGGCCAGATCTGTCCCTCGGGGCAAGGTGACCTCACTGGGGCCCACATTCAAGGCTCTGATAGGGACGCGTCCTTGTTGGACCACAGCTACCGTACGAGCTATCATAACTTCTTGGTCCACTCTTCCGGTTGCTACAGGCTGCACAATCACTTCTACCCCATCGAGATTGCGATAGGTTCCCACTGGGAGGTGTAATATACTTTCTCGTCCGGGAGGCAGGATTATGGGCACCTTCCCAGGAGCCCTGATGACCCCTACCGTCTGATGAGATGGCACACTCTTCTGCGTCCCACAGACACGGATCAGTCGCTGAAGTGCTTCTTGCGTAGGCTTATGTGTAGTAGCCTGCTTCCTGTATCCGGGTCCCCGTTTGATGAACATAATCTGATCTAATTCACGTAGGACATTCATCCCCAGTATTACAGGTACATCTCCTTTGACGGGCTCGGGGACTAGTAGGATCCCTTTTCTCCCCACTTCTTGCCCACAGATACGAACATTCATCCACACAACCCCTGTGACCGGGATCGGTTGCTGGTTAGCGGCAATCACCCGGATCAATGTCTCTTTCTCTGGCCTGGCCAGTGCCTGGAAATGTTGATTGAAGTATGCTTCTGGCATCGTCGTCACTTGTGACCCGGTATCTATCAAGCAATCCACTGGGACACCCTCGAATTCAGCACGTATGATGGGACACCCAGCGATCAGATGTTCGTCATGATACGGAGCGGCTTCCCTTCTCGCCTACCCCGCAGAGTGCCGCACTACTGCGGGGGTTGGTAGTTTAACGGAGGCTTCTGTTGGCCTTGAGTGCTATTCCGGCACCCTCTGGCAATATGCCCCCGACCTCCACATCGCCAGCATTGGATGTCTTCTCTTCGTTGAGGAATACCTCGTGCCTCTGGTGGCTGCTGAGAGGAAGCCTGCACCCTCCAGTTTCCCATTGGTCGCGCCGGGGAATTATTGCGTGCGTACGATGGGCCAGGTTGAAAGGAGGATGGTGCAGCTGGGTAGGGAGGTGCAACAGACAGATCCCTCATTCTTTGCTCCATCTGGGTCAGCTTCTCCTGTACATTGAGAACGGATTTCTGTAAATCCTGCACCACCTGGACCAGCACCTCTTGGCGGTTTGGGTCCACGCTGGACTTGGCGGCTTGGATGCGCACCACCCCAGAAGCGTAGCTTTCTTCTTTACTTCGGGCTACTGTTTCTGCCAGGATTTGACGAAATGTAAGAGCCGGGGTCGCTCGGACCCGTTCTGACAGGGCTCGCCTCAAGGATATGCTGTGTAATCCTAGAATAAACTGCTCCCGGAGTATCCGGTCCGTGGAGCCTATGCCGCCGAGTCCATCTGCCTCCTTTCTCTGCACCTCTGCTAACACTTCTTGTAGTGCTGTGGCATACTGAGAGATCCCTTCTTCTTCCCGCTGCAGCCTCGAAAAAAATTTGGCGCGAAGATGTCCCGCACTAGCAGTCTCGCCATAGATTTCTTCCAGGAATCCAACTAACTTTCAGGGTACTACGGGTGGGTTCTGGTTGTAGACAGACGTTTCTACGAGCTTCTCCCTCTAGGGCAGTCAAAGCGATGCCCACTTCAAGCTCTGGGCCGATGTTATAAACCTTCAGGGTGCTCTGCAGTCGAGACACCCAGTCACACAGTGCCATGTTATTGCCGTCAAACTTGGTAGTACACTAAATATAGTGCCTATTGGGAGTGTCCTTGCAGGGGTTCCACCATTGCCCACATTACCCCCGTTAATATTAGCATTCCCGCCGTTGCTGTCTCCTGCCTCCATCTTGGTGACCGTACCCTGCTCGCAGCGCCACTTGAAGCGATGGCTGGGAGGACCACCGCGGTGCAGAATAAGGTACGATACACAAGATGGGAGTGCAAACCACAAGGGTGAATTTATTAACAGGCAGGGAAGGATGTGAAGAAGGAAGGTTCAAGCAGGGGTAAACAGTGGCAAACGAGATTTAACAAACTTTTCGCTTTCTCTAGTTGGTCCGCTCAATAATACGGTTCTCCAACTATCACAAGTTAAGAGCACACAGGTAAATTCACAACAACAAGGTACAATGCTACTCTACGTATAACCTTCCTGGCCTTGCTACACAGGCCACACGGCTGCCGTGTTCTATCTACTGAAGCCTATTCTAACCCTAATAGGTGCACAATATTCAACTCACAGTGATGCAGGGATTTGGATGCAGTCCCGGGGGCCCCCAACAACAGCAGTCTTATCCGAAGGTGCACACGGCTTCTGTCTCGAGTCGATGGACTGCAAATCTTCTCCTTGCTTCACTGGATCTCAGGCATGTCTGTGTCCCACTTTCATTTCACAAGAAAAACTCCAGTCCTTTCCAAAACACACAGAAGGTCTGTTCCTCTCTACACATAAACGGGCTGTTCCAAAAAACACACTCTCCGAAGGGGGGAAAACAGGACATACCATCATCCCACAGCTGGGGGGGGTTTTTGTCTCTTAAAGTGGCAGCGTGTTTCTTACGGTCCCACACAGGCAGGGATTTCTTAAAGTGGCAACGCTTCTCTTACTGTCCATAGCAGTAGCCCCCCAATACTCGCACGAGTGTCGCATGCCTCACCCAGCACGTCTGCCGGCTTGTCAGCTCCTTGTGTTTATACGCGGCTGATGTGCTCCTGTCTAGAGAGTCGGCGGCTGTGCTAGTTCAGTCATGGGAGTCTCGTGTGAGTATCTCACATGTATCTCTCACCATGTGTCTCCGAACAGATAACATGGTAACATTACCCCATCCATTGCTGGAAGGTGTCGCTCTTCATTTTACCAAAGGCCATTCAGTATTTAATGAGGTAACACTAAATCTGTGCGTTATTGACCACCTCACTATCTACACTAGAAATAACGTTGTTGTTAGCGCCACTGTTTAGATGCTAGGCCTAGTTTAGTAGTATTTTTATTTATCCAAATTCCTCCTGAAGAAATAGGAATAGATTTGCAAAGATAAATGCTTTGATAATTTAGATTTCTTTAAAGCCTATTTTTGTTAGCCCCTTAAAGGAGGCCTGATTTGTCCTTTAGCATGATCTCATCCACCACAACAATCCAATATACCCCAGGCACTTGTGCTTTTATTTAAGTTATGCTGTCAATGATTGACAGCAGCATTTAATTGGATAAACAGCAGCAGTCACAGCAAGCGCTGGCCACTGGTATTACAGGATGATGTTGGCGGTGTATCAAAGCCAGCACCAGCTAGATACGACAAGGACTCCTGAGCCTACTCCATACACTGGGACTCAACATATGACATACGATATATCTGGATAGGTGTAAAGAGTATCTACATGTTTGGGACAAAATGTTACATTTGTGTTCCTTTAATTGTCTTGTATATAGTTTCATATCTTGCAATTTGTTTTATTTTTGTCTTTTTCACCTAAGTAAAGTGTATTCTATCATTAACCAATGTGTGGCAATCTACAGTATGTTTTGTTTTATCTTTAAATCCACTGTAAATTAATACTCTCCTAACTGTATATCAGTTTAATTGATCATAAATTGGTGACCTCACTGAGGACGCAGATCCAGCTGAAATGCATCACTGTACTGAGACCATCTGGTTCCTGTACTGTAACTCACACAGCTGGCACAGTACAGTGGCTGTGAGCTGTTGGAGGTGCAGAGATAGGGGCCTGTGCACAACGGTGATGTCACTGTTAATACACGGGCCCCCTGGCTCTGCACTCAGATATTAGCTGCCGGGCTAGCCACTGTACACTGGCTATGGGAGGACACCGGGTGCAATGTTCTTGTTTTTACTTATGTGTTAGGGCAGAACGGGGATAGATAAACAAGGATGGAGACCATTTAAACCAGGATGGGGACATATATACAAGGAGGAGGACCATATAAACCAGGAAGAGGACACAAGGAGGACCATACATACCAGGAAGGGATATATATACAAAAGGAGGACCATTTATGCCAGGAAGGGAACATATATACACAAAGAGATCCATAAATATCAGGAAGGGGACATATATACACAAGGAGAACCATAAATACTAGGAAGGGGAAACAAGGAGGACCATATATATCAGCAAGGGGACATACATACACAAGGAGGACCATAAATACCGGGATGGGGACATATATACCCAAGAAGACCAGAAATACCAGGCAGGGGACATATACACACAAGGAGGCCATAACATAGAACTTGCTTTCCATTTAGGTAACAAAAAGGAAGAGTTGAGGTGGGATTAGCCCGTAGGGAGAGGAGCCACTGATTAGTGAACAGGACTGACCCCATTTTAGATTCAGATAGGGTTTGACTACCGTTGAGTTCAGATGTGATCTGAACAACTGTGGGGTAGTGTGAAGTCCTCCTAACATTTGGAACTTCAGATAGAGAACTAAGGGCTAGTGATGCACAAATGGCTCCAATATTAGAGACTGAGCCAGTGGGCTTACAACAAGGCTGGCCTCTGACCCTTGGCTAGTAAGCATCAACTCTGATGCGGCAGGGATTCACCTTTCTGTGCGGAACCTTCAGCAGCTACTGTAACTCCTTTATCCCCCCTCTTGTCTAAAGAGGATAGGGCTTCCAAAGGAAGAGCCTGAGAAGCTGGAACTTGGTTTATCTGAGGACCCAAGTCTTGAAAAAACTACGTAAAAATGTAAAGTCGTACGTTTTTAAAAGTTGGATAAGAACTGTTTGCCTCAGTGTCTGTTTTCAACTGCAGGAAGGGTCTGGTTTGCCCAAGACATCAGAGATATGCAGCCACTCTAAGGACTTGACCTGCAATACTCAAACTTTTACACCAAGCCACGTCCACCATAGCACCAAACAGAATATCCTCCATCATGGGTGGATGGAAAAGGTGTCTGAGGACCGAGCCTCGACCACAATTAGAGTCATGGGCCACCCTCACAACTTGCATAGTTGGCAGGATTGGACCTTCAAGAGAAACAGTATAAAGTGGAGGAGGCTTGAGCCACAGTGAAGACCAGTGGTTGTTATGCGATCTGAGGAGGCAAACCACACAGACATTGTAATGGCAGTCAGTGGAGCATCCTGAAAAAGAAGCTCCTTCCTTCAACAGCGTTGGAGTGCATGTGTGAAGACTCCGAAAAAATAAGATCAAGAGCTGGAAGAGACCACACTTTGTCAAGGGCAGAGCAGCAATGTGGAACAGTGACATCTTATGTAACAGAGTTGAAGCGGAGGTCCGAAAAGGTGAACAAATAGCAAGCGCAGCTGGACTCCCTCATCCCTAAACGCGAAAAGGCGTGTACAAGACACTGAGTCGACTTGTTCTATGGAGAAGTTGAAGTTAGACACCATGGTGGAGCAGGTTATCCAATTCCCTGAGGAAGAGTTTGAGTCGAGGATCAAGTCTCATACCCCTTCTTGGCCCATGAATAGCAGAGGAGCCAAGCTACAGGTAGCTCTGGATTTAAAGTTTGGGCTGAGGGCACCACCCTGACTCTTAAGTCGGGAATCACCAACACACTTATGACAATTTGGTTTATTTCAAACACTTTATTATCCCTTGAGGAAACCGCACCTGCCCGCTCTTACCTGGCCCCCTTCTGCCCAATGTTCCCCGGCCCCCTCCTGCCCGCACTTGGCCGCTGTCCCCCGGCCCCCTTTTAGACTCCGGCATCACTGCACACCGGTACTGCTGTAGGTATCTACTATATAATTGTCTACTTCTTTGTCTAACGCAAATCCTGCGTTGCTAATTGGTCAGGCCGCCACCCACGACCAATCAGCAACAGGGACAGTCCGCCCGCAAATTAGTGCAGGATTTCAACCACGCTTCGCTGATTGTGCCCGGCTGGTTGCCAGTGTCATGGCAATAAATAGTTAATAATTTATGTAAATTTATTGAAGCCATTCAGAAACCTTCCAACAGCATGTTTATATGAATCCTTGCACTTTCCTCTAGTTATTTCTTCTCATCTATCCTCCCCTCCTCCAGAATTCTTCTGTCTCAGACTCTATATAGTGTTTTGATTTAGAACTAGCAGTGCTGAAGCTCTTATCAAGATGTTCCCGTACCGACTGTACTAATCCAAGGCTGAATTGGAATACTAACCCACAGAATATAATTGAATGTTCTCTTCAGAATAAAATGCAACACCCCTTTAAATATCCCTTTAAGGAGCCATATAAAAACTGGTTACCCCTCCCTTAATAAAGGTCCTTGTCATTAAGCTCTACTTTGACTTGTTGTCAGCGTGGTTCTTACCAGTAGCGTGCACACACATAGACAAAGCATCAATTTGGCGGCAGACAATTAAGACGATAGCCCACCTGAAAGGTGTGGAGGGCATCCATTACAACAGCAATCAGCGATATTGGCGCAGGATTTAAACCCAGCTTCGCTTTGCAGTATTCTTAAATCTTCATAAATAAACTACATACATATTCTAGAATAACCGATGCGTTAGAATCGGGCCACCAGCTAGTACCAAATAACCATATTTCCACCAATCTAGAGACAGCTAACAAATGGCTATGATGTTTTAGGGTGTTTACAAGTTATACCTCACCCCCTTTCCTACATCTATACCTCCACAATCACCCTATACAGCTCTATAATATAGGTTCTCCCCTTTAGTCTTAGGTGAACACTCTCATAGGTTATAATATAAAGATCATTTTAACCCATCCCAGGTATAGTTTACAGATGATATGAATGGCAGTTTCTCATACAATCGATGTCACTTATCTGTACACGCTGTCTCACGAACTCGACACGTTTCTACTCACTGTTGACATGTGGGTTTCATCAGGAGTGACAGTCCTATGTCATAGAGATGCCAAGGAGTGTTCCTTCAGCCCTCGGTGCGCTGCTAGGGGTGTAAGATAGCACCTCCTGGCTCGATATCAGCGCCACCGCCGGCCAGAAACAAAGCTCCTTTTATCTCTGCCTCTGTCCATGTGAGGCAAAAGGAGGCGTTCCGCGTGCGCTCCACGTCGAACATGACTTCCGGTCTGCGTTCCACAGACTGGAAGTACGTCATCATGTCTCCCATAAGTCGCGGGTGTGGCTATATGCGTTCCACCGCCCACGGCAACTTCCGGTTTGCTTCGTCAGAAACACGTCACCGGAGAGAGAGAACGCCCCCAAAAACCCCGCAATGCCCGATGCACATTAAATGACATCAGCGCTGCAAGGATCTTAGAAGACCTTAGGGGATGTTTATGGTGGCTGTTAATACTGCAAATATGGGACATCACTGGCGGAAATCAATGCCCCCGATGTACCATTGTTATTACCCGACATCGGTGCCACGAGGATTACAGAGGACCTTATGGAATATTTGTAGTGGATGTTATTACTGTCAATATGGGACATCACTGGCGCAAATCAAAGCCCCCCTGTGTACCATTATTATCCTACCACACTAGAAGAGGGGTTATGCATGCATAGTACACTTCAATTGCATGTATAACCCAGGTCCTTTCCTTATCCATGGCTAGGCCCGTTCTAAAACCATGACCCCACTAATCACCATAACAAACCCCCATTGCTCCCCAGTGTTCATAATGGGCACAATAATTGAGCCTACCTAGATTACCTCACATCTCAGTTGTGCACGAGTAAGGCTCAATTATTCTGCCCAACACACACACACATTCTTTTTCATTTTTTTTATCTTGTACGTTCGTTTGCTCATCCATTGTCATTAGACAGTTTAGTTAGGTGTAGGGTGTTAGGGGGGCAATTAGTTTAGAAATCGCTAGCTAGGGCTAACGTTAGGGTACAGGAACTAGCATTTGTATAGGTTTAGGGGCTTTGTTTTATAAAAAATAAACATAAAAAAGGTAATTATATATATATATATATATATATATATATATATATATATATATATATGCACATAGGCAAACACATATACTGCAATGGCTGCACGCTTGTATACAGCAGATGAGGCTTACGCTATGATCTGTTCAGATTCAGAAAGTGCAAGTGAGACAGAAGAGCTGTTTTCACTGCTGTCGTCCTCATCCACAAGCTCTAGCGATGACGACTCTCCTGAACGGCACAGCGGTCGAGCGCAGCAGTCTAGTGCCACTGATGATGTTTGGGTTCCCACGGAAGCCTACACTCCGTGCATCCCAGAATTTTCTTCTGCCACGGGCATCCACGTAGACACCACAGGGTTTAGAGAGTTTGATTTTTTTTCACATTTTTTTCTCTGAAGAACTATTAAATTTAATGGTTGAGCAGACAAATTCATACGCTGCTCAATTCATTGCCAGCCACTCCACCTCCACTACTCTAGGTACTTCCACGGCTACTTGTAGCTTGTCACAGGCAACTATGGTTTCGTGAAACTGGATACTATTCCATTGACGCACAAGAGATGATCATGATTTCACAGCAACTGTAAGTTGCTGTACAAGCTACAATGTAGCGTGTAAGTACCTAAGTGTATGGATACCATGACTGCAGAATTAACTTTTGCCAGCTAACATGGGTCTGATAAAAAAAACCACCATCAGATCTTATTGGTCGTCTGATGTTCTACATGACACCCCAATGTACAGAGAAGTGATGTCCCGACAACGATTTGAGAGCATTCTGCGATTTCTCTGTGGCGCCCCGCAACGAGTGCGTCACAAGAGGGTATTGCAGCCATAAAAGCAGCCGCAATATTCTCTGACTCAGCAATGATCCGGTTAACATAGAAATCCAACCCTACATGCATCACCTAGAACAGAGGGCCAATCATAGGTCCTGGTGGGTGGAGTGTTAGGGTAGTGTAGTAGAACATACACAATAGTCTAGAGCAGACCTAGAACACTAGAGAAAGAACAGAGTCTGAGGACTTGAACTTGGAGAGGAGCGGGGGCTCCGCACCCCGTGCGGGCCCCTGGGCCGTCACCGGTCGGGTGTCAGCACCTGAGGCCTTAACTACCGGGATTGGGCATTATCTACACGGGTTCCCAAAAGACTCCCGTGCCCACAATTCACAGCCGGTTCACTGGTACCGAAGCTGGCAGCAGTTTACCTCTGCTACGCGAACCAGAAAGCGTGGAGGAGCAGCTTCAAAGGAGCACTCCACCACCAGCCAACTTCCAGTCGTCTAACCAGCGGTGTACCCACCGAGGGATCCAAGGCTCCCCAAAACATCCAGAACGTACATCATGGATAGGGCATTGAAGCAGCCTCCCCGTACCCGACCTGGTATTCCTGGGCGACACTGGCAACCAATTAGTTAGATGGAGGAAAACTGCGGATTTCTAAGGGACACCATCACTGCTGAGTCCACCCGGTCTACTACCCAACCACTGTATGCCATGTACTGCCTGCTGGTTACAGTAAAGACCCGTTGCAGAGACTTTCTGTGTCTGTGCTTCCTTATGAACTGTCCGTCCGCACTACAAGGTAACGCAGCTGCCGCACAACATCTTGAGCAGCTCCAGCCTCCGGGGATCACCGCTCAGCCTGTGGGGAGCGTAACATCTTGCTGCTGTCCATCCCCCGGAGGTTCCGCAGCGTCGGTAGTCCTTACCGAATCTACTCATAGGTGGCGTCACAAATAAATTAAAACCCCTTTAATCTGTTCCACCAAGACGTCTTCAACACTTTTGATCTGCACTACACCGGGCCCCACTACCGGCAGGCGCGGTCCACCCGTGACAAGGAGGAAGGAAGCATCGCCTGTCTAAACCGGAGTCCCGGCCACGGTGAGTCATCTCCACTTTGCTGATAACACAAATTGTCCCCTCCCAATGACCCCAATCATTTCAACGATAAATTTTCCCACACATATACCCCCGAAAAAAATATTTGTGTGGACGAGTCTCTGGTCCTTTTCAAAGGCAGACTGCACTTCAAACAGTATTTGCCAAGCAAAAGGTCCCGAATCAGACTAAAAATGTATAAATTGTGTGAAAGCGACTCTGGCTATACACACAAATTCAGAGTTTATGAGGGAAAAGACACTCAAATTATCCCTCCCGAAAGCCCCCCCCACACTAAACATAGCCAGGAAAATTGTCTGGGACCTGGTCCATCCTCTTCTGGACAAGTGGTACAACTTGTACATTGATAATTATCATACAAGTGTACCCCTGTTCAGGTACCTGTCTGACAAAAAAAACAGTGGCCTGTGGCACCATACGCCGGAATAAAAGACAGCTACCCAAGACATTGGTCACTCAAAAATTAAAGGCAGGCGAAATTAAGGCGCTCTGTAATAGAAACATGATTCTGGTCAAGTTTCGTGACAAGAAAGATGTCCTCATGTTGACGTCTATTCAGGCCGACAGAACCAGCCAAATTTCAGTACGCAGGGCAAGTGCTAGTGTCCGGAAGCCTGTCTGCGTACAGGACTACAATAAATTTATGGGTGGGGTAGACCTTGCGGACCAAATGCTACAGCCCTACAGCGCTGTTCGCAAGTCTCGTGTTTGGTACAAAAATCTGCGGTACATCTGATCCAAGTGGCCACATATCATTTGTGTTGTACCGTAAAGCTGGGAATCAAAGATCTTACCTTGAGTTCCTAGAAAAAGTGATAAAACATCTGATATTTGGAGACCAAGGGAGGGTGAGGGGGGGGGGGGGGGATCATCTAGTCATGCCAGCAGAATTGTCCCTGGTCAACATTTTCCATCACAAGTGCCACCTACACGCAAAAAAGCCAGACCTCTAAAGAGATGCAGAGTATGTTATAAAGACAGAGTCAGGACAGAAACCAGTTACCAGTGTGACATGTCCTGATAAACCCGGCCTCTGCATGAGGGACTGTTTCCATCATTATCACACATCCCTGGAATAACTGGATTTATTTTTGTTTTTATTTTTGCCTCCTTCTGCCATTTTGTCTTTATTCACTTTTTTTTTTTTCCCAACATCCCCCATTTATAAACTGGTGTACAAAAAAATTTATAAAATTAAAAATCTGCTTCTCACTATACCCCTAGATGAATACTGTGAGAGAAATGTGCTGAAATGGTAGACATTTTTTTTCTGCCAGTACATGATGATGCCGTACATCAAAGGCTGGTTTCACACTTGCAGACCCCTCCGCAGCGTCCTGCGGAGGGGATCCACAAGCTGAGCGCTGGCACCACAAGTCCCTATGTTTAACATGGGGACACAGGTGCCTGCGCTCTGATGCAGAATGGTGTGCGCACCCATTCACTGCAAAGTATGATTTGTACACATGCGTATGCCTGCGCACAAATCACACACTCTCGTCGGCAACCAGGAACGCGACTGTGATTTGTGCGCAAGCATCCGCATGTGCACAAATCACATATTGCCGGCAATGTGTGCGCACGGCAATCTGCACCAGAGCGCAGGCACTTGCGTCCCCATGTTAAACAAGGACGCGCGGTGCCTGCGTTTAGCTTGCGCTTCCCCGCCGCAATACACTGTGACGGGGAGCGCAAGTGTGAAACCAGCCTAAGGCCATCAAGCTCTGGATGTTATTTTATCTTGTGAACGTGCCCAGCTTTCCAACATTGTTACACTCCTCCATTTTAAAACATATTGCCTTTCATTTCAATGCAGTTTTTTTCAGCTCTTATGAAATAACAGTGTTCTGCTTCGTCAGCACAGTAGGATCGTATATACTGCAGATGAGATGCTGGGCACGTTGCCCCATATGTACATAGACATACAAGGCTGCAATAATTCCATGAACAACATCTGAACTTTGTCTAGAAAACCACAGTGCCGGCAACAATTAACATCCAGCGCAGAACCCTCAAACTCCCAGGTAAAGGATGGAGAATGAAAACATACAAATAACAACCCCACAGTATATATAAATTTATGACCTAAAAGCACAGGGAGTCCATCCTATTTTGGGTCAGATCATTCAGTCAAACTATTATAAATTTACATTCAAAAAGTCAAATTGCGCTCCCTTCCTTCTGAGCCCTGTCCGAGCGCCCAAACAGTGGTTTATGACCACATATGAGGTATCGGTGTACTCAAGAGAAATTGCCCAACAAATTATATGATGCATTTTATTCCAGTGCCCATGTAAAAAGGAAAAAAATTGAGGCTAAAAGAAAATGTTTGTGAAAAAAAAAAGTACTTTTTCATTTTTCCAGATCAATTACTGAAGCCCCTGGGGGTTCAAAGTGCTCACTATGCATCTAGATAAGTTCATTGGAGGGTCTAGTTTCCAAAATGGGGTCAATTGAGGGGGAGCACCAATGTTTAGGCACACAGGGGCTCTCCAAACGCGACATGGTGTCCACTAACAATTGTAGCTAATTTTCCATTCAAAAAGTCAAATTGCGCTCCTTCCCTTCTGAGCCCTGCCGTGCGCCCAAACAGTGGTTTATGACCACATATGAGGTATCAGTGAACTCAGGAGAAATTGCCCAACAAATTTTAGGATGCATTTTATCTTGTTGCCCATGTGAAAATGAAAAAAAATGAGGCTAAAAACATTTTTGCTGGAAAAATGAAAATATCCATTTTTTCCTTCCACGTTGCTTTAGTTCCTGTGAAGCACCTGAAGGGTTAATAATCTTCTTGAATGTAGTTTTGAGTAGATTGAGGGGTGCAGTTTTTGGAATGGTGTCACTTTTGGGTGTTTTCTGTCATGTACACCCCTCAAAAGGGACTTCAAGTGTGATGTGGTCACTAAAAAAAATGGTTTTGTAAATTTTGCTGGAAAATGAGAAATTGCTGATGAACTTTGAACCCTTGTAACTTCCTACCCCCAAATTTTTTTTCCCAAAATTGTGCTGATGTGAAGTAGACGTGGGAAATGTTATTTATTAAACTATTTTGTGTCACATAACTCTCTGGTTTAACAGAAACTTTTCACCAAATTATGATTGTTTCATAAATAAACTCAAAAATCAACCTAATTTTACCACTAACATGAAGCCCAATATGTCACGAAAAAACTATCTCAGAATCGCTAGGATCCGTTGAAGCGTTCCAGAGTTATTACCTCATAAAGGGACACTGGTCAGAATTACAAAAAATGGTCTGGTCATTAAGCTGCAAAATGACTCGGTCCTTAAGGGGTTAAAGATGGTATTCTTCATGGGTCAATGAGAGAAGCGGTGGTGGTTCTTCTGCCTAAACCGGGTAAGGACTCTCTACAACCTGAGTCGTATAGACCTATATCCTTGCTCTCTACAGATGTGAAGGTTCTGGCCAAGGTGCTTGCGACGAGACTGATGTCGGTGGTTACACAGGTGGTGGGGAAGACCAAACTGGGTTTATGCCTGCTAGGTCGACGGTTATCAATCTACGTGATTGTACCTGAACTTACAGATGACATCGCGCAATGAGGGAGGGAGGGCGGTGCTCTCACTTGAAGCTGCGAAGGCCTTCGATAACATTCAGTGGGAGTACTTATGGGTAGTGTTACGGGAAATGGGATTTGGTACTATCTTTATGGCATGGGTACGACTCCTATATTTCAATCATATAGCGAAAATCCGTCTGAATGGTTCCCTTTCAGAGAGTCTACCGCTGGGGAGAGGTACAAGACAGGGCTGTCCACTGTCTCCTCTCCTATTTGCGCTGGCCATTGAGCCACTGGCAGTCAGGTTGCGAACTAATCCCGAGATTCGTGGATTCCTGCATGGGACTCTGGAGGAACGGGTAGCATTGTATGCCGATGATCTCCTCCTGTTCCTGGGAGACACTGAGCAGTCCCTGTCGATGGCTGATACAGGAATTTGGGGAGTATTCTGGTCTTTTAATTAATTGGGATAAATCGGTAATTATGGCAGTGGATGCTCTTACTGAGGGGACCAGGGTGAGGGACACAGGCCTCAGGGTGGTGCAAGACTTTAAATACTTAGGTATTACAGTATCCCCAGTGCTCTCTGAATATATCTCATTAAATATAATGAAATTGTTGGGTACATTTGAGCAGAAGGTTAATTGGTGTAGGCTTCCTTTGTCAATGGTTGGACAGACTAATTTGGTGAAGATGATTTTACTGCCTCAGCTTTTATAAATCTTGCACAATTCCCCGGTGTGGATCCCCATGAAGATTTTTTTATAAATTTCAGACGTTGTTTAGAGAATTAATTTGGAAAAAGGGGGTTGCTAGAATTCGTTTTGACACACTGCAGCGTCCCAAGGATCGGGGGGGATTGGCTGCCCCTAACCCATGGGTGTACTTTTTGGCGTCACAGGTTCAACAGATTATACTGCTACGAGGGAACCTGGTACAATTAATACGGGAGGTTACTGGAGATATTCCTGTTCCTTCTTTCTTGGAGGGTGGGCTTATGGATGGGGATGACCGAAACCACATGCCAACCGTTGCACTTATAAGGAAGGTGTGGCAGAAGACTAAATTAATTTTGAATGTGAAGGGTTACACCCCTTTCACCCCCTTGTGGAAAAATCCCGCTTTACCAGAAGTGTGTAAATTGAGTGGTTTTGGTTTATGGAAGGGGCTGGGAGTTTCTTTTGTGGCACAAGTTCTAGATGGTGATGTGTTTAAATAGTTTAAAAAGTTGTCCGAGGAGTTCTCTATTCCAAGCACCACATTCTATTTTTACTTGCAGCTCCATCATGCTTGGATGAGCCAATCGAAGCACTACAAACTAGAATACAGCACCATCTATTATGTAATACGTTGCTGTGTCATAGTGGGGGAAAGGGACTGATTTCCCGGATATATGGTATCTTGATGCAGCAGTTCCAGGGATGGGATAGACCCCTACTAGTCAGGGAACGGTGGGAGACGGATTTGGGACCCATTGATACCGAACTGTGGGAGGAGGCTGTGGAGAGTGTCCCTCTTCTCTCGTGTGTGAAGCGCAAATTATATTTGCTTCATAGGATATACCGGACTCCTAAATTCCTTCATCGGGTTCGGCCTTAGGGTGGATGACCGATGCTCGAAATGTGGAGGGGAAAGTGCGGACCTTCTCCACATGTTCTGATAATGTAAATTTTTTGCAAAATTTTGGCGTAAATGTCTTGGATATGTGAACACTGTGTTTGAATCTGATTTACCCTTTGATCTGTTGGTGTGCGTACTGGGATGTCTGGGTTCAGGGACTTATGTCAATGAAGCACTGGCTCTGAAGCGTACTTTATTCCTGATTAGGAAAACAATAGCTGCTCACTGGCTCGACCCTCAGCCACTTCACCAGTGGGAGTTTATGGATAAGATGAGAACTTTAATTCATTTAGAGGAGGGGGTGTATAGAAAACTGACAGCCTTGAATAAATTTGACAAAATATGGAATAAGTGGAATATTTTTCATGGCTATCATATTATGGCTATTTGGAATGCACTACAGAATTAAGGTTTGTTACCTCAAAGGGATTTGACTATATTTATATGACCTAGCCGTAGGTAATTTTTTGTTATGAGGGACTTAAATGTGTATATCTGTATATGTTGTGCTTATCACTTGTTTATTCGTGGTTTATCATGTGTAGACGCATATAAGAATATCATTGTGTATCCAACTTTTATCTTTGGTTCTGATAAGGGTGGGGCTTTTGGGGGGGTGGTTGTTGGGGGATGTGGTGCCATTGCACACGTGTTATTGTGTGTTCTGTTGATTGTGTTATTGTAACATAAGACAATTTTTGAATAAAAATGAGTCCGATTTAAAAAAAAAAATAAAAAATAAAAAAGTATCATTTTGACAATCTGAGGACTGCTTTACTCCAAAGCAGCTTTGGTGGACAGAGTGGCAATCGCAGTTCTACACTTCCAACCCAGGGAACGTCCAGTCGTCGTCACCAAAGAAAGTTACCAGCGCAGTGTATTTGTTCCCAGCAATTTTTGGGAGTCATTTGACAGTTTTTTAGATCATCCTTTGCAATGCCAAAAAAAGGGCAAATCTGACACATAGGGAACACCTAGAGAAGATGATGCAGGAATATCTACAGTTCAATATCGATGCCATGACTGTGGAACTGGACCCTTGTTCACTTTAGGCTTCAAAACTGGAAAAGTGGGCTGAGCTCGCCACTCATGCCTTGGGAGAATTTGTCATACCAGTGTTGTGGTGCCCCTCTGGACTGATCGCCACAGAGTGGTATAGCCACTGGGACTGGTAAGTGAGACACTTCACACAAACACCCGACACATCCCCGATCCCCAATCCTAGTTACTTCATGTCAGGTAAGTGATAGTGGCTGGGCCCAAGTGGAGGGTGGAGGAGTGAGGAAAAGCCTGGGAAAGGGGGGGGAGGAACTGGAATAGAAGCCAGGAACATTAAGTTAGGAGAGCTCGAGTAGAGTTCAGGTTCGAGTTCCTGGCAAGCTGTAAGGGGAGAAAGAACCGAACTCCTAAGCCGATACACCCGAAAAGCCTAGCAGACTAAGACCAGAGAGGAAGAACCCGGCCTGTGCCACCGCATGGCTAGTCCGGGTCCCAGGCAGCGTACCGAGGGAAGCAAGAAGGTGTCCATGGTGTGTCCGAATTAGCAGGGACACCGAGGAACCAGGCCAAAGCCAGGTTGCTGGCCCTGTTGAAGTGGCCGGGAGCTGTATGCCCCAACCACATATTAACTGACGGGGTGAAGGGACTACATGCCTGGAACCTACCCTCCGGTGCAGCGAAGGAAAGGCGGTCAAACCAGGGTTAGGGGGACAGACTGAGTTTCCCCGGGAATAGACCTACAACAGCTGGCCCATAGCTACCACTCAGAACAGTGAACAATGGTGTGCACTGTTGCACTAATGATCATCTGTATGCCTATTTGATAATTTTAATAAAAACCAAATGTTTCAAAAAAAAGAACAGTGAACAAGGCCCGGAAAGGTACCAGAAAGGGGGTGCAACTGACAAGCCATCCCAGCTGATAGGTTAAGACCGGAGCCACTAGAGAACTGTTTGTACTGTGTGAACTACAGAGTTAGAGTAAAGTACCCATTTAAGCTCAAAACTACGTGTGTAAGACTGATTTGTGCGACAGCAGGGGGAGCTCACCTGCAGACCTGCCGACTGATCCGTTGCACAGGCTGAGACGGCCAGATTGTGAGAACCATTGGATCCTGTTGACTACTGAAAGTGCTTTATCTTGTCCCTACACCTGCCCTTGGGAGAATGCCCTTCCCGTGGAGGGCTCACCATCCTTGCTGCCTGCCACCACCTTCATCCTCAGAGACCTGGACAGCAGCGATGGCCCACGCTTGCCACAAACCACGGGTGGCGTCACATACATTTTCCTAAAAAAACTGTAACCCCTATCCATTTATTATTTTTCTACCCTTTTCATTGCCTCGCTTAGGACCACGGAGCCGGGTCACGTCACCGTGACACCCCATAGCCCTGAAAGACGAGAGGGCCCGATTCAGAGTACTCCTGTCCCCGGGGCGTGACAGTGTTCTCTCAGAACGAGTCTTCAGCACTGCTGGTGGTGTCCTGATGGATAAGCGCATCCGGCTGTCCACTGACAGTGTAGATTGTGTAATGTTTATCAAGATGAACAAGTCATGGATCTCCAAAGCCTTTTGCACCCAAGTGTCAGGATGGGGAGAATAGGCGCTGATGTACTTTTCAGTGTGGTGTGTTAAAATCCACATTACACTATTTCACCTCTGGGGCAATTGTTGCCACTTTAGTGGTGGCTGTGCCTAATTTTTTGAAAAGTGGGGGATTCTTGTTAGGGTCTTTTTGCTGTGAGGTGCATTATTGGAGTAGGACTCTCTGAGCATAATACCTGCTCCTGACACTTGTGCACCACTTCCTAAATAATCAAACTTGAAATCCTGGCCCTATGCTTCCTGCCATTGTGCCCCAATACAAAATCTGTAAGATGCATACCACTTTACTGTGGTGTGACACCTTAACTTTTTGAAAAGTGGGGACTCTTGTTAGGGTCCCCTTAGGCTAGGGTCACACCTGCGTCATGTATCCACCAAAAGGATGTATTTTTGTTATGTGCAAATGTATAAAAACAGATGCGTAGACTCTGATGCAAAAAATGCATTGCCAAATTGCCATGCATTTGGCACTATGCGTTTTTTGTACCGCACATCATAACACGGGCTGCAGTGTTTTTGTGGACGTTTTGATAAACGGGTGCGTTAATTTAACATTGGAGTGTATGGCAAACGCATCCATTAATGCATGGTACATACATCTGTCAGTTCAAACTGAGGGTCACACACCTCTGAAATCCAGGAGAATTTGAGCCACCTCCCTTCACCACCCGCTGCTTTTTTGCTCTCCTGCTTCTAAGAACTATCAATTTTTTATTTTTCCATCGATCTAGACAATCATTCATTTTACCGTATAGTATACAGGCAAATAAGAAAAAATTCCAAGGGCAGTGAAATTGCAAAAAAAAGTGCAATTACACATTGTTTTTTGGGTTTTATATTTGCCATATTCACTATATGGTAAAACTGACATGTCAGTATTAATAAGAGAACAGGAGTTGAAACAAGCGAGAGTATATCATCCGTTACGTTTTTTTTATTTATAGTGATAAAAGGCATTTGGTAAGAATATAGACACTGACAATGGACAATGCCAGCAGCACACAGCAATACAAAAGCAATGAAGTAGTTCGATTTTTGTGGTAAAGAGAGAATTACAAATGTTAACAAAACGGATACAGGACAGGTACATAAGGTTATATGCACGTAAAAAAAGTGGGGTAGCGCAGTACCCTCAACACTCAGACTGCTGTTACAGGTATAAAAAAACCAAACAATACAGAAATTATAGTTGATAGGGCATAAAGAGTCCACTCCCATAGAGGATTGTAACTGCCTGCTTATAATGAAACATAGTAAAGCTTCTACATGCTTCTTAAGGTACCGTCAGACGGGGACATATCGCCGGCGATGTTGCCGGCAACCGAGGGGCGTGGCCAGGTTGCGGCGACATCGCCGGCGAATTGCCGCGTGTGACAGGGCGATAATCAGGCGATGAATCGCCTGAGTCACATCGCCAGGTTTCCCAACCATGTTGGGAAATCTGGCGATGTTGCTCAGGCGATTCTGCCTGATCGCCCTGTGTAACGCGGCGATCGGGCGATTCCGCCTATCTACTACATTGCGGGTTATCGCTCGCTGGGTTGCCGGGCAACCCAGCAAGCGATAGCCGCGGCAACTAGCCGGCGACATCGCCGGTAAGTTGCTCAGTGTGACAGCTCCCCGGCGATGTTGTCAGGGATGCGCGCTCCCGCGATCCCCGGCAATATCGCCGGAGATATGTCCCTGTGTGACGGTACCTTTAGGGACATCACTGAAACACAGGGAGCCCTACATCATACTACACATTGCACATACCCATTAAAGTGCTGGTGCTGTTTAGCAAAGGGAGTACCCCTGAGTGTAGGAGAAAGATCCGCCCAACAGCTGTTTCATGGACCCGAAGGTCCACTTCCTCAGGGGACAAGGTAAGGAAAGAAAGAGGGTGCCAGGTCTCCCAGTCCAAGTTGTGTCTGCTACTAACCTCTACACACCTCCTTTTATGTACCCTTAATGAGCTTAATGTCCCTCACCTGTGAAAACACACAGCAACCACCATATGAGTCTCTGAACTACAATCCCCATAATGCTCAGCACTACATCCGGTGGCTCAGTGCACATGTGCAGGGCCGGGACGCGTCACCAGCAACCCTCACTATGCACAGCTCATCAACCAGACATCGGAGCAGAAGGGGAAGTGTCACAGTGACATCACGCGGTGGGCGGGGCCACAGGGGAACACAGAAATTACAAACAGGCACATAGCAAGGCAAAACTACAGAAACAATCTAAGTATAAACTAAAACCAGGTATTCAACACATTATGTAATTCACATTTCCTGCAGGGTGTATTGACATGGAAGACCAGCTTCTGTAATTCGTTTGAATCCTGGGCAAGAATTGTTCTGCCAGTTGCCTAGAGAGTGTGAGAGAGGGGGCAAACGTAAACATCATTGCAAAAAGGCTCTGGGGGAAAGGCACAGATTAAAAGCAGCAATTAAGAAGGACTTAAAATTGAGGGATAGATTACCAGGGGGGAGGAGGAATCACAAGAAGGAGGCAAAACTCAGGGATTCGTTGAGGCCCAAAGGGGCCCTAGTGCCCAGCCTGACAATCCATTGGGCCTCTCGTCTCGCCAGCATCCGATGGACATTACATCCTCGGATGCCAGGATGGATCACATCAATCCCCCTGACATTCAAACTCCTGGGATCACAATTGTGAAACTCCCAAAAATGTCGGGGGATAGTTTTTAATTGAGCGAGATCTTCTTCCTTAGTACCTTGTGCACCCACAATGTCCAGCACGTGCTCCCTCACGCGCTTCCGAAACTCACGTGACGTCAGGCCAACATAAATCAGGCCACAGCCACAGGTAGCGTAGTACACCACATTAGTGGTGGAACAAGATATGTGTTGACGTATACTGTACGTCACGGAGTTATCGGAGGAACTGAAGGAGCTAGCGCGGGAAACATTGCAGCAAGATACACAGTGCCCACATGGAAAGCAGCCCAGCACTGGGCCCCGGGTACCGAAGGGGTTACGGACAGGAGGAACATAGTGGCTCCGTACCAAGGCATCTCTGAGGTTCGGGGCACGCCGTGCCGTCATAAGAGGGTACTCTGACAGACACTCCCTGAGGGCCGGATCCGATTGCAGAATGGGCCAGTGTTTCATTCAGAATAGTTCTCACTGTGTCCCATTCATACGAAAAAGTGGTGATGAACCGGATAGGTTGATCCGATTTCACCATCACCCTCCTGGAACCACCCCCCAGTAGTGCCGACCTAGAAGTATGTTTGATGTAGGGCTCCCTGTGTTTCAGTGATGTCCCTAAGAAGCATGTAGAAGCTTTACTATGTTTCATTATAAGCAGGCAGTTACAATCCTCTATGGGAGTGGACTCTTTATGCCCTATCAACTATAATTTCTGTATTGTTTATTGGTTTTTTATACCTGTAACAGCAGTCTGAGTGTTGAGGGTACTGCGCTACCCCCATTTTTTACGTGCATATAACCTTATGTACCTGTCCTGTATCCGTTTTGTTAACATTTGTAATTCTCTCTTTACCACAAAAATCAAACTACTTCATTGCTTTTGTATTGCTGTGTGCTGCTAGCATTGTCCATTGTCAGTGTCTATATTCTTACCAAATGCCTTTTATCACTATAAATAAAAAAACGTAACGGATGATATACTCTCGCTTGTTTCAACTCCTGTTCTCTTATTAATGCTTAAAATTAAGAGTTGTCGCCACAGCACTACAGCACATAGTGCTGCTGCTGTGGCATTACATGTGGTAATTTTCTATGTTCATGTCAGTATGATGCCTGAGGTTAGTACGAGTTCGTAGATACCAAACATGTTACTTTGAAGGTACCTTTACACGCCGCTACCGAAGGTTAGAAACCACCGGGTGTCGGAGACAATTTTATCTTGTACCGTCAAAACAACGCGAGGTAGCGGCGTGTAATTCAGGTTGTTGCCACCGGTCACTGTCGACACCTGTCTTTCAGCCGTGCTCAAAACCAGGTAGGTTTAAACCCTATGGTAGCGGCGTGTAATCGTGGAACAGGAAGGTTTTTTCGACACCTAGTGAACTCCCTGGGGCGTTACACAGCCTCCGGGATACCGCACCCCATCAGCGATCATTGGTGGAAGATCCTGCGTTACGATTGGCTCTCCCTTCACAGGCCGCCATCTTGGATGAGCTGTCACTTCAGCACTAGAGATACGCGCCGTATGCACGATCAGATACATTAGTGCAACTACGCGGCCACACAATAGCGGAAGGCCAAAGTATAGTGTGGCATGGTCCTATATAGTGTGCACATTCTCATACCACATACAAAGGAGTAATGCTGTACACGGCGCACAAGGTAGCGGTACGCACCGCCCTGGGTTCTTGTACTGTAGGTGCCGCAGAAGTGTTTCTGCCGTGTCACACTGCGCGTAGGGCGACTTTGAATGTTGTGTGGCCCCGCCAGCGGCTGTACTGACGTCATGACGTTGGTTTCAGTTTCACTCTGCCTGCAAGGTGCCAGCCCCTCCTCTGCACACAGCAGTACAGTTATGGCTGCCACACAGCGCGCTGCAACGTGGGGGATGGCGGAGCTACTGGTCCTTATAGACCATTGTGACCGGTATGACTACTGGGGCCACCATCACCACCGGCACCCCAGGCTGCGCAATCGCAGCACCGTTAGGCGGATCCAGCGGGCCTTGCTCAACCAACTGGGGGTTGAGAGGAGCGTTAAAGCCATCCAGAAAAAAATAGCGGATCTGAAGCAGAAATGCCCAGGCCGAATAGTGGACATCCGTGCCTGGATTGCCAGGCTGCGTGGTGAGTAATTGTTGGCCCCAAACACACACTTACCCATGTATATGGACCAAACTACACACATATGTAGAAAAACATATTATAAGGAGACTGTGGGCTACGGCGGTACCCATGCAATGGGATAACATATATTCACCAGAATATTGAGGGGGTGCCTACACATCTGCCTTAACCTCAGTCTTTTTGGCCCAAAGATAAGTCCACAGTGTTAGTTGCTCTCCTGACAATAACCATACTACTGTCTCATACACACACTACACGCATAGCACATGACCTAACACCATATCGGGCCTACTGGAAACACATAAGCCAACAATCTAAATGTGGAAACACCTCTGTGCTTAACCCTTCTTCTGAAATCTCGATGATTGTGTTTTCAAATACAGATGTTGCAGACTCGTCATCTGAAGATGGTCCCCCGGCACCACCCGCAGGTGGCCGACCAACCCCACCGCCTCAAAAGGCTGCTGGCACACCATCCCCATCAGGGAATAGCCCGTCCCCAGGGCATGAGGAGGAGGAGGTGCCCTCCACACCAGGGCCGGAGGACGAGGAGCAGGAAGACCCAGCAGGGCTGGAGGAGGAGGAGATGCCTTCCCCATCAGGGCTGCCGGCGGAGAATGATGAACATCCAGCAGGGCCGGAGGATGAGCTGGCATCCCCTGCTGGCCCGGAGGAGGACATGCCTCAGGCAGCAATTGTGCCAGCCTGGGAGGATTATGGTGGTAAGTGTGTTTTGTTGTGGGCTATGCCCTGCACACTGTAATCAGTGTTGTGTTTTGTAGTCATTAGGATTTGCACCCAGTTTGTTGAAAATTTTGTTCACCTATTTGTGCAGATGGAGAATGTGCTGGAGCTGCTGGTTGGAGTCTGAGTGCCTCCCCATCACCCCCTGATAGTGATGATGAGGTTCAGCCACAGGGTAATGAGCATATTTGTTTTTTTAACATAGGAAACCCCCATAGGGACTATTAGAATGTAAATGTGATTTTCATCACAATACAGGTGTCCCTACGATGGAGGACGTCATCAGGGCCCACCATGAGTTCTCCAGACGGCTACACCGGGCACACCGACGCGGGCTCCAAGACCTGGCCCGGTTGGGTGCCATGCTGGCTGTCCTCCAGCAACAATATGGTGGCCTCCCATGATGTGGCAGAACCCCACACATAAATGGGCTAACCTGCCCTGAAGGACTGTTGTCCGTGTTGGACAAAAAATGTTTTGTGTTGCCATGTTGGCATTATTTTGTTTTGTTTTTGCCCCCGTTGGGCTCTTTTCTTATAGTGTCCCACATTGGGACTGTAGGGACTGTGTTGTGGCTACCCTGTTGGCCTCTTTTCTTATAGTGTCCCACATTGGGACTGCAGGGACTGTGTTATGGCTACCCTGTTGGCCTCTTTTCTTATAGTGTCCCCACATTGGGACCGTAGGGACTGTGTTGTGGGCTACCCTGTTGGCCTCTTTTCTTATAGTGTCCCGCATTGGGACCATGGGGAGTGTGTTGTGGCTACTCCTACCCTCAAACACCATTGTGTCCACTGTATGTCACACATGTTTAGTGTAAATAAAATTTTTACTTACAAATTATGTGTGTTCCTTGATGTCACTACACACATGTTGTGCTGACAAACATGTCAAGTCCCTAATGGTGCTGTCACACCTGGCGACGTCGCTAGCGACATCGCCGAAAAAGTGACGTATCAGCGATGTCGCTAGCGACGTCGCGCTGTGTAAACGAGCGGCACGACCGCGTTTTATCGCTGGTCGCAGGTTGTCAGGTTTACGGGAAGAACTGTAAACCTGTCAACCGGCGACCTGCGATAAGGCTGGATCGCGCCGTGTGACATCGCCAGAGCGATGTCAGTGGCGATCCGGCCTATACCGCAGCGATGCTGCCGATCGCTCGCTGGGCTGAGCCCAGCCCAGCGAGCGATGTCACCGCCCGCATCGCTGCGGCATCACCGGCCGCAGCGATGCTGTGTGACAGCTGGCCTGCGATGTCGGGAGTGAGCGGGCACCCGCGCATCGCTTCCGACATCGCTGGCCAGATCGTGCTGTGTGACAGCACCATAACTGTGTGACTCAGATTAGTAGACCTCTTTGATGTATCACTAGATGTTACCAGGGCACATTGTGTTCTGCACTCCCGCCATTGCCCACAATGTGTGGATAATGTCCCTATATGTTGCCCACAAACATACACCCAGTCAACACAGTTGTGTTGGTTGTCGGCAAATTATTGAGCCACATGTTGTAATAAAGTAATATTTATTTTCAGAACAAGCCAAAAAAAAAAAAAAGTGCCAGACCAAATTGGGCACATTTTTCACAACCACCCAACAGAGAACTCAAGGGATCAAGGTTCGCAGGGCTAAGAAATGCACGTATGATGTATACTCACCTGCGCCATCAAACTGATTTGGCTATAAACATACATCGTGTAACTTAACTAGGGGTTGACCAAAAATGGGTATGTGACCACAGGAGATTTAAGCTGCCTTTAATAAGCTGCTAGGCTATGTGCCTCTGCCTTACCTTCTGAACTAATTTAAACAATGTTGTTCATGATTTAAACATACACTACATGGGCCAAAGGCCAGACACATGTCTGGCTTCCATTGTTACTATATGTTCATGGGACTTACCATCCATGCCAAAAACAGAAACCAAATGCACTTACAGGACGCAGTCAGAGCCCAATTGTGGAGCAAGCCCAGCTGCTGGCTGATGACTCACCTCTACCAGCAAAATGTGGGAGGCGAGTTGCCATGCATACACTAGGCCTGCATAGAGCACCATTCACACTGATACATATGATGCAGAGTGTCTGAAAGCTACCCAACCGCTCTGCTGCCTGAGCATTGGGCCGCACAGTACGATGCTTCTGCACCACTAGATGAATGGCGCCCCTATGGGCCCAACTGCACCCTGGATAGATAAAAAAGTGCAAAAGTTTTTTATATGATAAATAAAAAACCTTTATAGATGGGATTTTGGTTCATGTGTTGGCCCAAGACATTTAAGCTGGTGACCCACGATCAAGGGATCCCATGCTCACCAGTCCTAACTAAATTGTACAAAAACTACTAGAAAAAAAGCAGCATCAGAAAACTTACCATCCATGCCAAAAACAGAAACCAAATGCACTTACAGGACGCAGTCAGAGCCCAATTGTGGAGCAAGCCCAGCTGCTGGCTGATGACTCACCTCTACCAGCAAAATGTGGGAGGCGAGTTGCCATGCATACACTAGGCCTGCATAGAGCACCATTCACACTGATACATATGATGCAGAGTGTCTGAAAGCTACCCAACCGCTCTGCTGCCTGAGCATTGGGCCGCACAGTACGATGCTTCTGCACCACTAGATGAATGGCGCCCCTATGGGCCCAACTGCACCCTGGATAGATAAAAAAGTGCAAAAGTTTTTTATATGATAAATAAAAAACCTTTATAGATGGGATTTTGGTTCATGTGTTGGCCCAAGACATTTAAGCTGGTGACCCACGATCAAGGGATCCCATGCTCACCAGTCCTAACTAAATTGTACAAAAACTACTAGAAAAAAAGCAGCATCAGAAAACTTACCATCCATGCCAAAAACAGAAACCAAATGCACTTACAGGACGCAGTCAGAGCCCAATTGTGGAGCAAGCCCAGCTGCTGGCTGATGACTCACC
This sequence comes from Allobates femoralis, assembly GCA_033576535.1. Classification (NCBI taxonomy): domain Eukaryota; kingdom Metazoa; phylum Chordata; class Amphibia; order Anura; family Aromobatidae; genus Allobates; species Allobates femoralis. The sequence continues at coordinate 216,156,444 of JARQOC010000005.1, read as the reverse complement.
TCTACCAGCAAAATGTGGGAGGCGAGTTGCCATGCATACACTAGGCCTGCATAGAGCACCATTCACACTGATACATATGATGCAGAGTGTCTGAAAGCTACCCAACCGCTCTGCTGCCTGAGCATTGGGCCGCACAGTACGATGCTTCTGCACCACTAGATGAATGGCGCCCCTATGGGCCCAACTGCACCCTGGATAGATAAAAAAGTGCAAAAGTTTTTTATATGATAAATAAAAAACCTTTATAGATGGGATTTTGGTTCATGTGTTGGCCCAAGACATTTAAGCTGGTGACCCACGATCAAGGGATCCCATGCTCACCAGTCCTAACTAAATTGTACAAAAACTACTAGAAAAAAAGCAGCATCAGAAAACTTACCATCCATGCCAAAAACAGAAACCAAATGCACTTACAGGACGCAGTCAGAGCCCAATTGTGGAGCAAGCCCAGCTGCTGGCTGATGACTCACCTCTACCAGCAAAATGTGGGAGGCGAGTTGCCATGCATACACTAGGCCTGCATAGAGCACCATTCACACTGATACATATGTTGCAGAGTGTCTGAAAGCTACCCAACCGCTCTGCTGCCTGAGCATTGGGCCGCACAGTACGATGCTTCTGCACCACTAGATGAATGGCGCCCCTATGGGCCCAACTGCACCCTGGATAGATAAAAAAGTGCAAAAGTTTTTTATATGATAAATAAAAAACCTTTATAGATGGGATTTTGGTTCATGTGTTGGCCCAAGACATTTAAGCTGGTGACCCACGATCAAGGGATCCATGCTCACCAGTCCTAACTAAATTGTACAAAAGAGAGATTTAAGCTGCCTTTAATAAGCTGCTAGGCTATGTGCCTCTGCCTTACCTTCTGAACTAATTTAAACAATGTTGTTCATGATTTAAACATACACTACATGGGCCAAAGGCCAGACACATGTCTGGCTTCCATTGTTACTATATGTTCATGGGACAAAGATAAACAACACATAATCAGCATTGTGGATAGTATGAAACCCAATACACAAATCAGCCATGGTAGTTTATTGTAACGGACAGGGAGAAGGTCTGTTTTGGTTGAGGTCACAAATGTAGAGCAAAGCCCCTGAGGGCACATACCCAATAAAGACATGGTTACAAAGGAAATTCCTACAAAGATAGAAGTGTGTTTTGGAAAAGCATGCAGACAAGCACACCTGTGGAGCAAACATGGTGGACCACCACCCTAACACAATTACCCACCTCCTGCGGCTCGCGTGGCCGAGGGTGAAGGTGAGGAGGTCATAGTACCATAATTTAGGCTTACGTACCATCCCACCTCCAGCCCCCGACCGACGCTTCATGTAATCATTATGAGGCCGCGTGAATGCAGCCCGCATGTTCTTTATATTGTCCGCTATCTGCCCCGCGTCCCACCTTTTGCCTTCTTTGGGGTACATGCGATTGGCCAAATCGGCAAGAGGCTTGTAGGTCGCTGCCTGCGCTGCCAGGTCTCGATATTCGGGCAGCGCTCTGTGCCACAGGCACTCGTGTCCTTGATACATGGTGAGGAGCTGGGTAACAAACTCCACTTACCCTTCAGGCATCTGTATGTGTCAGAAAAAAAAAAAATCAGCAAGCAGGGGAAATATAAGGCATGCATGCTAAATACACACTATATTGAGTGGATATATGCAGGTGTTTTGGCGCGGGCAACATGTGTTCAACATGTATGTTTGCATGTGGGACACCCTTTGTCCATGTGCAATATATCAGCTACGGTTGGTATGTTTGGAAGGATATGTTTGACTACACATGTTCACAAAGGCAAATGGGGCCACGATGATTAAACCCAAAAAACAAGGTAAGCCAACATTTACAAACAGGGGGAGAGGGACCATGGTGGCAGGGGCCCAATTGGAAACTGGCCTGTTGGGACAACCGTCATCTAGGTCCGTCGCACCATGTCAAGGGTATGGGCTGCGGAAAATTATGGCTGCCTGTCTAACACAACAGCAGACGCAGAGGCTTGTGCACAACAACATCCTCCACTCCCCCTTCCACCCATGGACACCCAACACTATGACAGGCAACACCCCCCCCCTGATACATGCCCTGCCAACAACACTACAATGTATGGAATACATCGCCATGTTTAAATAACGAATTGCCCATGCATACTGCCTATAGGTAGCAAGGCTTTACACTATTATGCACACAATATATACATGAAGCACATGGCGCTACCTACTGCCACACACACAGCCTAAGCGGCATGTGGCAGACGCATCAGCGCTATTTAGAAAACGCATGGCGAGGAAAAAGCATGTGAGAAAACTTACCGTCAGACCAACAGAGAACGGATCACTGGACACCACTAGCTCAATGCACATGGACGTCTGGACAGGGGCTGGTCGACATATACTCACCCACACCAATCAGCACACACCAATTAGGCACATTAGCAGGCAACACCTGTGAACACCCCTAGCGCCAGCTGATTAGGTATCATTGAAGCGTCCTGATTGGTTTGTGCTCCTTGAAAAGCAGTTCGGGCCGGAAGGACGTTACGCTTGCTGCCCAGAGTCATTAAGTAAGTATTTGTGTGCAGACATGGATGTAGCGGCGTGGCGGGCTGAGGCACATGATTGGCTTGGGTAACGCAATAGGCTACTGTATCGGCAGCACATGTGATGTTTGGTGACTACAGTAGCATGCTGCTGTATTTTTCACGTGTTGCCCATACTTTAGCATATTGTAGTTGACAAATTTGTGTGTTTGTTTCCATTCGCCATGCAGGATAATGGCTGCTGGAATGTAGAGTGTAATGTCGTACAGATGGGCAATGAACAGAAAATATCATACTGCTTGGGGTGAACACACACTGGGACCAACAAGCCTAGGATCAGACATGGATTTGAGGCGTGAGGCAGCAGAGAATGAGTAGATGTGGATCTCCCTCTTGCAAACACATGTGGTCCGAATTCACTACTGGATGAGTCATGTGTAATCTGGTTCGTGTCATCTGTGATTACTCACCCTGCAAGGCAGTGGTACGTTGATACTTACTGACTGTTGAAGTGTAAATAACTGGTATGCTACATTGTTTGTGTAAATTAAAAGAGAAAGGAAGCGCACATAGAGTAATACCGCTATTATACAGGTCCCTCAGACCCCAATTGGTTAAACTCACCTGATGTAGTTGTGAGTGTCACAACTACAATAAAAGCACACAGGAGGTCGCTGCAGGCTCCCAGCTGAGAATTGAAGAATCCAGAAAACAGTAATAAAGAGCTGGAATCAAATGCCGCGCTGACCACAAGGATAAAAACAGAGTAAATCATCCACTCCGTTTATTCTGCCTGGCAGAATAAACGGAGTGGATGATTTACTCTGTTTTTATCCTTGTGGTCAGCGCGGCATTTGATTCCAGCTCTTTATTACTGTTTTCTACATTGTTTGTGTGACATGTATAGCCGGTCTTTGTGGTGACACATGTCCCTTTTTAACACAGATATGTCCAGATGTGTTACTTTCATCCTCGCCACAAAGTGTAGAAGGATGGTCGGCCCGGATCAGTGAGCATGTTCCGTTTGTTTAGCGGCCACTTGTGGGTGATGTATAGACAGTCCGCGTTGCTTGAAATAATCAGTCACAAGTCTTTAGGTAAAAGACCCCCCTTCTTTATTTCCACCTACGCGTTTCAGTGCCACTCCGGGCACCGTCATCAGGATACCCTGATGACGGTGCCCGGAGTGGCACTGAAACGCGTAGGTGGAAATAAAGAAGGGGGGTCTTTTACCTAAAGACTTGTGACTGATTATTTCAAGCAGCGCGGACTGTCTTTACACCATCCCTGGATCTGATCATCTTAACACGTGCTACGTGGCGGTGGAGGTCCTGCAGCAGCTTATGAACTACATGCAATAAAAACTAGTTGTGGGTGCACACAACTAGACCAGGTGAGTGCACCTCTTTTTGATCTGAGTGTGGAATCAGTGTCATATTGATAGGGCACTATTGCGCCTCGCTTGTCTCCTTTATCTTTTTCTATACTTGTGGGTGATGACCTTGCAAGGTTTCCAAGGATGTGTGGTGTGCACACACGAGCGATTAAATCTGCTTTGCCCTAGTGTGTAATCCAAGTATTGTGTGGCTTGCTTTACATGCAAACATGTCACCATATTGCTGTATGTACTGATGATTTTGTTTATCATATACAGGTGCTGAAAAGATGCAGAGTATACATGATCGACATGATATCGTGGCTCTTGCGTTGGTGGAAGAGCAACTGTGGATGGAGGATAGATATCAAAGGTTGATGCGGCGCAGACGACAGCGGCTGTGAAGCCGGGATTGGCTTCGCCTCCAGGAGACCCGGGGCCACATGCAGCTGGTGCGTGAGCTGGAGGATAACAATCCGCATGATTACCGAAACTACCTCCGTATGGACTCTTTCACCTTCCTTTTGGAGCGCGTGGGGCCACTGATAGCCCGTCAGGACACTATCATGCATCGATCGGTATCAGCTGAGGAGCGGTTGGGTATTACTTTGCGGTTCCTGGCTACAGGGCAGTCACGGACCTCCCTCACATACACGTCACGTGTATCCCTGTTACTGCTGAGCCGTCTGATCCCTGAGACGTGTGAGGCCATCTGGAGTGCTCTGCGGCCATCCTTCATAAAGTTGCCACGAACAGCCGCAGAATGCATGGAAGTAGGCCGAGGCTTTGAAAGCCGGTGGAACTTCCCAAACTGCGGGGGCGCTTTGGATGGTAAGCACGTGAGGATTACTAAACCCCTAACTCGGGCTCTTTAAATTATAATTACAAAGGGTATTATAGTATAGTCCTCATGGCCCTGGTGGACGCGAACTATGAGTTCCTCTACGTGGACGTTGGAATGAAGGGCCGTATCTCAGATGGGGGGGTGTTCGCACACTGCTCCTTGGCACAACTACTAAGGACCGGTATGCTGAACCTACCCTCAAATGAAGAGACGAGCCATCATCTCAACTTTGCGTTTGTGGCCATATCCCCAGACGACCCTTACTTCTGAGCGACCCATTTTCAATTACCGGCTATCCCGGGCCCGCCGTGTGGTTGAAAATGCGTTTGGGATCATGGCGAATACATTCCGGGTTTTTCATACGCCTCTGCATATGAAACTGGAGTCTATTGATGCGGTAGTGCTGGCCTGCTGTGTGCTGCATAACTTCCTGCATCGTAGGGATAGAGCATCATATACACCAGGAGGTTCTGTAGATAATGCAGACGCCACAACAGGGGAGGTCCGTCCAGGGGCTTGGTGTGATGTCGACCATGGTGTGGCGCCGCTCCAGCCGCTGAGCCGTGGTCGCACTCAGCAGGAGGCCAGGGACAGTAGAGATGCATACTGCTCCTACTTTAATGGCCCTGGGGCAGTGGGCTGGCAGAACCAGCACGTGTAGTGTGTTTGGTTCTGGTTCCTCCTAAAATGGTGGCCATGGTGCTAACAGCAGGGTTGCGGCACCATGGTGTTTTCTTTTGGTTATTTAATTGTGTGCACAGGTTTTAGTTAGTTAGTTTAGGTTTTATTTGTGTTATGTTGGTGCTGCACACTATCATTTTTTGTGTTTTTTTTTCCAAAAATTATATTATGTGTTTACAATGTCACATGCTGTTTGAATGTCCATTGTCTTTCCTTTCTGTATCTGTGTTTTTTTTTTCTAATTTCATGTGTCTAAAAAAAAAACAACATTTTTTTTTCTTGGATCCAAATTACTGTGTGTGAGCCTGATTACTTTGGGATGGAGGGCAGTGTGATCAAGGTTTGGGTTGTGGCCTGTGCGGTCAAACACATTGGCACCTATGGCTGGGTATGATACACAATATGTGTGGGTGGGCATGAGCTATGTGAAGGTATTTGGGCAACAGTCTATGTGACAAATGTGTGTACATAACCCTTGTGGTTTGGTGTAGGCAGAGGGTCACCTGGACACAACACATTGATGCAGCACATAATATTGTCTGTCATGTGTAAGTAGTGCAGCACATGTGCAGACACACACATCATGGACATGTGGCATGTGAGCTGCTCAAGGCCATTGACATCTGTTACCACATATGTGATCTACATTGGGTCTCTATTCACACATTGCTATCCAGACACACACATAGGCCAACACTTAGTTTACAAAACGCACAGACAGTGTGATGTAAGCCGCTCCTGTGTGTCGGCTAAGCGGCACCTAGCACAATCGCCACACGCCGCTATGTCACAAGTGCTTATTCCGTGTGACAATGCAAACACTTTTACTACGCACACATAGCCCAACACTTAATTTGTAATACACACGGAGTGTGTGACTGTAAACCGCTCCTGTGTGACGCATAACCATCCCCTAGCTGAATATCGGCACACTCCGCCATGTCACAAGGCTTATTCCGTGTGACAAGCCAAACACTACTACGTCTCGTCTCCGCCATCCGCCCTTCGCGCCGTGCCCAATCAGAATACTATTGTGTTGGTCAATGGTTGTCGTTTGGGCGCGGCGTCACGGACTGTGGCACGCCTATGTGTTGTCCCTGCTGCCCCAGGTCCTCCCATATTACCTTCTGTAGCGGCGTGTAAATGAGGTAAGGTGCTCTACAGAAGGTAACCTGCGGCACCCGTCGATGCCTCCAGGGATAGAAAAAGCCTTCTGTGGAGCATCTTGTAGCGGCGTGTAAATGCGGTATCGGGTACCGTTAGGAACCGTTGAAACGCGCGCGTGCACGAGCGACACCCGGTGGTTTCTAACCTTCGGTAGCAGCGTGTAAAAGGTACCTTTACTGTTATCTAAGTGGTGAAAAAAAATTCAGAACTTTAAAGAAAAGAGAAGAATTGCACTTTTTACGCCATTTTCCATGACCCATAGCGACCTTATTTTTCTGGATCTGGGGCTGTGTGATGACTTATTTTTTGCGTCTTGAGCTGACGTTTCTAATGATACCATTTTTGGGTGGATCTGCTGTTTTGATCGCCTGTTATTGCATTTTGTAGCAATGTTGTGGCGACCAAAAAGAACATAATTTTGGCATTTGGACCTTTTTTTCCGTTACGCAGTTTACGGCTCTCATTAATTGACTTTATATCTTGATAGATCGGGCGATTCTGAACGCGGGGATACCAAATGTGTATTTTTTAATTTTTAAATACATTTATTTCAAATGGGGGAAAAGGGGGGTGATTGGAACTTTTGTGTTTTTTTTTTTTTTCATATTTTTAAAAATCTTTTTTTTTTATTAATTATTTTACACTGCTACATAGGGTGCCACAACACTGCAGTGGCTGATCGCTTGTGACATGTCCAGATGAGCTGCAGTACATCGGGATATGGCACAGTTTCACTTTCAGTGGTTGGCAGCGCTTGCCAACCCCTTGACAGGAAGCGAATCCTGATGACTTCTGCGGTCACACCAGGACCCGGGGCTATCAGGTACTGAACAAAGATCATGGGATATCTAAAGTCGGCAGGGAACAGTTCAATCCCCGCCGTGGCACTTTTGGATCCCGCTGTCAGTGAATGACAGCGGGATCCAAAGGGTTAATAGCACCGATCGGATTGCGTATCTGATCGGTGCTGTAAGCCCCACATCTCAGGCTGGCTTCACACCATGGCACAGTCCGGTCCGGGGCTGTCAGGTATGAACCTGACAGCCCCAGACTGGATCAGCACACGGAACCGGAAGGTCAAATGTGCCCTCTGGTCCTGTGTGCAGCCGGACGCAGCTGCAGCTGCTAATGATTCAGGACCGCGGCTCGCAGGGAGCTAGCCACGGTCCTGAAATCAGAGCGGCGTGCAGCCGCCGGTGTCCGGTTCCCGGTTCCTCCCGGACCGGGGCAATCTGGCCCCATAGGCTCCCATGTTGGGGAGCGCCGGATTGCCCCACATCCGAGAGGATCCAGGAGAATCCAGGCGAATCCGGGATACGAGTTTTTGGGAAGATTTTTCTCCCCGGACACAAAAACATTGCAACCAATGTTTTTGTGTCCGGTGAGAATAATCCGAATTCTCCTGGATTCATCCGGAGGGATGGCAACTGGATGGCATAGAGCTGCCATCCCGCTCCATCCAGCCCCATAGGCTACTATGGGGTAAAAAAACAGTCCGGGACTGTCTGGTTTACACCGGACAGCCCCAGACCGGACTGCGCCGTGGTGTGAAGCCAACCTCAGCTGATTAGATCAGCCGAAATGTCGAGTGAACGTTGTGAGCTCCGCGCTGGAGCTCACATCAAATGCGGGCACCTGACCCATGACCAGTGGCGTAACTTCAGACCAGGGCCCCGATGCGAAAGCTCCAATGGGGCCCCAATTATTGCAAATCTTTAATAGTATTAGTCTTTTACTATAGGCAAAGGGACTTTTGGGGCCCCCTAGGCTGCAGGGCCCGGGTGCGATCGCAACCCCTGCACCTATTGTAGTTACGCTCTTGCCCATGACGTACATGTAGATCATGGGTCAGGTTGGGGTTAAAGTGATTTTGAAGAGTTTCTGTGGGCCCCGGGCGAAAAGGTCTCAGTGGGCCCCCTTTAAGTACATATCGCGGACTATATATATATATATATATATATTATATATATATATGTATATATATATATTGCCGCACACTTACCGCAAGCCCCATAGACAATGCATGGGGCTTGCCGCAAACGTGCAGCAAGTGCAGCCGCTAGACGGAAAATGCGGCAGATGCGGGTTTTTTTTTTACCGCAACTGCCACATTTAAAAAAAAAACTCCTATGTGAAGGCAGCCTTACAGGAACAGTGACTGCTGAAACCAGCAAGAGCTGTTTCTGACAGTGAGTATATTACACGTTGTTAGGAGCGGGCTAAAATGCGATTGCGTTCCCTTGCACTTTTTAAAAATACCCTTCAAATGCAAAATGTTGCATTTTTGTGCGTCTGAGGATGCTTGGTATATACACAAGCATCCTCAAGCACACAAATAATGCAAGCAGCTCAATGGAGCCGCACTGCCATATGCTGGCACCGCAGCCAAGCGGAGTGTCTGGCCATCCAGATCTCTCTTTCTCCTCACCTTTCTTCTCGCCGCTCCGGTCTCCTCCGGTCGCTCTGCACATATCAGCACAGTGATGACTACATCGTGCCCCTCCATGCTGAGCTGCAGAATGCAGACAGCGGCAGAAGAGACTCTGGAGAAGAATGCTGCTGGCAAAGGCAGATGAGACTATAGGAACGGAATCCGCGGGGGGCTACCACTGGTACACATACTTCGTACACATGCGGCTCTGCTCCGTACACCTCGTACGCACGCGGCTCCGCTCCGTACACCTCGTACGCACGCGGCTCCGCTCCGTACACCTCGTACGCACTCGGCTCCGCTCCGTACACCTCGTACGCACTCGGCTCCGCTCCGTACACCTCGTACGCACTCGGCTCCGCTCCGTACACCTCGTACGCACTCGGCTCCGCTCCGACACCACACCCCCTCGACCTCGTACACACTCGGCTCCGCTCCGTCCACCTCGTACACACTCGGCTCCGCTCCGTCACCTCGTACACACTCGGCTCCGCTCCGTACACCTCGTACACACTCGGCTCCGCTCCGTACACCTCGTACACACTCGGCTCCGCTCCGTACACCTCGTACACACTCGGCTCCGCTCCGTACACCTCGTACACACTCGGCTCTGCTCCGTACACCTCGTACACACTCGGCTCTGCTCCGTACACCTCGTACACACTCGGCTCTGCTCCGTACACCTCGTACACACTCGGCTCTGCTCCGTACACCTCGTACACACTCGGCTCTGCTCCGTACACCTCGTACACACTCGGCTCTGCTCCGTACACCTCGTACACACTCGGCTCTGCTCCGTACACCTCGTACACACTCGGCTCTGCTCCGTACACCTCGTACACACTCGGCTCTGCTCCGTACACCTCGTACACACTCGGCTCTGCTCCGTACACCTCGTACACACTCGGCTCTGCTCCGTACACCTCGTACACACCGGCTCTGCTCCGTACACCTCGTACACACACGGCTCTGCTCCGTACACCTCGTACACACACGGCTCTGCTCCGTACACCTCGTACACACACGGCTCTGCTCCGTACACCTCGTACACACACGGCTCTGCTCCGTACACCTCGTACACACTCGGCTCTGCTCCGTACACCTCGTACACACATGGCTCTGCTCCGTACACCTCGTACACACACGGCTCTGCTCCGTACACCTCGTACACACATGGCTCTGCTCTGTACACCTCGTACACACTCAGCTCTGCTCCGTACACCTAGTACCCACTCGGCTCCGCTCCATACACCTCGTACACACACGGCTCCGCTCCATGCACCTAGTACACACTCGCTTCTGCTACATTCACACTGTAAATCCCTCCTGACCCCACACATAACCTTCACCTAATTGCCATACACCTAGTACACACTCACCTCTGCTACATTCACACTGTAAATGCCTCCTGACCACACACAAACTTCACCTTATTTGAGCATCATTCATGGTGGCCAGCACAGTCCTGGATACACTGAGGAGCTGATCATGAGACCCCTGACTCCTCCCCATCCATTGACATCATCACAGGTCCTGTAAGCACAGAGTGTGCACTGTGCAGCTCTGTCGGCTCCCGGGGAGGAGGGGGGAGGAGGGAGACCTCTGGTGCAGCAGGAACCTGAAAATGACCCCCCAGCTGCCCCCTGGGTATGGCTCTGGCTGTGGGGGCAGTGCTCAGGGGCCCCTGAGGCTAGGGTCACACTTGCATTGTGACCCTAGCCTTATGCAAGTATTGTATGTTGCAGCGCATAGCGTTTAATGCTATGCGCTGGAGGCAGCCCATAGAAACCCGACGTTTACCTTGACAACCATTGGTTGTCAATGTAAACATCGGCTTTCTATGGGCTCAGTTGCTGGCAGCGCATAGCGTTAAACGCTCTGCGCTGCAGCAGACAATACTTGCGTCAGGCTAGGGTCACAACACAAGTGTGACCCTAGCCCTCAGGGGCCCGGTGGGCCCCCTCCAAGCAGTCGGGCCCCGGCACTTGCCCGGGTACGCCGGGTGCTGACGCCGGCCCTGGTCTCATGTACCCATGACATGCTATGACACTGTTTGTACTGTAGGTAGATTGTTGTCCCTTTTCCTGGGGACTGGCAGTAATATGAGCAGTTTAGCAGCTTTAGGGCCCCTTTTAAGGTGTTTTCTAGTACCTTTATTTTGCCTACTGTTGATTTCAATGGTATTCGGAAAACTTGGTGAATGTTCGTTGACTTATTCTGTGAACACTCCACATTCTGTGAACAAATCCAAATTCGAACAGCGTGGTGTTCACTCATCTCTACTCCTCTACAGGTCACCTCTAGCCTTACTGTAAATTCCCAAATCCTCGGTAATTACCATTGACTCAGGAGGGAAGAATTACAATCCAAGTCACAATTATCACATTTATAGCTTGGAAATGTTTAGAAATTAGTATTATTATTCATTTATAGAGCACCATTGATTCCATGGTGCTGTACATGAGAAAGGGGTTACATACAAACAAGTTAGAAATCCAGGTATCATTTCACCAACCTTGTACTTTGTGTCGTCATTTCACACAAAATCCCAATAAAATAACATTTAAGTTTGTGGTTGTACAAAATGTGTAAAAGTTCATAGGTTGTGAATAGTTTTTCAAGGCACAGTGTATATAGATGCAGGGTATGACCATGTACACATTGGTGGAATGTATTGTTAGAAGTGCCCATATCTATACACAGGGTGGGCCATTTATATGGATATACCTAAATAAAGTTGGATCCAAAATGGTCGCCATGGTCACCACCCATCTGGAAAAGTTTCCCCCCTCCCATATACTAATGTGCCACAAACAGGAAGTTGAGAACCGGTTGCAGCTGGATATTCAGTCACCACTTGGTTGCCTGGCAACCATTATGACATCACAATGCCCCAAGGTTCTATTTACCCAGTACACACACACCAGTGTCATTTCTCAGCAGACACCGGAGCAGTGCAGTCTCTGCTGTGTGGCTCCTGCGCAGTGACCTCTCTCGTGTATTATTTTGTTTCCCGTTTATGGATTATATTGTGGGACTTGTTGTCCTGCGAGTTCTGAGTCTGGTGCAGCGTTGTAACAACCACCATGACCCGGCGGGAGCTGAGGAATCTGATCATTGACAATGATGAATGGATGAATCGGGCAGAAAATCAGAGTAAGTGATGATACGTGTGGGGGATTCAGAACTTTTCTATACATTGTTACTATACACCCACAAACTTAAATGTGTTTTGTTAGGACTTTCTGTGATCTCCCAACACTGAGTAACAAGTTACACTTCACCTGGTTTTCTAATTATTTGACATATATAAATGTAATAATTGTGATGTGCATTTGTATTCATCCCCCTGAGTCTATTATACATTGTAGGATTCACCTTTCCCTGCAGTTACTGTGGCAAGTCTTTTGGGGGATGTCTCTCCATGGCGGGAGGACGGCCCTCCCCTGGGGCGTAGAGGGCCAACATGTATCAGTAAATTGTATCAGAATGTGTACATGGCATCATATTTACAGTGAGACAATATACATCCCCTATAGATATGACTGCAGTGACATTACATAGTCACACAGCTTATATCAGCAGAAAATCGTGTGATACCGTATGTATCTAGTCTGATCAGTTTCTAACATCAAAGACTTCATTTAACAGCTTCATATTTCTATGTGATCATCCACTTACAGCTGCATCTCAATGAATTAGAATATCATCAAAACATTCATTTCAGTAATTCAATACATAAAGTGACACACATATATTATATACAGTCATTACACACAGAGGGATCTATTTCAGGTGTTTATTCCTGTTAATGTTGATGATCAATGAAAACCCAAAGGTCATTACCTCAGAAAATTAAAGTAGGGGGGATGAAGGGTTATTAAACACCACACTGCCGTATTCCAGAGGTCCCCAACTCCAGTCCTCAAGGCCCAGCAACGGTCCAGATTTTCATTATTTCCTTAGAATTTTGACAGTTGGTAATTCAGTCTCCTGCACAGGTGGTGATTCCAACTGTCAAATGCCAAGGAAATCCTGAAAACATGCACTGTTGGTGGTGATTCCAACTGTCAAATGCCAAGGAAATCCTGAAAACATGCACTGTTGGTGGGCCTTGAGGCCTGGAGTTGGGGACCTCTGCCGTATTCCACCAGACATGAAAAGGTGAATATAATATTGATTTATTTTTTTTTATAATTCTTTATTTTTCGTTTTATAGTAACAATAGAAAAAAGAACCAAAACTTACAGATTCAATCATCTTGCAAGTACAAAGAACTGTTCTTAATAAAATGTATTCTCATTAATTGAATCACGAATCAGTTTCTAATAGTCAATAAGCTTGATAAAAGTATTCAATTTACTATAGCAATATTAAAACTAACTCTGGCATGAAAAACAAGCTGTCTAGTATAACACATCGGAGTTGTTTGCCAGTCATAATTATAAAACAAGCATAACGTACTCCATAGGTATCCGTCTATTACCAATAATAATGACAATGAAAGACAAAAAAAAAACAAAAAAGAAAGGAAAAGATAGGAAACACATAAAGAAAGAAAAGAGTAGAATAGACCAGAACGGGGGATAGGATGGGTGGGGGGTATGAAGAGGGGTAGAAGGGAGGGTAAGGTAGGGGTCTCGTGAAGTTACCAAACCTCAATGGAGTAAAAGGAACTCTCAATCGCACCCATTTACTAACCAGTTCTTAAGAGCAAGTTCCTCAGGAGCTTCTGTGAGACTTATACAGGTCAGATTGTTGGAAACTCATCCAATTAAACCACGTGTTTCTGAACTTCTCATATGAATCATGTATAGCTGATGTCAGGTCCTCGAGAAGCATGAGGTCGTTCACCTTCTCTATCCACATAGCCACAGAAGGACATGTCTCCTTTTTCCAGAGCATCGGGATGCAGGATCTCGCAGCCATGACTAAGAACCTCAACAGTGTATGTTTATATTTGTTTGGTGGAATCCTACAGTGGTGCAACATGAAGAGGCCAGGATCTAACTCATCCGTGTATCCCGTAACTTGCCTTGTAATCTTTTTCACCTCCGACCAGAATGGTTGGAGCTTCGCACACTCCCAGAACACGTGTAGTATTGTACCATCCGCCCCACCACACCTCCAGCACTTCGGGTCTATAGAAGGAAAGAGTCTATGCAAATAAGCTGGGACTCTATACCATCTCGTCAATAATTTATAATTTGCCTCCTGCAGCTTTGAGCTTATCGAGGTAGAGTGAGCTAAAGAGTAAATTGCAGATCTCTGTTCTGTAGACAGTTTGAGACCAAGATCTGTCTCCCATCGCAGCATGAAATGGGGAGTCGGGAGGTCCGGTGGAGAAATCAAACACGCGTATGTCTGTGATAAAGCATGCCTACAGTCAACTGTGGTAGAGCATAGAGATTCAAACAGTGTCTTAGGATTTAAAAACGTCTTCTTAGGAGGGAGTCTATGAAGATAATGTACAAGTTGTACACATCTCCAGAAACCCAGAGCCGTCGGGTAGGTAATTGAATTAAGTTGTTCAATGGTTGGCCACGCTTCTCCCTCACTCCATTTTTCAATCCTATCCAGACCTGCTTTTATCCAACGTTGGAACACGGGGTCATCAAGACTTGGTCGAAAGTCCGGGTGACTAAGGATCGGACTCAAGACAGAGGCAGATGGTATCATTAAGGATCTAACTAACGTGTGATCACAAATCTTGAGAGTAGACCCAATTGTCGGATGGTCATATAATAACTCTTCTTTTCGAAGTGACACCCAGGGTAATGTCTGAAGTCTGAAAGGAGTAAAATCCTGTTCGATTTGTACCCACAATTTATTTGTACCATGCCTGCACCAATCTATTACCCGCGTGAGGTGGGTGGCTATGTAATACAGTTTGATATTTGGGAGATTCACACCACCATCTTTTTTGCGTCTATACAGGATTGATCTCGCTAGACGTGGTTTCGAGTTATTCCAGATGAATTTTGTCTGCAGTTGTGCAATTGTCTTAAAGAAGGATAATGGAATGGTGATAGGTAATGTCTGTAGGTAATATAATATCCTCGGAAGGATATTCATTTTGAAAAGCTGGCATCTACCAGCCCATGTGAAAGTAGACAATAGCCATCTCTCACAGTCTACTGTAATTGACCGCAGCAGTGAAGGAAAATTTGCACCATACAGATCTCTAACATCTGGAGTAATCTGTACCCCTAAATAGCGAAGAGATTTAGGAGACCAATGAAATGTAAAGGCGTTCTGTATTCTAGTAATTCGACTCAGGGGAAGCGACACATTTAGGGCCTCAGATTTTGATCTATTTATTTTAAAATTGGAGAGAGTGTAATATGTCTCCAATTCTTTCAATAAAATGGGGAGAGAAACCTCTGGATTTGTTAGAAAGAACAGGAGATCGTCTGCATATGCCGCAATTTTATGTACACCTGATTTTACTTGCATGCCTGAAATATCTCCATTCATTCGGACATGACGCAATAACGGTTCGAGAGTCAAAATAAAAATTAATGGGGACAACGGGCATCCCTGACGCGTGCCATTGTTAATATCAAATGACTCCGAAAGGATCCCGTTGACCCGCACTCTTGCCGACGGGACGGAGTACAGAGAGAGCACCCAACCAAGCATCTTAGCTCCCAATCCGATGTGAGACAATGTCTCTTTAATAAAAGTCCAATGTACGCGATCGAACGCTTTTTCTGCGTCTGTAGATAGTAACATCAGCGGGGTTTTAGATGTCTTGGCTGTATAAATTAAGTCTATAGCTTTGGTGGTGTTGTCTCTGGCCTCCCTACCCGTGACAAATCCCGTCTGATCTGGGTGAATCAAGTCCGGTATGAACGGGGAGAGTCTTGCCGCCAAAATTTTTGCAAAAAGCTTAATATCTACGTTCAGCAGGGATATTGGGCGGTAACTGGAGCATAGCAGAGGATCTTTCCCTGGTTTATGAATCACTGTTATATTAGCTCTTAATGCATCTTTGGGTGGTGTAGATATCGCCAAGGCATTAAAAAAGGCTTTTAGGTGTGGCAATAGAGCTTCTTTTAATTTTTTATAATAACCAACCGTAAACCCATCTGGGCCAGGTGCTTTCCCCGATTTAGATGAGGACAACGCATCTTCAATCTCCTGATCTGAGATAGGCATCTCTAAGGATTGCGAAACTGAATCCGCCAATTTCGGCATAGCCGAAGATGTAATATATTTTCTTATGCGTGATGTAAGTGCATTCAATGCTACCGGCGCTTTATTCGTGTCAAGATTATACAAAGCGGTATAGTAATGTTTGAATGCCTCAGCTATGTCGTGGGGAAACTTTGAGCGTTTTGAGGTATCTGGGTGTGATATTTCAGAAACATACGTAGTAGCTCTGCAAATTCTAGAGGCCCTCGCCAAAGCTCTACCGGACTTATTCCCATATTCATAGAAATGTCTACGGCATCTGGTAAGTACCCCTTTTGCCTTATATAGTAAAGTAGTGCGTAGCTTCTCCCTAACATCTAATAGTTCTCTCTTCAGATCAGGGAGAGAGTGACGTTTATGCCTAGTTTCGAGGTCTCTCAGTCTAACCATTAGATCTTGGATTTCTGTATCTCTAATTTTCTTAAGTCGGGCACCATGTTTGATTAAAATGCCTCGAACTACACACTTGTGAGCCTCCCACACTCCCCCAGGTGTCACATCTGTGGAAACATTTAAATCAAAGTAATCCTTCAATGATTTAGAGACGTCCGCTAGGACTACTGTGTCTTCTAATAAAGAAGCGTTTAGCCTCCATTGCCACTGTCTTGGGATCGGGGAGTGGAGCATAAGGGAAATCTTAACCAAGGCATGGTCTGAAAAGGAAATCGGCTCAATAGAAGCATCTATTAGTTGTGTCAGATCAGTGTGTCTCAGGAGAAAGAAGTCAAGTCTAGAATATACGTCATGTATTGGGGAGTAAAAGGTATAGTCTTTAGAAGTAGGGAACAAGAGGCGCCAAGCATCTAGTAATTGGTGATCATGGAGCGCTCTGTTCAACCTTCTAATAGCTGCTTTAGACATACTAGACCTGCCTCGAGACGTGTCAAGGTCGGGGTCAAGTGTAACATTGAAATCTCCCCCTAGAACCAGCGTTCCCTCTGCGAAGACCTCAATTTTATCTAAAAACTGCAGGAGCGTTGTGATCTGACCAGAGTTAGGGAGGTATAGCGAGGCAAATGTATATGTTCTGGAGGCGATCTTACCTTTTACCATAAGGAGTCTTCCGTTGCCACCACTGCAGGAGTCCACAAATTCCCATGGTATCGACCTCGATATCACGATACTGGAACCAGAAGAGTGTGAATTATTAGATAAGCTGTGATATGATGAAGGAAACCAATGACTGGAGAGCTTATAAGGCTTGTTCTCGCACATATGAGTCTCCTGAAGAAAAGCAACATGAATTTTGTTAGTTTTCAAATAGTTAAACAAAATAGATCTTTTCCCTGCATCATGTAGACCTTGCACATTCAGCGTGCCAATTTGTATAGCAGATAGGGTGCTATGTGTCATAGTGTTCCCTTCTGCTAACTAGGAACTTCAAGAAAAAAGGGGACCAAGGTACAGGAAAGAGGGGGAGGTAAGAGGGGAGGGAGGTGTAGAGGAGTGTAAAACAAAGAGATTGAGAAAAAAAGATTAAAGGGAAGATAAGACTATTTTAGTCTAAGCCGGTCAAGCCAGCAAATCAACTCTCTCTAAGAAAACAGAAAAGAGAAAGAGAGAGAGTCGTAGGGACCGTAACTGACCAAAAGGCAACGATCTACAGACCCAGGACTCTTGTATATCATCAAGATCATCTCTTTACACCACATTATCAACTTCTTTAAAAGTCAACAAGAAAAAGTTGCAATCGATAAAAGGGAAAAAGCAACACAAAACCCTTAATAAATTTGTTATACGTAACGTATGCACTATCTTTTTATATAACAATTGTTACCAGGCAGACCAGTCCAGAGCAATTCTGGATGAGGTCTGAGGCATCAACCTCATATAGCTCAATCAGTTCCAACAAAGGTGGATCAGGAGTCTCATGTTGGTAAGTCCTCTGCAAACGCCTCGTCTCTTCCGCCCCTCGGGCTGCCAGGCTGTGACGAGGGCGTACGTGGAGCATTGCCACTCCGTGTCTTCCTCTTGCGGAGAGCATCTGAAAGGGAACTGCGTTGGCGGCCCATTGTTGTGAACCTCTGAAATCCTTCCAAAGAGAGCCAATCCGGGATCGGGATGGATGGGATATCCAAGAACGAAAATAGTCCAGGAAGGTCATCCCTATGCCAAAGATAATATGTCTTGTTGTTTCTTCTCACTATAAGATGGAAGGGATGACCCCAGCGGTACGTGGCTCCCCGTTCTTTAATCTTCACAAGTAAGGGGCGCAGCTGCCGTCGCATATACAAGGTGCGACTAGAAACATCTGGGAAGAGGCGTACATTTACGTTGTCGATCAGAATGTCGCCAAAGACCAAGCCGCTTGTATCAGAGCATCCTTGTCTGTAAAATTATGAAATCTACACAGAACATCTCTGGGGTTGTCTGGGTCAATTGGGCCAGGGCGAGATACTCTATGTATCCTATCAATTTTATATGATGAGCCTGGTGATCTTTGTGTTACCGTATTAAAGATGTCTAGAGTCCTGTCAAGGAGCATATTAGCTGTAATGGTCTCAGGCAATCCTTTCAGGCGTATGTTGTTGCGCCTTTCCCTATTCTCCTGGTCATCTGCTTGTAGAATCAGGGCAACAATATGTGCATTAGAGCGTGTAGCATGTCTCTCCAAGGCAGTGACTCTCTCTTCAATGGCAGCTATGGTCTCAGACACAGCAGTGGATTGTGACTTTAGAGTCTCTATATCCTCCTTAATGGGGCTCAGGGCTTTGGCTTGGGATGCCTCCATGCGGGCCATTAAACAGTCTAGGTCTTGTCTGGTGGGTAGAGCAGCAATCATGCTCCTAATAGCCCTCAGTTCAGAGTAGGAGCTGCTGGACTGGTCTGAAGCAGGCACCATTATTGCAGCCTGTGTAGGGGAGGGGGGAGTATCCCTCCATGTCTCCTCGGTCTCCTCTCCAGTGTCTGCAATCTCCTCTAATGTTTCCACAACTGCAGACTCCCTTGATCTCTCCTTCCCCTTATCTGAGGAGCTGATAACAGCTGTTACCTGGCTTCCAGTGCTTTGTTTGTGGGGGTTTCTCTGTGGCAGCTGTGAAGGTGACTGTGCCTGCAGCTTCTGAGCATGAGGTCTTCCCTGTGCCATTACAGAGGAGTGTGCTGTCTTTCTTCCTGCTGTCCCAAACAGTTTTGCCATGCCTGCCTCTCTCCCTTGTTTCTCAGGAGGTGTCAGGGCTGTCACAGCATCTTCAGGCTTCTTTCTCCGTGACATTGGAGCAGAGATTGTGAAGTTGAATAGCTCTATAAAGTCCCGGGTCTGCAGAGCTGATGGAGGTGCTTCCTCACACTTCCATGGCCAGGTCACGCCCCAATATTGATTTATTAATCAACGCATTTCAGGCCTCCCTGGAACGCCCTGAAACATGACAATATGACATTTATGTGCCCTGAGGAAAGGGCCAGGAAGACTAATAAATCAATATTATGTTCAGGAAGATAAGTGCGTTGGTTCTGCGCTCACTTAAAAATTAAAATAAAGAAGAAATTAAAAAAAAAAAAAAAATTAATAATTGTTTTATACATTATTTTTAAAAAGATATTTAAATAAGAAAAAGATCACCTGATGTCAGGGCGGGTGCAGCTATCATTGTGAATGATTTGATTCTGTGCTGTTATTGTGATCCAACTCTAGGATCACTATTAGAGAGAGTGTAATGTGATTACTATAATATACTACCCTAAATAACATACCGTATATACTCGTGTATAAGCCGACCCCCCTACTTTTGCCCCCAAAACCTGGGAAAACCTATTGACTCGTGTATAAGCCGAGGGTGGACCCCAGCACAGGTATACAGCCCCCAGCAGTGTGGTATACAGGCCCTCCCAGTGGTAGTATACAGCAGCCTCCCCAGTGGTAGAATACAGGGCCCCAGCAGTGGTATATACAGGGCCCCAGCAGTGGTATATACAGGGCCCCAGCATTGGTAGTATATACAGGGCCCCAGCAGTGGTAGTATATACAGGGCCCCAGCAGTGGTAGTATATACAGGGCCCCAGCAGTGGTGCAGCATTGGTAGTATATACAGGGCCCCAGCAGTGGTGGTATATACAGGGCCCCAGCAGTGGTGGTATATACAGGGCCCCAGCAGTGGTGGTATATACAGGGCCCCAGCAGTGGTGGTATATACAGGGCCCCAGCAGTGGTGGTATATACAGGGCCCCAGCAGTGGTGGTATATACAGGGCCCCAGCAGTGGTGGTATATACAGGGCCCCAGCAGGGCCCCCCTCATAGTTTGGCACCCCCACCTCACAGGATGGCCCCCCCCGCATGCAGCGCTGCGCACATACATTACCAGGATATCAGCTGTCACCCTCCGGTGGCGGATCGCAGCTCCTGGGCTCCGGGCTCCATCTTCCTCTGTGTCTTCCTGCTTTGTGGCCGGGGCTCATCGCGATGACGTCATCGCGACGTTGGCCGGTCACGTGACAAGCAGGAAGACACAGAGGAAGATGGAGCCCGGAGCCCAGGAGCGGCGATCCGCCACCGGAGGGTGACAGCTGATATCCTGGTAATGTATGTGCGCAGCGCTGCATGCGGGGGGGCCATCCTGTGAGGTGGGGGCGCCAAACTATGAGGGGGGCCTGTATGACTCACGTATAAGCCGAGGGGGGGACTTTTCAGCCCAATTTTTGGGCTGAAAAACTCGGCTTATACGGGACTATATACGGTATATGATCAAGAAATATAGATGGAATATACTGTACCTTCAAAGATGATTGGAAGGTGGAAGTTACAGGTCTTCCACTTTCGTATCCTGTACAAGGAGGTATTTAATTCACCGTATATATACCCTTGTGTGTCATTTCTCAATTCATACTATATATTGGGGTACTGTATCTTATACAGAGTAGTCTTTGTGTTTAGATCGGTTGTAATAATCTCCCTGTGGTACAGAATAAACATTTTTTAAACAATGTAAAAAACCTTTTCCTGTAATTAGAAGTATCGTGGTATACCACAATCCATGTAATATATATTAATATATGGTATATATTGGTATAAATTGAGACATTACACTCAAGATTATGTAAACCAACTATACCCCTCAGATCCTCAGCAATTATTAAAGGGGAACTCCAGTGATAAACCTTTTTAGTACTGTCTCTGCCCTCCTACATGATGAAGCAGAGCTGTACACTGCATTCTAGGATCTATAGATCTCTTATAATTCAATAAAATCATACCTGCTCCTCAGCTCTGGCCCCCACCTCAGGGAACCCAGAATCTACAGCCTGAGAGCTTCATGCAGGGGCAGAGAACAGGAGGTGTGTCAGGGGCATGGACCCTGGGTGCTGCAGGGTCAACCTACATTCCAGTGAGGAGTGATGATCAGGGCCGCAGCGTCCATTGAGGGCTTTGCTCAGGCGGCAAAGAGGCAGGGGAGCGCAATGCTGCAGGGGCGGCGCCCTGCACAGAGCGGCTCCCTGCTTGCTGTCCGCTGTCTGGCTCTCATAAGGCACATGCACAGTAAGCCCCACCGGCGCACTGATAGCACACACCCCCACAGCTCATCGCACCTGCCGCCGGACTGACAGCAGCAGCCCATAATCCCCCCCACACCCTCAGTGTAATGATTTGCCACTGCGCCTAGCCTCACATTACCTGTACATCATACAGCAGAGGATCACAGCATATATTTGTATCTGCTTGGTGACATGATTGCTATTTAAAACCTAGACCCCCTGTCACATAGGATGGTATATGAGGGCCAAATGCATGGGGACACGTCCCCTCCCTGTACAGAACTATGAGGGGGCTGGAATGTAGGATGATCCTGCCTGCAGCTCCCAGCATCCACACCCCCGACACAGCTCCTCTTCTCAGCAACAGCATGTGACTGTCAGGCTGAACATTCTGGGTTCCCTGAGGTGGGGGCCAGAGCTGAGGAGCAGATATGATTTTATTGATGTATAAGAAGTCTATAGATCTTAGAGCTTCAGTGTATGGCTCTGCTTCATCATGTAGGAGGGCAGAGACTGAACTGAAAAGTTTTCTCACTGGAGTTCCCCTTTAAAACCCAGAAAACCAGCAGAGGGAAAGTGCAACTTAACACAGTACAGTAACCATTTTTTAACAAACAACTGATTGTGATCCTGTTATTGATTTTATAGTTGTATTCAATAATTTTGTTTACTTCCAAATCACCAGAACCTTCCCCCCCTTTATACGGTGAATTAAATACCTCCTTGTACTCAAAAGATACGAAAGTGGAAGACCTCCAACTTCCACCTATATTCCTTTATATATATATATTTCTTCTTGATCATATGTTATTTAGGGTAGTATTTTATAGTAATCACATTACACTCTCTAATAGTGAATCTATAGGGATCAGAATAACAGCACAGAATCATATCATTCACAATGATAGTTGCACCAACATCAGGTGATCTTTTTCCTATTTAGGTAAATATTTAAAAAAAAATGAAAAAAAAAATTATTAAATGTTTGGCTTAATTTTTGTTTTTAAGTGAGCGCAGAACTATCGCACTTTCTGCCTTCCTCCTGTAACAAGGTGTGGATGCAGACCCTGCTGGATACTTGCGGCTCCTTTTAAATCTTTTCTGTTTAGAAATAGTTTTTGGAACAAAATTTCCTTTTTTAAAAAATTGTTTTGAAAATTAAAGTGACAAATAATTCACATGTTGAGAGCCAGGGCTTTTTAATTCAATATAATATTCACCCTTTTATGTCTTGTGGAATACGGCAGCGCAGTGTTTAACCCTTCATCCTCCCTACTTTAATTTTCTGAGATACTGACATTTGGGTTGTCATTAATCATCAATATTAACAGAAATAAACACGAGACATAGATCCCTCTGTGTGTAATGACTCTATATAAATAGATGTCTTTCACTTCATGTAATGAATTGCTGAAATAAAGTAACTTTTTGATGATATTCCAACTCATTAAGATGCACCTGGATATATCCACCTGCTATTAGTGTTACAGCATAAGATATATATATTTAAATGTATTTGTCTATAGAGACAAGGAATCAGTGTATATTGTGGACATATTTTGACTTTTTTTTTAATTTTGTCTCCATTCTAGAATTATATAATGAAATATCTATATAAAATATATTTATTCTATGCCTCCATTCTGAAAGATCCACCCACACCTGTTTTTGTAATCAATAAAGTTTTTCACTTTGAATATATTTTGGACTCATGATGTTTTTTTTCTGCTTCTGTCTCATGTTTGGTATCTGCGTCCTCGTCCTGACCTGAATAACCATCCTGCGAAGTCAATTTTACCATATACATACCATTGTAAATAAAAAAAATAAAAAAAACCTTTGTGGAATTCCACTTTTTTGCAATTTCAATGCAGTTGGATTTTTTTTTTCCATTTTTCAGTCACTATGTGGTAGAATAAAAGGTTGCATTCAAAATTACAAATCAGCAATATTGCTGATCCGGCTGGCTAGGCGGCATGGCTCATCCGGCTGGCTAGGGGGTATGGCTCATCCTGATGGCTAGGCGGTATGGCTCATCCAAATGGCTAGGCGGTATGGCTCATCCTGGTAGGCGAGGCTATTAGGGGGTATGGCTCATCGGCTGGCTGGGGTTGGCTCAGCTGCTGGGGGTATGGCTCATCCGGCTGGCTAGGCAGAATGGCTCATTCGGCTGGCTAGGCAATATTAACCCACCCCAGGGTACCCGGTCCAAGGCGTTTGGTTTACGGGGGATGTGCCCTGTCCCGTGGCCGTGGTGGTCGCTTAAATAAAAATAAATAATAATAATAATAAAAATAAGTGTTTTGTGGCGGTATGCATACAGGAGCTGCGGGTCAGACCTCCAGGGTGATGGTAGGTCAGCAAGATGGTTACGCTCCCCATAGGTGGAGCGGGATCCCCGGAGCAGTTGTAGCAGTTTTTACACAGGGAGGCTGCTGACACATGGCCTTGTCACTTGTCCTTTCACTGCAGCAGTATGTGGCTCATCAAGTGAAGGTAATAAAGTACGCCACACAATTCTTTAACTCTGATCGGGTTTACTTGCAGTTCTTAAGGCACGTTGACAGATAACACAGTCTTTCGGGTCTCTCATCGCCTGGGTAGTCACTAGGGAACCAGGATGCTTCACTCAGAACCCTCGGTGGTGTGCCTGCCATTCCCTACCGGTCCCTTCACTGCGCTATCTTCTCACTACCGTGCAAAGCCTCGAGCCAGCTCCCACGGATCTTCGGTGGGGGACTCCCCTTTAGGTCCCCCTGACCCTAGTTCAGTATGCCTTTTTGGGGTGTACGCCGGGTCTTTAACCGCGGCTGCCTGCAGAAGCCCGGGGACTCCAGTTTAACAGCTCGGGGTTGAACTCCTGCACCATGTCCCGAGCCGGTTCTCTGTTAAGGACCTGACCCTCCTGGTCGGTATCACCGGGTCCAGATTTGGGTGCACCGTAACGCCTGATGCCCCCAGGGTCCCTTTCCTCTCACAACGACCTCCTCCTGCGTCGTTTTCTGTCTGTCTCCTCAACTCTCCTCTAACTGCCAACCCACCCATACACATTTCCACTCATGTAACTCCTCCCATGGGACTGGGTCTTCCCTACAGCGAATTCACCCACGGTCCACTACTCTGGGGTGTGTATGAATGGGTGTAATGATGTTTATTTATTTACCACCCCAATTCCCTGGTCACATGAGTACCACACACTTATCTGGGTGCAGTACAACCCTATGGCGTCCCGGCCAGTGGGGCGCCACAGTATGGCTGATCCGGCTGGCTAGGCATCTGCCCTATTGAAGAGTCAGTGATTCCACTGTGCAGGCGCTAGTCTTTGGGCATTGCATGGAATGTGGGCCCCTTATACTATATGGAGAACTATTGGGGATGCATTATACTATATTGAGAACTATGGGGATGCATCACAGCATATGGAGGACT
Source organism: Allobates femoralis (assembly GCA_033576535.1). Taxonomy (NCBI): domain Eukaryota; kingdom Metazoa; phylum Chordata; class Amphibia; order Anura; family Aromobatidae; genus Allobates; species Allobates femoralis. The sequence goes on along the minus strand of JARQOC010000005.1, from coordinate 216,131,302 downwards.
ATGGATCCATTATACTATATGGAGGACTACGGGAATGCATGATACCATATGGAGGACTATGTGGAGCCTATAAGTATATGGAAAGCTATGTAGGGCCAATATAATATTTGAATGGATTTGTGGAGGGCATTATACTATTTTGATGGCTATAAGGGAGCCTTTATACTATTTTGATGGCTATAAGGGAGCCTTTATACTATTTTGATGGCTATAAGGGAGCCTTTATACTTTTTGGAGGCCTATTTGAGGGTTCTTATGCTGTATGTAAGCAATTATTCAATGTGAATGTTTGCACGGGGTCCATCATACTGTGTGGAGGCCGTGAGGGTCCATCATACTGTGTGGAGGGCCGTGAGGGGTCCATCATACTGTGTGGAGGGCCGTGAGGGGTCCATCATACTGTGTGGAGGGCCGTGAGGGGTCCATCATACTGTGTGGAGGGCCGTGAGGGGTCCATCAAACTGTGTGGAGGGCCGTGAGGGGTCCATCATACTGTGTGGAGGGCCGTGAGGGGTCCATCATACTGTGTGGAGGGCCATGAGGGGTCCATCATACTGTGTGTAGGGCTGTGAGGGGTCCATCATACTGTGTGGAGGGCCGTGTGAGGTCCACCATACTGTGTGGAGCGCCGTGTGGGGTCCACCATACTGTGTGGAGGGCCGTGAGGGTTCCACCATACTGTGTGGAGGGCCGTGTGAGGTCCATCATACTGTGTGGAGGGCCGTGTGGGGTCCATTATACTGTGTGGAGGGCTGTGTGGGGTCCATCATACTGTGTGGAGGGCTTTGTGGGGTCCATCATACTGTGTGGAGCGCTGTGTGGGGTCCATCATGCTGTGTGAGTCCATTACTGTGTGGAGTGCTGTGTGAGGTTCATCATACTGAGTGGAGGGCTGTGTGAGGTCCATCATACTGTGTGGAGGGCTGTGTGAGGTCCATCATACTGTGTGGAGGGCTGTGTGGGGTCCATCATACTGTGTGGAGGGCTGTGTGGGGTCCATCATACTGTGTGGAGGGCTGTGTGGGGTCCATCATACTGTGTGGAACGCTGTGTGCGGTCCTCATACTATGTAGAGGGCTGTGTGTGGCCATGATACTGTGTGGAGGGCTGTGTGGGGTCCATCATACTGTGTGGAGGGCTGTGTGGGTCCATCATACTGTGTGGAGCGCTGTGTGGGGTCCATCATACTGTGTGGAACGCTGTGTGCGGTCCCTCATACTATGTAGAGGGCTGTGTGCTGGCCATGATACTGTGTGGAGGGCTGTGTGAGGTCCATTATACTGTGTGGAGGGCTGTGTGGGGTCCATCATACTGTGTGGAGGGCTGTGTGGGGTCCATCATACTATGTGGAACGCTGTGTGCGGCCCCTCATACTGTGTAGAGGGCTGTGTGCTGGCCATGATACTGTGTGGAGGGCTGTGTATGGTCCATCAAACTGTGTGGAGGGCTGTGTATGGTCCATCATAGCCATATAATAGCAGCAGGAGTGCCCCCAACAGGCTTCATTCTGCAGATGTTCTTGATAGGTTTACTAGCAAACTACAAAATAATAATCCTTTCAATAACATGTAATTGGGCTAAATCCTTATTTCCTACATTTGTGAACAGTTATCAGAACTTACAGGGCATTAAAGGGCAACTCCAGTGAACTCCAGAAAACTTTTTAGTACTGTTCCTACCCTGCTACATGATGAAGCAGAGCTGTACACTGCATTTCTAGGATCTATATATCTCTTATAAATCGATAAAATCATATCTGCTCCTCTGTTCTGGCTCCCACCTCAAGGAACCTAAATCTCTGCATGCCCCCTACCACACCCCTCACTAAACTCAGGATGCTGTACTGTAAAATGCTTAGGCAAAGTGCCCATCATAGTGGTCCTGATGCTGCAGCCGGCAGCTTGTAATAGAAAGTATAGAAGAAAGCCAACAATTGCGGCTCAGGGGTTAACAGCTAAGTTAACCCCTGACATGCCGTCCTAAGTGGACAGCATGTCTCTAGAGGGGGTGGACACCCCCTACAGACATGCTGTCCACATGCATTCTCATTATTTAAATGGAAGGTGCCGGGTTGTGCACCGAAACGCCTTGGAATAAAGGAAAGAAACTGCTTTTGAAATCCTGCCTTCCATGTGAGTGCTTTCTTTGGGTATAGCAGCGCGGACCGTGATACACCTCTTCAATCCCAATTTTTATTATCTTGTCCCTACACCTGCCCTTGGGAGAATGCCCTTCCCGTGGAGGGCTCACCATCCTTGCTGCCTGCCACCACCTTCATCCTCAGAGGCCTGGACGGCAGCAATGGCACACGCTTGCCACAAACCATGGGTGGCGTCACGTACATTTTCCCAAAAAAGTGTAACCCCTATCCATTTTATTTTTCTACCCCTTTTCATTTCCGTGCATGGGACCACGGAGCCGGGTCACGTCACCGTGACACCCCATAGCCCTGAAAGACGAGAGGGCCCAATTCAGACTACCCCCGTCCCCGGGGAGTGACAGTGTTCTCTCAGAACGAGTCTTCAGCGCTGCTGGGGTGTCCTGATGGATAAGCGCATCCGGCTGTCCACTGACAGTGTAGATTGCCTAATGTTTATCAAGATGAACAAGTCATGGTGTGTTAAAATCCACATTACACTATTTCACCTCTGGGGTAATTGTTGCCACTTTAGTGGTGGTTGTGCCTAATTATTTGAAAAGTGGGGGATTCTTCTTTGCTGTGAGGTGCATTATTGGAGTAGGACTCTCTGAGCATAATACCTGCTCCTGACACTTGTGCACCACTTCCTAAATAATCAACCTTGAAATGCTGGCCCTATGCTTCCTGCCTTGCTGCCATTGAGCCCCAATACAAAATCTGTAAGATGCATACCACTTTACTGTGGTGTGACACCTTATTTTTTGAAAAGTGGGGACTCTTGTTAGGGTCACACTTGAGCCATGCATCCACCAAAAGGATGTATTTTTGTTATGTGCAAATGTGTAAAAACAGATGCGTAGACTCCGATGCAAGAAATGCATTGCCAAATTGCCATGCGTTTGGCACTATGCGTTTTTTGTACTGCACATCATAACACGGGCTGCAGTATGTTTGTGGACGCTTTGATAAACGGATGCGTTAATTTAACATTGGAGTCTATGGCAAACGTATCCATTAATGCATGGTACATACATCTGTCAGTTCAAACTGAGGGTCACACACCTCTGAAATCCAGGAGAATTTGAGCCACCTCCCTTCACCACCCGCCGCTTTTTTGCTCTCCTGCTTCTAAGAACTATCAATTTTTTATTTTTCCATCGATCTAGACAATCATTCATTTTACCATATAGTATACAGGCAAATAAGAAAAAATTCCAAGGGCAGTGAAATTGCAAAAAAAAGTGCAATTACACATTGTTTTTTGGGTTTTCTATTTGCCATATTCACTATATGGCAAAACTGACATGTCAGTATGATGCCTCCGGTCAGTACGAGTTCGTAGATACCAAACATGTATACTTTTACTGTTATCTAAGTGGTGAAAAAAAAATCAGAACTTTAAAAAAGAAAAAAAAAAGAATTGCACTTTTTACCACATTTTCCATGATCCGTAGCGACCTCATTTTTCGGGATCTGGGGCTGTGTGATGGCTTCTTTTTTGGTCTTGTGCTGACGTTTCTAATGATACTATTTTTGGGTGGATCTGCTGTTTTGATCGCCTGTTATTGCATTTTGTAGCAATGTTGTGGCGACCAAAAGAACATAATTTTGGCATTTGGACCTTTTTTTCCGTTACGCAGTTTACGGCTCTCATTAATTGATTTTATATCTTGATAGATCGGGCGATTCTGAACGCGGGGATACCTAACGTCTATTTTTTAATTTTTAAATACTTTTATTTTGAATGAGGGAAAAGGGGGGTGATTGGAACTTTTGTGTTTTTTTTCATATTTTTAAAAACCTTTTTTTTTTTAATTATTTTACACTGCTACATGGGGTGCCACAACACTTCATGCTGATCGCTTGTGACATGTCCCGATGAGCTGCAGTACATCGGAATATGGCACATAGTTTCAGCGAATCCTGACCGCGGCTAACCGCGGGTTTTTTTGCGGCCGCACCTGCCGCAAGTGCCAAAACCGCACTTGCCGCAAGCCCGCATATACATTGTATGGGGCTTGTTGCAACTGTGCCACAAGTGTAGTGGTTATGCGGTAATCGCGGCAGATGCGGTTTTTTCACCGCATCTGCCGCGATTTCAAAAAAACGCTGATGTGAAAGCACCCTTAGCAAGACATATCAGGGTGGCAGCTGGATGTAACCACCCGTAAGAGGCTACAGTATATGTACACAGGGAACTGCCTGCAACCAAGTAGAGGTGAAGGATAATATAATTCTCATATATCAGTCGCAGATAGCTGCAATATTATATAAATATATAGTAACTATAAGCCCACAAAGATGTAAGAGAATAATCTTGCAACACATATGTTTAGATACATAATATGTAGCAGTTAAATAACCTATATACAATACCAGTATATATATTCAGCACAAAGTCCCAGGCCTGGGAATAAATACACGATATAGAACCCCTATACCATTGTAGAGATAACTAGAAATACCGTAGGTTTAGGGTAACATTGCAATAATAGGCATCACATCACTACATGGTCCACTGTATGGCATCATCTAATGGATGATGTAGATCAACCAGTAATAACAGGTAATTAGTAGTAACTAATACATATGGTATGATGTGCACGCTAGACAAATATACAAAAGCACTGTAAGTGCAAGCTATGATGTTAAATACCGTATATACTCGTGTATAAGCCGACCCGTGTATAAGCCGACCCCCCTACTTTTGCCCCCAAAACCGGGGAAAACCTATTGACTGTGTATAAGCCGGGGTTGGACCCCAGCACAGGTATACAGCCCCCAGCAGTGTGGTATACAGGCCTCCCAAGTGGTAGTATACAGCAGCTCCCCAGTGGTAGTATACAGCAGCCTCCCCAAGGTATATACAGCAGCCTCCCCAGAGGTATACAGCAGGCCCCAGAGGTATACAGCAGGCCCCAGAGGTATACAGCAGGCCCCAGAGGCATATACAGCAGGCCCCAGAGGCATATACAGCAGGCCCCAGAGGCATATACAGCAGGCCCCAGAGGCATATACAGCAGGCCCCAGGGTATATACAGCAGGCCCCAGGGTACATACAGCAGGCCCCAGGGTACATACAGCAGGCCCCAGAGGTAAAACAGCAGGCCCCAGAGGTATACAGCAGCCCCAGAGGTATACAGCAGGCCCCAGAGTATATACAGCAGGCCCCAGGGTATATACAGCAGGCCCCAGAGGTATACAGCAGGCCCCAGAGGTATACAGCAGGCCCCAGAGTATATACAGCAGGCCCCAGGGTATATACAGCAGGCCCCAGAAGTATACAGCAGGCCCCAGAGGTATACAGCAGGCCCCAGAGGTATACAGCAGGCCCCAGAGTATATACAGCAGGCCCCAGGGTATATACAGCAGGCCCCAGGGTATATACTGCAGGCCCCAGGGTATATACAGCAGGCCCCAGGGTATATACAGCAGGCCCCAGGTATATACAGCAGGCCCCAGGGTATATACAGCAGGCCACAGAGGTATACAGCAGCCCCAGAGGTATACAGCAGGCCCCAAAGGTATACAGCAGGCCCCAAGGTATATACAGCAGCCCCAGAGGTATACAGCAGGCCCCAGTGGCAGTCGCCCCCCCCATCATGGGAAGAGCCCCCACACTTTGCAGAGCCCCCCTTCCTGCTGCATTATCTTACCATCCAGGGTCTTCTTCACCGCGGGTCCTCCAGTCCATCCTCGCGCGGTCTTCCCGGTCTCATGTGACCCGGCGGTCGCAGTGGAATGACGTCATCGCGCCGGGTCACGTGAGACCTGAACACAGCGCGCAGGACCCGCGGCGAGGACCCTGGATGGTAAGATAAAGCAGCGGGGGGGGCTCTGCAAAGTGTGGGGGCTCTTTCCATGATGGGGGGGCTAGTGCCATTGGGGGGCTGCCTGTATACACTGGGGGGCTGTATGCACGGCTCCCCCTGCCGCTGTGATGGGCAGGGGGAGCCGTGCATATCTAATGAGCGGCCCCACGTGACGGGCCGCTCACTCATCAGCCTCCCCCCGCCTCCTCCAGCCTCCCCAGCAAAATAGTTACCGTATTGACCCGTGTATAAGCCGAGGGGGTGACTTTTCAGCCCAATTTTTGGGCTGAAAAACTTGGCTTATACACGAGTATATACGGTAGTAACCTTGCAGCAATTGATGGCGTAGAAAATAATGCACAAATGAGTGACAACTGTCACAGCAAAGTCTCAAGAGTTGCTGCAGAACTTTGTGCACATCCTAGTTACGTATAGTAATGGTTATAAGATGGCACAAGATCCCGGAGGTAAATTCTATGGTCATATGAAATGACCACCATGAATCAAAGTAGAGTTTAAGATGCACAAGTGAGGGGTAATAGAGACAATGTCTAAAAAGATGTGGTCACTGGTGACCAAGCTTACCATACAGGTGTGAGGAGCGGGCATAAAGTCACGGATAGCACGGGAACCCCAGACAGCCCTTCCCAACGTGTGTCACCGCTAAGGGGTGCGGCTTTGTCAGGGGATGTCTGTAGATGGGTAAGTATACAGTTTAAATACCGGTATGAAGAGCTGCCGCCACCTGGTCCGGCCGGAACCCTGGGGCCGGAAATGAGTCATAGCTATGTCACCTGGTTGTGTTGTTAGGGTAACAATGCAAACAGACCAGCGCGACCGGAAGTGACGTCGCGCATCATGTGATAGTAACCACGGAGACCAACAACAAACAGGCGATGATGTATATGAATCGCACAGTTTGCTGTAGTCATTGGCAAAAAGTATTTGTACAATACAGAGGGGTGAGAAGGAGCAAGTCCTGTGGCAACCAAGGACTAAGATTGCAGTTTGAATATATAAATACGCTCATTATAGCAACATTAGTAGAACGCACCAGTAGTCATAGTGCTATTAGAGTCATGTATGGGTCAAGATATAGAAGTACAATAAGGTGTACATTTATACATCGATAATGACCAGTATAGAGCGATCACCTAGTAATGAGGTATAGTTTCTTTTGCACAGATGTTGTAGGAATGATTTAACAAGTGCCATATGTCTAACTAGGTAACCCATAAAGGCATATACGGTAATAATAAAATAAGTAACCATATGAAGGAACCTATATAAGTATATCTTTCTTTTTTTTTTTTATAATTCTTTATTTAAAATATTACAAATTTAACTCCAACAAGATATAAACAACTGTACAGTCGTATATTGGTTACATATTCCACACGGACATCTAGTGGAGATTTGTTCGTGGAAGTGTACATTGAACCCATATGCTGAAACAACAAATGATCCTACTCATAGCAGTGGCGAGCCAGTAAAATCCTGGAAAGCCACAATGTTTTTATTTTAACACCAGAAAAGGAAAAATATAAATCATGAGAAAAATGAACAGCGATAGTATGCAATCAAACCATCGAAAATAATTAAAAAACTATTTAATTACTCGTACAGAGAAAAGGAAAGAGAATCATCTAAAAAGAAGACATATATAGAAGCTAGATAGATAGGGAGAATTAGTAGAAGGAGAGTTGCAGTGATCACATCTCATCGCAACAAAAAGAGGAGAAATAAAGAAGATGAGGGGGACTAGGGAGAAAGGGGTGGAGGGCCAAGAAGGGGATGTGAGGAGCCCCCCCAGGCCAGCCAGTCTCCGCCTCCAGTACTCTGTTAAACATATTCCGGTAGTGGATCTCTACCCAACAGTGTACTGTAAAGCTCAGATTGTTGGAAATCCATCCAAGCCATCCATATGGATCCGAATTCGGTTTGGGATTCCCGTATGGAAGATGTCAACTCCTCCATATACATCAATTCGTTAACCCCTCTGAGAAATTGTGGAATAGAAGGTGTCGTGTCCCTCCCCCAGAGCGCTGGTATGCAGGCTCTGGCTGCCATAATGAGGAATTTGAAAAGGGAATTTTTATACGTGATCATGGGAAACCTCGCAATGGTGTAGGAGAATCAAAGCCGGTGTGAGAGGTATTTGAGATAGAAGAAACCTGCCGAATGATGTTCTCCACCTCTAGCCAGAAGGGCCGAATAGCCTCACAGTCCCAGAAGATATGTGAAAGGGTACCCCTATCCCTCCCACATCTCCAACAATCCGTGCTGTGTGCCGGGTACATCGTATTGAGTTTGACCGGTGTTCTGTACCATCGTGACAATAGCTTATAATTGGCCTCCTGATACTTAGAACTGATGGAGGTGCTATGAGCGAGCTGAAACATCCGTGTGATTTGTTCCTCTGAAAAAGTGATATTCAGCTCCCTTTCCCAATGCGAGATGAAGCTTGGCGATCCCTGGTCGTGCAGAGAGCCCAACAAAGCATATAGGAGAGACAATGCATGTCTGAGCGAACCTTGGCTCAGCCACAATGCTTCAAATTGCGTCCTAGGACGATTATAACAAGACCGAGGAGGCAATGATTGCTGGTAATGTCGTAGTTGGAAACATCTCCACCACCCCAACGCAGATGGTTCCTCCCAGGACGACATCTCGTTCAGAGACGGCCATTCCCCGCCACCACCCATCGCCCCCGCCCTATCCCTCCCGGCCTCTATCCATAAAGCAAAGGTTTTGTCAGAGCTGGACGCTGAGAAATTGGGATGGCTTATAATGGGCGTGAGCGGTGAGCAGGGAGGGAAAACGAACGATCCCAAAGGTAGAAAGTTGCAAACCCGAATTGTTGTCCCAATGGTAGTGTGATTCCGAAGAATGGAAGGGGCCGACGCCATCACCCAGGGTAATCTGTCCAGTGGAATTGGGCTAAAGCTTTGTTCTATTTGCACCCAGGTTTTATGCCTGCCGTTCCTGCACCAGTCAAGAATTCTGGACATATGGGCCACTGCATTATAATGTTTAATGTCCGGGAGGCCCATTCCCCCCTTCACCTTTGGTCTGGGGAGAATAGCTTTACCCACCAGGCGGATCTGCCATCCCAGATGAATCTATGCTGAATAGAGGAAATCTGGCGGAAGAATTCTTGGGGAATTTTAATCGGTAGGGTTTGCAGCAGATATAGGATTCTAGGGAGGATGTTCATCTTCAGAATCTGGCATCTGCCAAACCAGGAAAAGGAGGATCTGGCCCACCCCACACAGTCAGCTTCCACTTTTTGTAAGAGCGGGGGGAAATTAATCCAATATAAGTCTTTCAAGTTCTTGGACAGCTTGATTCCCAAGTAGGATATAAAATGATGTGCCTATTTAAAACTGAAAGAAGAACGGAGTACATTGAGGGAGCGGGGCGGCAAATTAATATTTAGCGCTTCAGATTTGCTAAAATTAATTTTAAAATTAGACTGGGTAGCATAGGTTTGGAATTCCCTCATCAAGTTCGGCAAAAGAATATCTTAGTACATATGGCCTTAGGCACCAAGCTTTAAAGTAGTATATGTAAATGTAAAGCATGTGCCAATAGTACCTGGATCAAAGAGAATCATTATGTATTAAGACACCCTATAAAAATAGAGATGATTGATCACCATACATATATTTATTGAGGTTACATATAATAAATGTACTTGCTAACAGTACCACATTGACAGACTCTAAGGCTATGTGCACATCAGTCGTTTTCTGGGCTGCTTTTGGACGTTTTCCGTCGGCGTTTTCCGCTCAGTTTTATGTTAATTTATGTTAATCCTACCCTCGGTTGGATTAACATGCTAGTCAATGGATTTTAGAAAACTCTGTCTACATTACAACGTTTTTCTTCTGGTCGTTTTCAGTCAAAACTGAGTTTTTTCACCGGTTTCCAAAAATAGAGCAAGTGACTTCTTTCCTCCGTTTTTCCACCGGTTTCAGCTGAACAAGTGCACTAAAAACTCAGTTTTAAAACCGCTCAGAAAAAACCGCCGACAAAACGCTGTAAAACCGGGCGGAAAACGAGCAAAAAACGAACAAAACGAGCAAAAAACTAGGACATTGCTGAGCACAGAAAACTCAGTTTCTGCCAGTGTCCTCCGGTTCCCGGTCGGTCTGCAGAAATGCAGAACCGACTGATGTGCACATAGCCTAAAGATCACTTCGTGCTAGGCCACACACTGCTCAAAGACACCATCCCATGATATGAGTCACCAATGCCATGGACCAGTCACCCAGTATCTGCATAGTTGATACAACATTATAGAGCACTCAACGTGACAGCAGGATCCAAAGGGTTAATAGCACCGATCGGATTGCGTATCTGATCGGTGCTGTAAGCCCCACATCTCAGGCTGGCTTCACACCACGGCACAGTCCGGTCCGGGGCTGTGGCTGTGCAAAATGTGTAAAAGTTCATGGGTTGTGAATAGTTTTTCAAGGCACAGTGTACATAGATGCAGGGTATGACCATGTACACATTGGTGGAATGTATTGTTAGATGTGCCCATATCTATACACAGGGTGGGCCATTTATATGGATATACCTAAATAAAGTTGGATCCAAAAAGGCCGCCATGGTCACCACCCATCTGGAAAAGTTTCCCCCTCCCATATACTAATGTGCCACAAACAGGAAGTTGAGAACCGGTTGCAGCTGGATATTCAATCACCACTTGGTTGCCTGGCAACCATTATGACATCACAATGCCCCAAGGTTCTGTTTACCCAGTACACACACACCAGTGTCATTTCTCAGCAGACACCGGAGCAGTGCAGTCTCTGCTGTGTGGCTCCTGCGCAGTGACCTCTCTCGTGTATTATTTCGTTTCCCGTTTATGGATTATTTTGTGGGACTTGTTGTCCTGCGAGTTCTGTGTCTGGTGCAGCGTTGTAACAACCACCATGACCCGGCGGGAGCTGAGGAATCTGATCATTGACAATGATGAATGGATGAATCGGGCAGAAAATCAGAGTAAGTGATGATATGTGTGGGGGATTCAGAACTTTTCTATACATTGTTACTTTACACCCACAAACTTAAATGTGTTTTGTTAGGACTTTCTCCCAACACTGAGTAACAAGTTACACTTCACCTGGTTTTCTAATTATTTGACATATATAAATGTAATAATTGTGATGTGCATTTGTATTCATCCCCCTGAGTCTATTATACATTGTAGGATTCACCTTTCCCTGCAGTTACTGTGGCAAGTCTTTTGGGGGATGTCTCTCCATGGCCGGAGGACGTCCCTCCCCTGGGGCGTAGAGGGCCAACATGTATCAGTAAATTGTATCAGAATGTGTACATGGCATCATATTTACAGTGAGACACAATATACATCCCCTATAGATATGACTGCAGTGACATTACATAGTCACACAGCTTATATCAGCAGAAAATCGTGCGATACCGTATGTATCTAGTCTGATCAGTTTCTAACATCAAAGACTTCATTTAACAGCTTCATATTTCTATGTGATCATCCACTTACAGCTGCATCTCAATGAATTAGAATATCATCAAAACATTCATTTCAGTAATTCAATACATAAAGTGACACACATATATTATATACAGTCATTACACACAGAGGGATCTATTTCAGGTGTTTATTCCTGTTAATGTTGATGATCAATGAAAACCCAAAGGTCATTACCTCAGAAAATTAAAGTAGGGAGGATGAAGGGTTATTAAACACCACACTGCCGTATTCCAGAGGTCCCCAACTCCAGTCCTCAAGGCCCAGCAACGGTCCAGATTTTCATTATTTCCTTAGAAATTTGACAGTTGGTAATTCAGTCTCCTGCACAGGTGGTGATTCCAACTGTCAAATGCCAAGGAAATCCTGAAAACATGCACTGTTGGTGGGCCTTGAGGCCTGGAGTTGGGGACCTCTGCCGTATTCCACCAGACATGAAAAGGTGAATATAATATTGATTTATTAATCAACGCATTTCAGGCCTCCCTGGAACGCCCTGAAACATGACAATATGACATTTATGTGCCCTGAGGAAGGGGCCAGGAAGACTAATAAATCAATATTATGTTCAGGAAGATAAGTGCGTTGGTTCTGCGCTCACTTAAAAATTAAAATAAAGAAAAAAAAAAAAATTTAATAATTGTTTTATACATTATTTTTAAAAAGATATTTAAATGGGAAAAAGATCACCTGATGTCAGGGCGGGTGCAACTATCATTGTGAATGATTTGATTCTGTGCTGTGATTGTGATCCAACTCTAGGATCACTATTAGAGAGTGTAATGTGATTACTATAAAATACTACCCTAAATAACATATATAATCAAGAAATATAGATGGAATATACTGTACCTTCAAAGATGATTGGAAGGTGGAAGTTACAGGTCTTCCACTTTCGTATCCTGTACAAGGAGGTATTTAATTCACCGTATATATACCCTTGTGTGTTATTTCTCAATTCATACTATATATTGGGGTACTGTATCTTATACAGAGTAGTCTTTGTGTTTAGATCGGTTGTAATAATCTCCCTGTGGTACAGAATAAACATTTTTTAAACAATGTAAAAAACCTTTTCCTGTAATTAGAAGTATCGTGGTATACCACAATCCATGTAATATATATTAATATATGGTATATATTGGTATAAATTGAGAAATTAAACTCAAGGTTATATAAGCCAAATATACCCCTCAGATCCTCAGCAAATATTAAAGGGGAACTCCAGTGATAAACCTTTTTAGTACTGTCTCTGCCCTGCTACATGATGAAGCAGAGCTGTACACTGCAGTTCTAGGATCTATAGATCTCTTATAATTCAATAAAATCATATCTGCTCCTCAGCTCTGGCCCCCACCTCAGGGAACCCAGAATCTACAGCCTGAGAGCTTCATTCAGGAGCTGAGAACAGGAGGTGTGTCAGGGGCATGGACCCTGGGTGCTGCAGGGTCAACCTACATTCCAGTGAGGAGTGATGATCAGGGCCGCAGCGTCCATTGGACAATGTGAGGGTTTTGCTCAGGCAGCAAAAAGGCAGGGGAGCGGCGCCCTGCACAGAGCGGCTCCCTGCTTGCTGTCCGCTGTCTGGCTCTCATAAGGCACATGCACAGTAAGCCCCACCAGCGCACTGATAGCACACATCCCCCCCCCCAGCTCATCGCTCCCGCCGCTGGACTGACAGCAGCAACCCATAATCCCCCCCCCCCCCGCTCCTCAGTGTAATGATTTCCCACTGCGCCTAGCCTCACATTACCTGTACATCATACAGCAGAGGATCACAGCATATATTTGTATCTGCTTGGTGACATGATTGCTATTTAAAACCTAGACCCCCTGTCACATAGGATGGTATATGAGGGCCAAATGCATGGGGACACATCCCCTCCCTGTACAGAACTATGAGGGGGCTGGAATGTAGGATGATCCTGCCTGCAGCTCCCAGCATCCACACCCCTGACACACCCCCTCTTCTCAGCAACAGCATGTGACTGTCAGGCTGAACATTCTGGGTTCCCTGAGGTGGGGGCCAGAGCTGAGGAGCAGATATGATTTTATTGATTTATAAGAAGTCTATAGATCTTAGAGCTTCAGTGTATGGCTCTGCTTCATCATGTAGGAGGGCAGGGACTGAACTGAAAAGTTTTCTCACTGGAGTTCCCCTTTAAAACCCAGAAAACCAGCAGAGGGAAAGTGCAACTTAACACAGTACAGTAACCATTTTTTAACAAACAACTGATTTTAATCCTGTTATTAATTTTATAGTTGTATTCAATAATTTTGTTTACTTCCAAATCACCAGAACCTTCCCCCCCTTATACGGTGAATTAAATACTTCCTTGTACTCAAAAGATACGAAAGTGGAAGACCTCCAACTTCCACCTATATTCCATATATATATATATTTCTTCTTGATCATATGTTATTTAGGGTAGTATTTTATAGTAATCACATTACACTCTCTAATAGTGAATCTATAGGGATCAGAATAACAGCACAGAATCATATCATTCACAATGATAGTTGCACCAACATCAGGTGATCTTTTTCCTATTTAAATATTTTAAAAAAATGAGAAAAAAATTATTAAATTTTTTCTTTTTTGTCTTAATTTTTGTTTTTAAGTGAGCGCAGAACTATCGCACTTATCTGCCTTCCTCCTGTAACAAGGTGTGGTTGTAGACCCTGCTGGACACCTGCGGCTCCTTTTAAATTCTTTTCTGTTTAGAAATACTGTAGTTTTTGGAACAAAATTTCCTTTTTTAAAAAATTGTTTTGAAAATTAAAGTGACAAATAATTCACATGTTGAGAGCCAGGGCTTTTTAATTCAATATAATATTCACCCTTTTATGTCTTGTGGAATACGGCAGCGTGGTGTTTAACCCTTCATCCTCCCTACTCTGTACGCACCACGCTGGGGACTGCAGCAGCTGTGATCTGCTTTTATAGTGGTTGTGACTCTCACAACCACACAAGGTGAAGCATCGGATACCTATTTAGGTCATATTGCATCTCTCAGACCCTTCATCCTCCCTACTTTAATTTTCTGAGATACTGACCTTTGGGTTGTCATTAATCATCAACATTAACAGAAATAAACACAAGACATAGATCCCTCTAGGTGTAATGACTCTATATAATACATGTCTTTCACTTCATGTAATGAATTGCTGAAATAAAGTAACTTTTTGATGATATTCCAACTCATTAAGATGCACCTGGATATATCCACCTGCTATTAGTGTTACAGCATAAGATATATATTTAAATGTATTTGTCTATAGAGACAAGGAATCAGTGTATATTGTGGACATGTTTTGACTTTTTTTATTTTACCTCCATTCTAGAATTATATAATGAAATATCTATATAAAATATTTATTCTCTGCCTTCATTCTGAAAGATCCACCCACACCTGTTTTTGTAATCAATAAAGTTTTTCACTTTGAATATATTTTGGACTCATGATGTTTTTTTTCTGCTTCTCTCTCATGTTTGGTATCTGCATCCTCGTAATGACCTGAATAATCATCCTGCGAAGTCAATTTTTCCATATACATACCATTGTAAATAAAAAACTCAAAAAAAACTTTGTGTAATTCCACTTTTTTGCAATTTCAATGCAGTTGGATTTTTTTTTTCATTTTTCAGTCACTATGTGGTAGAATAAATGGTTGCATTCAAAATTACAAATCAGCAATATTGCTGATCCGGCTGGCTAGGCGGTATGGCTCATCCAGATAGCTAGGCGGTATGGCTCATCCGCCTGCTAGGCGGTATGGCTCATCCGGCTGGCTAGGCGTTATGGCTCATCCGGCTGGCTAGGCGGTATGGCTCATCCGGCGGGCTAGGCGGTATGGCTCATCCGGCGGGCTAGGCGGTATGGCTCATCCGGCGGGCTAGGCGGTATGGCTCATCCGGCAGCCTAGGCGGTATGGCTCATCCGGCTGGCTAGGTGGTATGGCTCATCCGGCTGGCTAGGGGTTATGGCTCATCCGGCTGGCTAGGCGGTATGGCTCATCCGGCGGGCTAGGCGGTATGGCTCATCCGGCTGGCTAGGCGGTATGGCTCATCCGGCTGGCTAGGCGGTATGGCTCATCCGGCTGGCTAGGCGGTATGGCTCATCCGGCTGGCTAGGCGGTATGGCTCCACTGGCTGGCTAGGCGGTATGGCTTATCCGGCTGGCTAGGCGGTATGGCTCATCTGGCTGGCTAGGCGGTATGGCTCATCCGCTGGCTAGGCGGTATGGCTCACCGGCTGGCTAGGCGGTATGGCTCATCCGGCTGGCTAGGCGGTAAGGCTCATCCGGCTGGCTAGGCGTATGGCTCATCCGGCTGGCTAGCTGGTATGGCTCATCCGGCTGACTAGGCGGTACGGCTCATCCGGCTGGCTAGGCGGTATGGGTCATCCGGCTGGCTAGGGGATATGGCTCATCCGGCTGGCTGGGCGGTATGGCTCATCCGGCTGGCTAGGGGGTATGGCTGATTCGGCTGGCTAGGCATATTGACCCACCCCAGGGCCGTGGGGTACCCGGTCCCAGGCGTTTGGTTCATGGGGGATGTGCACTGTCCCGTGGCCGTGGTGGTCGCTTAAAAATCGGGGGAAAAATAATAATAAAAATAAGTGTTTTGTGGCGGTATGCATACAGGAGCTGCGGGTCAGACCTCCAGGGTGATGGTAGGTCAGCAAGATGGTTACGCTCCCCATAGGTGGAGCGGGATCCCCGGAGCAGTTGTAGCAGTTTTTAAACAGGGAGGCTGCTGACACATGGCCTTGTCACTTGTCCTTTCACTGCAGCAGTATGTAGCTCATCAAGTGGAGGTAATAAAGTACGCCACACAATTACTTGCAGTTCTTAAGGCACGTTGACAGATAACACAGTCTTTCGGGTTCTTCTCGCCTGGGTAGTCACTAGGGAACCAGGATGCTTCACTCAGAACCCTCGATGGAGTGCTTGTCATTCCCTACCGGTCCCTTCACTGCGCTTCTCACTACCGTGCAAAGCCTCGAGCCAGCTCCCACGGATCTTCGGTGGGGGACTCCCCTTTAGGTCCCCCTGACCCTAGTTCAGTATGCCTTTTTGGGGTGTACGCCGGGTCTTTAGCCGCGGGTGCCTGCAGAGGCCCGGGGCCTCCACTTTAACAGCTCGGGGTTGAACTCCCGCACCGTGTCCCGAGCCGGTTCTCTGTTCAGGACCTGACCCTCCTAGTCGGTATCACCGGGTCCAGAATTGGGCGCACCGTAACGCCTGATGCCCCCAGGGTCCCTTTCCTCTAACAACGACCTCCACCTGCGTCATCCTCTGTCTGTCTCCTCAACTCTCCTCTAACTGCCAACCCACCCATACACATTTCCACTCATGTAACTCCTCCCATGGGACTGGGTCTTCCCTACAGCGAGTTCACCCACGGTCCACTTCTCTGGGGTGTGTATGAATGGGTGTAATGATGTTCTTTTATTTACCATCCCATTTCCCTGGTCACATGAGTACCACACACTTATCTGGGTGCAGTACCCCTCTATGGCGTCCTGGCCAGTGGGGCGCCACAGTATGGCTGATCCGGCTGGTTAGGCGTCTGCCCTATTGAAGAGTCAGTGATTCCACTGTGCAGGCGCCAGTCTTTGGGCATTGCGTGGCTGATGCAAGACTGAAGTAATTAAGGCTTTGACTAGTTGATGGGGTGTTAGTTCCCCCTAATAATCAGTCCACATAGCATGTTATTACACCCCTGTGGGCGTTATAACAAGCTATCCATAGCATTGCACGGATGTGTAACACTCAGGAGGACTGTGGGGAAATATTATCCTATATGGAATGGAATTTGCGCCCTTATACTATATGGAGAACTATTGGGGATGCATTATACTATATTGAGAACTATGGGGATGCATGATACCATATGGAGGAGTATGTGGAGCCTATAAGTATATGGAAAGCTATGTAGGGCGAATATAGTATTTGAATGGATTTGTGGAGGGCATTATACTATTTTGATGGCTATAAGGGAGCCTTTATACTTTTTGGAGGCCTATTTGAGGGTTCTTATGCTGTATGCAAGCAATAATTCAATGTGAATGTTTGCGTGGGGTCCATCATACTGTGTGGAGGGCTGTGTGAGGTCCATCATACTGTGTGGAGGGCCGTGTGAGGTCCATCATACTGTGTGGAGGGCCGTGTGAGGTCCATCATACTGTGTGGAGGGCCGTGTGAGGTCCATCATACTGTGGGGAAGGCTGTGTGAGGTCCATCATACTGTGGGGAGGGCTGTGTGAGGTCCATCATACTGTGTGGAGGGCTGTGTGGGGTCCATCATACTGTATGGAATGCTGTGTGCAGTCCCTCATACTATGTAGAGGGCTGTGTGCTGGCCATGATACTATGTGGAGGGCTGTGTATGATCCATCATACTGTGTGGAGGGCTGTGGGGGGTCCATCATACTGTGTGGAGCGCTGTGTGAGGTCCATCATACTGTGTGGAGGGCTGTGTGGGGTCCATCATACTGTGTGGAGCGCTGTGTGGGGTCCATTATACTGTATGGAGGGCTGTGTGGGGTCCATCATACTGTGTGGAGGGCTGTGTGGGGTCCATCATACTGTGTGGAGGGCTGTGTATGGTCCATCACAGCCATATAATAGCAGCAGGAGTGCCCCCAACAGGCTTCATTCTGCAGATGTTCTTGATAGGTTTACTAGCAAACTACAAAAATAATAATCCTTTCAATAACATGTAATTGGGATAAATCCTTATTTCCTACATTTGTGAACAGTTATCAGAACTTACAGAGCATTAAAGGGGAACTCCAGAAAACTTTTTAGTACTGTTCCTATCCTGCTACATGATGAAGCAGAGCTGTACACTGCATTTCTAGGATCTATAGATCTCTTATAAATCGATAAAATCATATCTGCTCCTCTGTTCTGGCCCCCACCTCAAGGAACCTAAATTCCTATATGGAATGGAATGTGCGCCCCTTAGGCTGGGGTTACACATAAGCCCTCAGTCAGTTTTTGGCTTCAGTTTTGTCATTTTTTTTTTCTAAGTCCAAAAACTGACAGAAAAACGCATTGGGTGTAATAAACACCCTGTGCGTTTTTCTCTGGAGCTCAAAACATTGCCCTGTCCGTTTTTGAGCCAAAAACGCAGTAAACAGCGTTTTTGGCATCAGTTAAAAAACGCATGCGTTTGTATGCGTTTTTTTTAACATGGGGCCCTATGGGAAACGCATGCGCAAACGCATGGCATATATAGCCACTTGCGTTTGCGCATGCGTTTGCGCACATGCGTTTTTTCAGAAAAAAATGACTAAGTCCAAAAACGTACAGGAGTGCAGGAGACACAAAAAGCACCCTATAAAAAACGGATTGGTGATGAAAAGGACTTCCAAAAACGGATTTCTATGTGTAACCCCAGCCTTATACTATATGGAGAACTATTGGGGATGCATTATACTATATTGAGAACTATGGGGATGCATCACAGCATATGGAGGACTATGGATCCATTATACTATATGGAGGACTACGGGAATGCATGATACCATATGGAGGAGTATGTGGAGCCTATAAGTATATGGAAAGCTATGTAGGGCCAATATAAAATTTGAATGGAATTGTGGAGGGCATTATGCTATTTTGATGGCTATAAGGGAGCCTTTATACTTTTTGTAGGCCTATTTGAGGGTTCTTATGCTGTATGCAAGCAATAATTCAATGTGAATGTTTGCGTGGGGTCCATCATACTGTGTGTAGGGCCGTGTGGGGTCCATCATACTGTGTGGAGCGCCGTGTGGGGTCCATCATACTGTGTGGAGCGCCGTGTGGGGTCCATCATACTGTGTGGAGGGCCGTGTGAGGTCCATCATACTGTGTGGAGGGCCGTGTGAGGTCCATCATACTGTGTGGAGGGCCGTGTGAGGTCCATCATACTGTGTGGAGGGCCGTGTGAGGTCCACCATACTGTGTGGAGGGCCGTGTGGGGTCCACCATACTGTGTGGAGGGCCGTGTGAGGTCCATCATACTGTGTGGAGGGCCGAGTGAGGTCCATCATACTGTGTGGAGGGCCGTGTGAGGTCCATCATACTGTGTGGAGGGCCGTGTGGGGTCCATCATACTGTGTGGAGGGCCGTGTGAGGTCCATCATACTGTGTGGAGGGCCGTGTGAGGTCCATCATACTGTGTGGAGCGCTGTGTGAGGTCCATCATACTGTGTGGAGCGCTGTGTGAGGTCCATCATACTGTGTGGAGGGCTGTGTGAGGTCCATCATACTGTGTGGAGGGCCGTGTGAGGTCCATCATACTGTGTGGAGGGCTGTGTGAGGTGAGGTCCATCATACTGTGTGGAGGGCTGTGTGAGGTCCATCATACTGTGTGGAGGGCTGTGTGGGGTCCATCATACTGTGTGGAGCGCTGTGTGGGGTCCATCATGCTGTGTGGAGGGCTGTGTGAGGTCCATCATACTGTGTGGAGGGCTGTGTGGGGTCCATCATACTGTGTGGAGGGCCGTGTGGGGTCCATCATACTGTGTGGAGGGCTGTGTGAGGTCCATCATACTGTGTGGAGGGCCGTGTGAGGTCCATCATACTGTGTGGAGGGCCGTGTGAAGTCCATCATACTGTGTGGAGCGCCGTGTGGGGTCCATCATACTGTGTGGAGCGCTGTGTGGGGTCCATCATACTGTGTGGAGCGCTGTGTGAGGTCCATTATACTGTGTGGAGGGCTGTGTGAGGTCCATCATACTGTGTGGAGGGCTGTGTGAGGTCCATCATACTGTGTGGAGGGCTGTGTGGGGTCCATCATACTGTGTGGAGGGCTGTGTGGGGTCCATCATACTGTGTGGAGCGCTGTGTGGGGTCCATCATACTGTGTGGAGCGCTATGTGGGGTCCATCATACTGTGTGGAGGGCCGTGTGGGGTCCATCATACTGTGTGGAGGGCCGTGTGAGGTCCATCATACTGTGTGGAGGGCTGTGTGAGGTCCATTATACTGTGTGGAGGGCTGTGTGAGGTCCATCATACTGTGTGGAGGGCTGTGTGAGGTCCATCATACTGTGTGGAGGGCTGTGTGAGGTCCATCATACTGTGTGGAACGCTGTGTGCGGTCCCTCATACTATGTAGAGGGCTGTGTGCTGGCCATGATACTGTGTGGAGGGCTGTGTATGGTCCATCATAGCCATATAATAGCAGCAGGAGTGCGCCCAACAGGCTTCATTCTGCAGATGTTCTTGATAGGTTTACTAGCAAACTACAAAAATAATAATCCTTTCAATAACATGTAATTGGGATAAATCCTTATTTCCTACATTTGTGAACAGTTATCAGAACTTACAGGGCATTAAAGGGGAACTCCAGAGAACTCCAGAAAACTTTTTAGTACTGTTCCTACCCTGCTACATGATGAAGCAGAGCTGTACACTGCATTTCTAGGATCTATAGATCTCTTATAAATCGATAAAATCTTATCTGCTCCTTTGTTCTGGCTCCCACCTCAAGGAACCTAAATCCCAAAAAACTGTAACCCCTATCCATTTTATTTTTCTATCCCTTTTCATTGCCGCGCATGGGACCACGGAGCTGGGTCACATCACCGTGACACCCCATAGCCCTGAAAGACGAGAGGGCCCGATTCAGAGTACTCCTGTCCCCGGGGCGTGACAGTGTTCTCTCAGAACGAGTCTTCAGCACTGCTGGTGGTGTCCTGATAGATAAGCGCATCCGGCTGTCCACTGACAGTGTAGATTGTGTAATGTTTATCAAGATGAACAAGTCATGGATCTCCAAAGCCTTTTGCACCCAAGTGTCAGGATGGGGAGAATAGGTGCTGATGTACTTTTCAGTGTGGTGTGTTAAAATCCACATTACACTATTTCACCTATGGGGCAATTGTTGCCACTTTAGTGGTGGTTGTGCCTAATTATTTGAAAAGTGGGGGATTCTTCTTTGCTGTGAGGTGCATTATTGGAGTAGGACTCTCTGAGCATAATACCTGCTCCTGACACTTGTGCACCACTTCCTAAATACCGTAATCAACCTTGAAATGCTGGTCCTATGCTTCTTGCCTTGCTGCCATTGTGCCCCAATACAAAATCTGTAAGATGCATACCACTTTACTGTGGTGTGACACCTTAACTTTTTGAAAAGTGGGGACTCTTGTTAGGGTCACACTTGCGCCATGCATTCACCAAAAGGATGTATTTTTGTTATGTGCAAATGTGTAAAAACAGATGCGTAGACTCCGATGCAAAAAATAGTCTTTTTGTGGACGTTTCGATAAACGGATGCGTTAATTTAACATTGGAGTCTATGGCAAACGCATCTGTCAGTTCAAACTGAGGGTCACACCTCTGAAATCCAGGAGAATTTGAGCCACCTCCCTTCACCACCCGCCACTTTTTTGTTTTTTGCTCTCCTGTTTCTAAGAACTAACAATTTTTTATTTTTCCGTCGATATAGACAATCATTCATTTTACCATATAGTATACAGGCAAATAAGAAAAAATTTCAAGGGCAGTGAAATTGCAAAAAAAACTCCGGTCAGTACGGGTTTGCACTTTTTACGCCATTTTCCATGACCCATAGCGACCTCATTTTTCAGGATCTGGGGCTGTGTGACGACTTATTTTTTGCGTCTTGAGCTGACGTTTCTAATGATACCATTTTTGGGTGGATATGCTTTTTTTATCGCTTGTTATTGCATTTTGTAGCAATGTTATGGCGACCAAAAAGAACATAATATTGGCGTTTGGACCTTTTTTCCGTTACAGTTTACGGCTCTCATTAATTGATTTTATATCTTGATAGATCGGGCGATTTTGAACGCGGCGATACCGAATGTGTATTTTTTTATTTTTACATACTTTTATTTCAAATGGGAAAAAGGGGGGTGATTGAAACTTTTGTGTTTTTTTTTTTTTCATATTTTTAAAAACCTTTTTTTTTATTATTTTACACTGCTACATGGGGTGCCACAACACTACAGTGGCTGATTGCTTGTGACATGTCCAGATGAGCTACAGTACATCGGGATATGGCACAGTTTCACTTTCAGTGGTTGGCAGCGCTTGCCAACCCTTGACAGAAAGCGAATCCTGATTGCTTCTGGGCAGTGGCGTAACTAGAGTCCAAAGGGCCCTGATGTGAAATTTGGACCTGGGCCCCCCCTTCCCCCACACCATCACATTAGTCAGATGTACGGGCCCCATGTAACGTTTCAAATCCTATAAAGACTCACAAATTGACCCCACTCCCCTTCATTGTGTATTAATGTCGCTCATCCTGCTATATATGGCCCTCCTCCTGGAATATGCCCTTATCCTGGTATATATGATCCTCCATTATAGTATAACGCAGCCTCATAGCCCTCCATATAGTAAAATGCAGCCTCATATCCTTCCACATAGAATAATGTAGCCTCATAGCTATCCATTATATAATGCAGCCTGATAACCCGTCATATAATATTATGCAGCCTTATAGCCCTACAGATAATATAATGCAGCCTCATAGCCCTCCATATAATATAATGCAGCATCATAGCTCTCCAGATAATATAATGCAGCTTCACAGCCCTCCAGGTAATATAATGCAGCCTCATGGCCCTCCAGGTAAAATAATGCAGCCTCATAGCTTATCATAAAACACCTGTTATTGTTTGTTTGTTTTTACCAATAATTCACCAATAGGAACTTGCTTGTAAAATAAGTGGCCCCTGTGCAGCTGTACAGGTTGCTCCAATGGTATGTCTGCCCTTGGTGCTGTCCAAGGTTACGGAGGCATGCTGTGGGGAACTGCACTGGCCCAAGGGAATGTGTGGCAATGATGTAATGTATAGAATAGAGCAAGGCAGACGTCTCACTGAACCTTGTGCACTGAGCTCACACTGCCATGTGGGTGACACTAGTAGATGGCACATGGAGGGTGGCACACTGAACACCAATGTCATATACTATCATACATGTTGTGCAGGTGACCTTTGAGCCTGTCATTAGTGCTAGTGTGGGTGACCTTGGTGAGGCAGCTTGGGTCACACTGCCAGACCACACTAACCCTGCTGGCAATGGAAGCTGGCGAGGGTAGCTGCCCACTGTGTGATAGGACAGTCCATCCCCCACAGCTGTGTAGTGTGGCATATGTCACCATGAAGGGGGTCACATTCTGCCTGCACCCACATGCTGAGGTCACCCCGCGGCCCCATAGAGTGGCTATGTATAGAAATAGCTGCCTCTATTTATAGGCACCAGGCCGAGTGTGTGCCCATTGTGTCACCCAGGGCCAGGCACTGCCAGCCTGCCCTGCATGTGTAGTACTGTACACCCACAAATCACAGCGCCCCACTCCTGACACCACCCCCCCCTCTGTGTACGGCACACATGTGGGCGCCCAGAAGGACACACTGAGGAGAAGGGTCACCCCGGGCCGTCTACAGCACTGCACCCACCTGAAGTGCAGCACAGGCCGGAAAACTCACCGGATACACCTGGTGAGCTCTTGCTCACTGCTCCCGCCGGCAGCTGCGTCCTGCCTGTGATGAGGTCACATGAAGTCATCACAGCGCAGCAGCAGCGGCCGCGGGAGATTTAAAACTGCAGCGCCTGCCAGTCCTCCGGCAGCCATAATCAGCCGCCTGGGGACCCGCCAGTCAGAGCTTTGTGCAGTGACATGGATGTGCGTCCTCCTGGACGCACATCCATGTAAAGCTAGCACAGCGGTCGCAGGGGTCGGCTCAGGGCCCCCTGTATCTCTGGACCCGGTCTCACTTGCGACCCCTGTGACCGTGGATAGTACGCCACTGATGGGGCCCTTTTAAGTCCACTAACTCATCAAAATGCACAATTCTACCTGCTTCAGTGGTGGAAATGGGCCCTCCACATCTCTTGGGCCCCTGTGTTCCTGCACAAATAATATGTTCCACCTCTGGTGCTGGAAACCCGTGATCTCCTAACACAGGCTCCACTACCGTTCACTGCTCTCCCTGCTGCTGGAAATGCCAAAATGCTGATGGACCCTGTTATAAATTGAAAGTTTATTCCCATTTTCATAGATGGATGTTATCCGATACTAAATATAAAAAGTATTTTTGAAATTTACACATTAAAATCTGCAGCTGTTCTGAGATATTAACTCTTTCCTCGTTGCCTAGGAGACCGACACCCTGCTGTCTAGTTGTAAGGATCAATCGGCTGCTGGGTGGGATTACGAGGTCACAGCAGGCTGCAGTGATCCTGTGCACCCTCTTCTATCTAGCAGCGGTGGTCGGTCTCCAAGGCAACGAGCTGTAAACAAAAGAAGAGTGTTAATATCTGAAGAACGGATGAAAGTTTTAATAAGCAGTAAATTGCAAAAATGCTTGTTTATACAAGATTTATCCGATATTACCCAACATATATTATCAGTACAGTGTGCTGGGGTCACTTACTGGGGTTGTGGAGCCAAGTGATACCATCCAACCATCTCTGTGACAAATATAGCTCTGCTACGTCACTGTGTTCTATCAGCTCTGCAATAGTCTCTGTGACAAACACAGCTCTGCTATGTCACCGAATCATATCTACCAGCCCTGCTGTCACTGTTCTATCAGCTCTGCAATAGACTCTGTAACAAACTTAGCTCTGCTATGTCACTGACTTTACTCTGCTACATCTGCATCCGACAGATGCAACAAACACTACAACTCCCAGCATGACCTGGCACCCAAATGATGCCATAGACCCACCTGGGACTCAAACAGAGGATGTCAAAGCATGCTGGGAGTTGTAGTTCTGCATCTGCCAGGTGTTGCATGGCATCGCGACCCCAGCACACTGTACACAATATACTCCTCCGTGTATGAGCATTAGATACCATTCCCCCACAGTGGACAGAGTCTGCAGATGATCATTACCCGCCTGTATAATGGAGACGTCACTGCCCGGGAGAGAACCACACGATACAGGAAGTGCAGGAGACACCGGCCATAGCAACCGTTACCATGCAGGGCAAGCGTTACGGCTCCACCAATCAAGAAAGCCGATACATATCAGGCTGGGGACCGCCAGCCAATAAGCGAACGGTTGTTATTATGAGGGCTGAAAGCGGGAATTTTTTTTTCAACCGAGCTTTATTGATACAATCATTGACAGAGTTTACAGATAAACGGCTCCAGCCAGTTCAGTTCTCCTCATGTGCAGGAAAGAAGCTGAGGTAAATAGTAATGGCTGCACAGCTAGGAGAGGGGTGTGACAGAAGGGTCTTGGCTGTTCTATTCAGGTGAACAGAAATGATTCAGTAACACAAAATGTTCACCCCCATAAGGCCTTAGTCACACAATGGCCGCCAGAGTGTTCAGGTGACCACACATCTAATGGGAACGGCTTCATTATGTCTGAAAACTCAGCCCAGCTCTGCTGTGTCACTGTTATATCTACCAGCTCTGCTATAGACTCTGACAAACACAGCTCTGCTATGACACTGTCATATCTACCAGCTCTGCAATAGACTCTGTGACAAACACAGCTCTGCTATGTCACTGAATCATCTACCAGCTCTGCTATAGGCTCTGAGAAACACAGCATAGCAGTGGCGTAACTACTGTCCCCCGATGCAAGATGCACCCCGGGGCCCCTTTGGTGAGGAGCGAGGGGGGTGCTAGTGGTGCCGGCAGGTGAGAAGCGGGGGAGGGGGGGGGGGGTCGCCGGCGCGATTACCTGCTCTGCCTACCGGCTTGTGGAGCCTTGAGGGGGCGGGCACTGCTGCGCGGCTGCAAGTAATGTCTTCTGTCACTTCCAAAAATATAGTAAAGATGGGCTCACTGTTTTTTGTCCACGGGTGCTGCCAGAAAAATGTGCATATAACGAAAAGATATATCTGGGCACACCTCAATTTCTCATGAAAAAATGCGGATCACACAACGTGTCAAAGGTCAAGTGTTGTTTGTTTTTTTATTGAAACACCATGTCCAAACACCAAATATCACCAACGTTTTGGCCTCTTACATAGGCCTTTATCAAGGTTTCTGATTATACAAAAATAAACAAGTAATATGTATTAGCATCATACATCATATAACAGACATAATTGTTGACCAGATTGGGACTAGTGCCCGTGCGAAGTTTATGGTGGACTGTGGTCTGTGGCAATGTGAAAACACTTATTCCCCATTCCTATCTTGATTTGAGTTTTTTATACCCACAAATTTTCCATGACCATCGGGCACTCCCGTCTTCATATAATTACACTCGGTTTCACATTGCCACAGACCACAGTCCACCATAAACTTCGCACGGGCACTAGTCCCAATCTGGTCAACAATTATGTCTGTTATATGATGTATGATGCTAATACATATTACTTGTTTATTTTTGTATAAATAGAAACCTTGATAAAGGCTTGTAAGAGGCCGAAACGTTGGTGATATTTGGTGTTTGGACATGGTGTGGCAATAAAAAAACAAACAACACTTAACCTTTGACACGTTCATCAGAAATTGAGGTGTGCCCAGATATATCTTTTCGTTCTGTCACTTCCAGTCCTCCCTCTGATCCTCTTCCGGCGCTATCGCGGTCGCGGCAGGCGGCCGTTGGCACACAGCGGGCTCCTCTGGGGGCGGGCCCGGTCTCAGCCGCAACCGCGGTAGTTATGCCACTGCTTCTGAGGTCACACCAGGATCAGGGGCTATCAGGTACTGAACAAAGATCGTGGGATATCTGAAGTTGGCGGGGAACAGCGCAATCCCCGCCGTGGCAAAGGGTTAATAGCACCGATCGGATTGCGTATCTGATCGGTGCTGTAAGCCCCACATCTCAGGCTGGCTTCACACCACGGCACGGTCCGGTCCGGGGCTGTCAGGCATGAACCTGACAGCCTTGGACCGGATCGAATAAACAAGAAAAGGACGTGGCATAAAGATACGGGAGCACACAAGTATAAAGTGAAAAATGTACAAGTAGTTTATTTACACATATACAGACAAATACATATTAAAACAAATTAATACCACAATCAAGGGTTCCCGTACAGAGTATATTAAGCCAATAGTGCTTATGACAAACCAATACCTCACCCAATGGGTATACTATATTGTCAAGTAACACAGCGCTGTATGACAATAGATCAAGGTGCAGTAATCATTCTCAAAACATGAAAAGGAAACACAATCATGTTAGCAAGACATATCAGGATGGCAGCTGGATGTAACCACCCGTAAGAGGCTACAGTACATGTACACAGGGAACTGCCTGCAACCAAGTAGAGGTGAAGGATAATATAATTCTCATATCAGTCGCAGATAGCAGCAATATTATATAAATATATAGTAACTATAAGCCCACAAAGATGTAAGAGAATAATCTTGCACCACATATGTTTAGATACATAATACGTAGCAGTTAAATAACCTATATACAATACCAGTGTACACATTCAGCACAAAGTCCCAGGCCTGGGAATAAATACACGATATAGAACCCCTATACCATTGTAGAGATAACTAGAAATAGGTTTAGGGTAACATTGCAATAACAGGCATCACATCACTACATGGTCCACTGTATGGCATCATCTAATGGCTGATGTAGATCAACCAGTAATAACAGGTAATTAGTAGTAACTAATACATATGGGATGATGTGCACGCTAGACAAATATACAAAGGCACTGTAAGTGCAAGCTATGATGTTAAATAGTAACCTTGCAGCAATTGCTGGTGTAGAAAATAATGCACAAATGAGTGACAACTGTCACAGCAAAGTCTCAAGAGTTGCTGCAGAACTTTGTGCACATCCTAGTTACGTATAGTAATGGTTATAAGATGGCACAAGATCATGGAGGTAAATTCTATGGTCATATGAAATGACCACCATGAATCAAAGTAGAGTTTAAAATGCCCATAAGTGAGGGGTAATAGAAACAATATCTAAAAAGATGTGGTCACTGGTGACCAAGGTTACCATACAGGTGTGAGGAGCGGGTATAAAGTCACGGATAACACGGGAACACCAGACAGCCCTTCCCAACGCGTGTCGCCGCTAAGGGGCGCGGCTTCGTCAGGGGATGTCTGTAGATGGGTAAGTATACAGTTTAAATACCGGTATGAAGAGCCGCCTCCACCTGGTCCGGCTGGAACCCAGGGGCCGAAAATGAGTCATAGCTATGTCACATGGTTGCGTTGTTAGGGTAACAATGCAAACAGACCAGCGCGACCGGAAGTGACGTCACGCATCATGTGATAGTAACCACGGAGACCAACAACAAACAGGTGATGATGTATATGAATCACACAGTTTGCTGTAGTCATTGGCAAAAAGTATCTGTACAATACAGAGGGGTGAGAAGGAGCAAGTCCTGTGGCAACCAAGGACTAAGATTGCAGTTTGAATATATAAGTAAGCTCATTATAGCAACATTAGTAGAACGCACCAGTAGTCATAGTGCTATTAGAGTCATGTATGGGTCAAGATATAGAAGTACAATAAGGTGTACATTTATACATCGATAATGACCAGTATAGAGCGATCATCTAGTAATGAGGTATAGCTTCTTTGGCACAGATGCTGTAGGAATGATTTAACAAGTGCCATATTGTCTAAACTAGGTAACCCATAAAGGCATATAATAATAAATTAAGTAACCATTAGATATGAAGGAACCTATATAAGTATATCTTTCTACATATGGCCCTAGGCACCAAGCTTTAAAGTAGTATATGTAAATGTAAAGCATGTGCCAATAGTACCTGGATCAAAGAGAATCATTATGTATTAAGACACCCTATAAAAATAGAGATGATTGATCACCATACATATATTTATTGAGGTTACATATAATAATAAATGTACTTGCTAACAGTACCACATTGACAGACTCTAAAGATCACTTCGTGCTAGGCCACACACTGCTCAAAGACACCATCCCATGATATGAGTCACCAATGCTATGGACCAGTCACCCAGTATCTGCATAGTTGATACAAAATTATAGAGCACTCAACGTGACAGCGGGATCCAAAGGGTTAATAGCACCGATCGGATTGCGTATCTGATCGGTGCTGTAAGCCCCACATCTCAGGCTGGCTTCACAACACGGCACAGTTCGGTCCGGGGCTGTCAGGCATGAACCTGACAGCCCCGAACCGGATCAGCACACAAAACCGGAGGGTCAAATGTGCCCTCCGGTCCTGTGTGCAGCCAGATGCAGCTGCAGCTGCTAATGATTCAGGACCGCGGGAGCTAGCCGTGGTTCTGAACTCACAGCGGCGTGTAGCCGCCGGTGTCCGGTTCCCGGATCCTCCTGGACCGGGGCAATCTGGCCCCATAGGCTCCCATGTTTGGGAGCGCCGGATTGCCTCAAATCCAGGAGGATCCAGGAGAATCCAGGCGAATCCGGGATACAGGTTTTTGGGCAGATTTTTCTCCCCGGACACAAACGTTGCAACGTTTTTGTGTCCAGTGAGAATAATCCGAATTCTCCCGGATTCATCCGGAGAGATGGAAACCAAATGGCAGAGAGCTGCCATCCCGCTCCATCTGGCCCCATAGGCTACTATGGGGTCAAAAACTGGTCCGGGTCTGTCTGGTTTACACCGGACAGCCCCAGACCGGACTGCGCCGTGGTGTGAAGCCAGCCTCAGCTGATCAAATCAGCTGAGATGTCGAGTGAACGTTTTGAGCTCCGTGCCGGAGCTCACATCAAATGCGGGCACCCGACCCATGACGTACATGTATGTCATGGGTCGGGTTGGGGTTAAAGTGATTTTAAAGAGTGTACAGGTTGGCACAGACAGTCTCATGCACCCATAACACACTATGACACTGTTTGTACTGTAGGTAGATGGTTGTCCCTTTTCCTGGGGACTGGCAGGAATATGAGCAGTTTGGCAGCTTTAGAGCCCCTGTTAAGGTGTTTTCTAGAACCTTTATTTTGCCTACTGTTGATTTCAATGGTATTCGGAAAACTTGGTGAATGTTCGTTGACTTATTCTGTGAACACTCCACATTCTGTGAACAAATCCAAATTCGAACAGCGTGGTGTTCACTCATCTCTACTCCTCTACAGGTCACCTCTAGCCCTACTGTAAATTCCCAAATCCTCGGTAATTACCATTGACTCAGGAGGGAAGAATTACAATCCAAGTCACAATTATCACATTTATAGCTTGAAAATGTTTAGAAATTAGTATTATTATTCATTTATAGAGCACCATTGATTCCATGGTGCTGGACATGAGAAAGGGGCTACATACAAACAAGTTAGAAATCCAGGTATCATTTCACCAACCTTGTACTTTGTGTCGTCATTTCACACAAAATCCCAATAAAATAACATTTAAGTTTGTGGTTGTACAAAATGTGTAAAAGTTCATGGGTTGTGAATAGTTTTTCAAGGAAAGTGTATATAGATGCAGGGTATGACCATGTACACATTGGTGGAATGTATTGTTAGATGTGCCCATATCTATACACAGGGTGGGCCATTTATATGGATATACCTAAATAAAGTTGGATCCAAAATGGCCGCCATGGTCCCCACCCATCTGGAAAAGTTTTCCCCCTCCCATATACTAATGTGCCACAAACAGGAAGTTGATATCGCCAACCATTCCCATTTTATCTAGGCGTGTCCATATAGATAGCCCACCCTGTACCCAGAGTTTGTTGTCCTTGTAGACATTCAGAGGGTCCAACTGTAAACATCAGGGACATAGAGAACCGGTTGCAGCTGGATATTCAGTCACCACTTGGTTGCCTGGCAACCATTATGACATCACAATGCCCCAAGGTTCTGTTTACCCAGTACACACACACCAGTGTCATTTCTCAGCAGACACCGGAGCAGTGCAGTCTCTGCTGTGTGGCTCTGCGCAGTGACCTCTCTCGTGTATTATTTCGTTTCCCGTTTATGGATTATTTTGTGGGACTTGTTGTCCTGCGAGTTCTGAGTCTGGTGCAGCGTTGTAACAACCACCATGACCCGGCGGGAGCTGAGGAATCTGATCATTGACAATGATGAATGGATGAATCGGGCAGAAAATCAGAGTAAGTGATGATATGTGTGGGGGATTCAGAACTTTTCTATACATTTTTACTTTACACCCACAAACTTAAATGTGTTTTGTTAGGACTTTCTCCCAACACTGAGTAACAAGTTACACTTCACCTGGTTTTCTAATTATTTCACATATATAAATGTAATAATTGTGATGTGCATTTGTATTCATCCCCATGAGTCTATTATACATTGTAGGATTCACCTTTCCCTGCAGTTACTGTGGCAAGTCTTTTGGGGGATGTCTCTCCATGGCGGGAGGACGTCCCTCCCCTGGGGCGTAGAGGGCCAACATGTATCAGTAAATTGTATCAGAATGTGTACATGGCATCATATTTACAGTGAGACACAATATACATCCCCTATAGATATGACTGCAGTGACATTACATGTCACACAGGTTATATCAGCAGAAAATCTTGTGATACCGTATGTATCTAGTTGATCAGTTTCTAACATCAAAGACTTCATTTAACAGCTTCATATTTCTATGTGATCATCCACTTACAGCTGCATCTCAATGAATTAGAATATCATCAAAATGTTCATTTCAGTAATTCAATATATAAAGTGACACACATATATTATATACAGTCATTACACACAGAGGGATCTATTTCAGGTGTTTAATTTGTTAATGTTGATGATTAATGAAAGCCCAAAGGTCATTATCTCAGAAAATTAAAGTAGGGAGGATGAAGGGTTATTAAACACCACACTGCCGTATTCCACCAGACATGAAAAGGTGAATATAATATTGATTTATTAGTCAACGCATTTCAGGACTCCCTGGAACGCCCTGAAACATGGCAATATGACATTTATGTGTCCTGAGGAAGGGGCCAGGAAGACTAATAAATCAATATTATGTTCAGGAAGATAAGTGCGTTGGTTCTGCGCTCACTTAAAAATGAAAATAAAGAAAACATTTTTTTTTAAAAATTAATAATTTTTTTATACATTATTTTTAAAAAGATATTTAAATAGGAAAAAGATCACCTGATGTCAGGGCGGATGCAACTATCATTGTGAAAGATTTGATTCTGTGCTGTTATTGTGATCCAACTTAGGATCACTATTAGAGGTGTAATGTGATTACTATAATATACTACCCTAAATAACATATGATCAAGAAATATAGATGGAATATACTGTACCTTCAAAGATGATTGGAAGGTGGAAGTTACAGGTCTTCCACTTTCGTACCTGTACAAGGAGGTATTTCATTCACCGTATATATACCCTTGTGTGTCATTTCTCAATTCATACTATATATTGGGGTACTGTATCTTATACTAGAGTAGTTTTTGTGTTTAGATCGGTTGTAATAATCTCCCTGTGGTACAGAATAAAATTTTTTAAATAATGTAAAAAACCTTTTCCTGTAATGAGAAGTATTGTGGTATACCACAATCCATCTAATATATGGTATATATTGGTATAAATTGAGAAATTACGCTCAAGGTTATATAAACCAACTATACCCCTCAGATCCTCAGCAATTATTAAAGGGGAACTCCAGGGTGGTCCCTGTGGTGTGTGTCCTTTTGGGGGGGAGGGGTGTCTCTGTGGTGTTTGTCCATCCCTATGGGGTGTGTGTGTTCCTGTGGGGGGAGGGGTGTGTCTCTGTGTCCCTGTGGTGTGTGTGTCCTGTGGGTTGAGTGCATGTGTCCCTATAGGGTGTGTATGTGTGTGTCCCTGTGGGGGGGGGGGTGTCTGTGTGGTGTGTGTCTCTTTGTGGTGTGTGTGTTTGGGTGCGTGGTGAGTATCCAATGTTGGAACTCCACCTTAGCTGTTACTCTTCGTGTGCATGTGGTGTGTATACATGTCCCCGTGCGTGGTAAATATACCATGTCAGGGCCCCACCTTAGTGACTATATGCTGGTATATGCTGTTAGTCTTTGCGCTGTCATTAAGCCCCTCTCATTCACAACTGTCAACTGGTAACTGTCACTTTCTCTCCATTATGTAGATAGGGCCAAAATTGTTTGGTGAATTGGAATGTGCAGGGTTAAAATTTTGCCTTACAACATAGCCTATGACGCTACCAGGGTCCAGACGTGTGACTGTGCAAAATTTTGTGGCTGTAGTTGCGTCGGCGTAGATGCCAATCCTGGATATACACACATACACACATTCACTTTATATTTAGATTTATATAATTATGTTTACTTCCTAATCACCAGAACCTTCCCTCCCTTTATATGTGAATCAAAACTCCTTAATATAAAAGATACGAACGTGGAAGCATCCAACTATCACCTATATTCCCTATACCGTATTATATTTCTTCTTGATCATATGTTATTTAGGTAGTATTCATAGTACCGAGATAACCGTGTAATAAGCCGACTTTTTCAGCCAAAGAATTGGGCTTGAAAAGTCCCCCCCTAAAACTTATACACGTAGTCATATACTTTTCTGTGAAGTGTGGGCTTTGTCGGAGCAGGAGGATGCAGGAGGAAGCTGGAGGAGGTGGGGCAAGGCTGTAATATTAGCGGCTCGTATGTGGACCGCTCATAAACTTATTCATTGATATGCACTGCTATCCAACCCTCTATCATGGGTGGGAGCAGGGCATACCATTACATGCTCCAACCAATATGGCGCCCCAATCCACAGTAAAATCCCCTCATGCTGCCAACTGACCAGTGTAAAACTTATTAATGTATATTGCCCACCGCTTCTATGCATCCTCTCTCCCTCTGTCGGTTGGACCGCCCGGTGAACATCTGAAGTGAGCCCCGGTACATGACAAGCAGAAGGAGGGTAGATGCACAGCCAGGATCGAGGGTGAGAGCAATAACACTATTTATTTTACAGTAGAGCAGCAGCAGCATTGCTGGAGGCCTTACTTTGCTGAGAGCTGATAACCAGGGCTGCTGGAGCTGTATACCAGGCTGCTGGGAGCTGTATACCAGGGCTGCTGTGAGCTGTATACCAGAGGTGCTAGAGTATGTATACACAGCTGCGAGCTGTATACAGGGTGCTGGGAGTGTTACATCAGGTGCTGAGACTGTATTAAACAGATGCTGTGAGCTTATACAGGCTTTTGGGAGCTGTAACCAGGTGTGCTAAGCTGTACTTACCAGGGCTGCTGGGAGCTGTACACCAGGGTGCTGGAGCTGTTATAACAGGGCTGCTGGGAGCTGTATAACAGGGCTGCTGGAAGCTGTATACCAGGTGTGGAGCTGTATACAGGTGCTGGAGAGCTGTTTACCAGAGTGCTGAGAGCTGTCACCAGGGCTGTGGGAGTCTGTACACCGGGTGCTGAGAGCTGTACACCAGGTGCTTCGAGAGCTGTACACCTGGTGCTGTGGAGCTGGTATACCAGGCGCTGCTGGGAGCTGTATACCAGAGGCTGAGGAGCTGTATACCAGGGCTGCTGGGAGCTGTCACCAGGGGTGCTGAGCGTGTACACAGGGTCGCTGAAATGTAACAGGGCTGATGAGAGGTGTCACCAGGCTGCTTGGGCAGCTGTACACCAGGGCTGTGGGAGCTGTACACCAGGGTGTCGGAAGTGTACACGGCTGCTGGGAGCTGTGAACCAGGGCGCCTGAGAGCTGTATACCAGGGCTACTGGGAGTGTATACCAGGGGGGGTGAGGTTACAGTGTGGGGGAGGCGGTATACAAGGGTGCTGGGGCGGTACACCGGGTGCTGGAACTGTTACACAGGGTGCTGGAGCTGTACACCAGGGCTGCTGGGAGCTGTACACCAGGGCTGCTGGGAGCTGTACACCAGGGCTGCTGGGAGCTGTACACCAGGGCTGCTGGGAGCTGTACACCAGGGGTGCTGGGACTGTATACCAGGGTGCTGGGAGCTGTATACCAGGGCTGCTGGGAGCTGTACACCAGGGGTGCTGGGAGCTGTACACCAGGGCTGCTGGGAGCTGTACACCAGGGCTGCTGGGAGCTGTACACCAGGGGTGCTGGGAGCTGTACACCAGGGGTGCTGGGAGCTGTACACCAGGGCTGCTGGGAGCTGTACACCAGGGCTGCTGGGAGCTGTACACCAGGGCTGCTGGGAGCTGTACACCAGGGGTGCTGGGAGCTGTACACCAGGGGTGCTGGGAGCTGTACACCAGGGCTGCTGGGAGCTGTACACCAGGGGTGCTGGGAGCTGTACACCAGGGGTGCTGGGAGCTGTATACCAGGGGTGCTGGGAGCTGTATACCAGGGTGCTGGGAGCTGTATACCAGGGGTGCTGGGAGCTGTATACCAGGGGTGCTGAGAGCTGTATACCAGGGCTGCTGGGAGCTGTATACCAGGGCTGCTGGGAGCTGTATACCAGGGCTGCTGGGAGCTGTATACCAGGGCTGCTGGGAGCTGTATACCAGGGGTGCTGGGAGCTGTATACCAGGGGTGCTGGGAGCTGTTATACCAGGGCTGCTGTGGAGATGTATACCAGGGCTGCTGGGAGATGTATACCAGGGCTGCTGGGAGATGTATACCAGGGCTGCTGGGAGCTGTATACCAGGGCTGCTGGGAGCTGTATACCAGGCTGCTGGGGGCTGTATACCAGGGTGCTGGAGTCCACCTCGGCTTATACACGAGTCAATAAGTTTTCCCAGTTTTTGGGGGCAAAAGTAGGGGGTCGGCTTATACACGGGTCGGCTTATACACGAGTATATACGGTAATCACATTACACTCTCTAATAGTGAATCTATAGGGATCAGAATAACAGCACAGAATCAAATCATTCACAATGATAGTTGCACCAACATCAGGTGATCTTTTTCCTATTTAAATTTTTTTTTAAAAATGATAAAAAAAATTATTAAATGTTTTTTTTTTGTCTTAATTTTTGTTTTTAAGTGAGCGCAGAACTATCGCACTTATCTGCCTTCCTCCTGTAACAAGGTGTGGATGCAGACCCTGCTGGATACTTGCGGCTCCTTTTAAATGCTTTTCTGTTTAGAAATAGGAAATTTTGTTCCAAAATCTTTTTTTAAAATTGTTTTGAAAATTAAAGTGACAAATAATTCACATGGTGAGAGCCAGGGCTTTTTAATTCAATATAATATTCACCCTTTTATGTCTTGTGGAATACAACAGCGCGGTGTTTAACCCTTCATTCTCCCTACCCTATATGCACCACGCTGGGGACTGTAGCAGCCGTGATTTGCTTTTATAGTGGTTGTGACTTTCACAACCAGACAAGGTGAAGCCTCTGATACCTATTTAGGACATATTTCATCTATTTCTGAGATAATGACCTTTGGGTTGTCATTAATCATCAACATTAACATAAATAAACACAAGACATAGATCCCTCTGTGTGTAATGACTCTATATAATATATGTCTTTCACTTCATGTATTGAATTGCTGAAATAAAGTAACTTTTTGATGATATTACAACTCATTAAGATGCACCTGGATATATCCATCTGCTATTAGTGTTACAGCATAAGATATATATTTAAATGTATTTGTCTATAAAGACAACAAATCATTGTATATTGTGGACATATTTTTATTTTACCTCCATTCTAGAAATATATAATGAAATATCTATATAAAATGTTTATTCTATGCCTCCATTCTGAAAGATCCACCCACACCTGTTTTTGTAATCAATAAAGTTTTTCACTTTGAATATATTTTGGACTCATGATGTTTTTTTTCTGCTTCTTTCTCATGTTTGGTATCTGCGTCCTCGTACTGACCTGAATAACCATCCTATGAAGTCAATTTTACCATATACATACCATTGTAAATAAAAAACTCAAAAAAACCTTTGTGGAATTCCACTTTTTTGCAATTTCAATTTTTTTCCCCATTTTTCAGTCACTATGTGGTAGAATAAATGGTTGCATTCAAAATTACAAATCAGCAATATTGCTGATCCGGATGGCTAGGCGGTAAGGCTGTGACAGCTGGCTAGGCAGTATTCACCCACCCCAGGACCGTGGGGTACCCGGTCACGGGCGTTTGGTTCACAGGGGATGTGCCCTGTACCGTGGCCATGGTGGTCGCTTAAAAATCGGGGGAAAAATAATAATAAAAATAAAAGTGTTTTGTGGCGGTATGCATATGTGGCGCCCCACTATGTAGGTGCCACAGAGGGGTACTGCACCCATAAAAGAGGTGTAGTCACCCCAGCTGCAAGTGGATTTCAGGATGATAGGCGGAACCCTAAACCCACACCCCACACTAGATCACACAGTGGGAGGGAGTGCAAAACCACCTCTAGGGGGAGGAGTTAGAGAGTTGGAGTTGATGTTGGAGAGAGTGAGGCGGAGGGAGCAAGGAGGGTCTTTCGGCTGAGGGTACCGTCACAACAAACTTTGTAAATAGTCCCCTGTAAATATAACCCCTTTTCAAAAAGATCAGTCCCTCAGGACACGGGATCAGGCGCGGCCACCACTCCCCGTGACCACAGGAACGCATCTGTGGGGCCTGATACCTGAGTACCCCAAAGAATGAGGGGCGACACACATACAGGAACTGCGGGTCAGACCTCCAGGGTGATGGTAGGTCAGCAAGATGGTTACGCTCCCCATAGGTGGAGCAGGATCCCCGGGGCAGTTGTAGCAGTTTTTACACAGGGAGGCTGCTGACACATGGCCTTGTCACTTGTCCTTTCACTGCAGCAGTATGCGGCTCATCAAGTAGAGGTAATAAAGTACGCCACACAAGTCTTTAACTCTGATGGGGTTTACTTGCAGTTCTTAAGGCACGTTGACAGATTACCCAGGAGAGAAAGACCCGAAAGACTGTGTTATCACTAGGGAACCAGCATGCTTCACTCAGAACCCTTGGTGGTGTGCCTGCCATTCCCTACCAGTCCCTTCACTGCGCTATCTTCTCACTACCGTGCAGAGCCTCAAGCCAGCTGCCACGGATCTTCGGTGGAGGACTCCCCTTTAGGTCCCCCTGACCCTAGTTCAGTATGCCTTTTCGAGGTGTATGCCGTGTCTTTGGTCGCGGCTGCCTGCAGAAGCCCGGGGCCTCCAGTTTAACGGCTCTGGGTTGAACTCCCGCACCGTGTCCAGAGCTGGTTCTCTGTTCAGGACCTGACCCTCCTGGTCGGTATCACCGGGTCCAGATTTGGGCGCACCGTAACGCCTGATGCCCCTAGGGTCCCTTTCCTCTGACTCCTGCATCGTCCTCTGTCTGTCTCCTCAACTCTCCTCTAACTGCCAACCCAATATACCACAGGATTTACTCTTTTTCGATAGTTTTATTACGTATTAAAATGTCCTGTGTGGACTTGTTTCACAGTGTTCAGTGTAAAGATACAAATTACATATAACCCTCCCCCACACCCAAAGAAAAACACAATATCTATTGTATTGTGGGAGAAATGGTGATCCCATAAATGTTACCCACACAGTACTGGTGTCACACTTAATCCCTATTGGATTGTCTGGATACAGAGTCTCCAGACTTTGAGCCAAATAGGTATTATTGGTCCGTCTGTCACCCTTAGTCACTGTTGGTTTATATCACATGCGGAGTCCCCTAATTTGTGAGTATATGAGGTCAAGTCTCCAAGTGATCAATAAACATCTATTATCATTCATTTAACATCCCCTTTATACAATAGACGATGTATAAACATATATGACCACAGGTTGTGGTCTTTTTCGCTCGACGCGTTTCGCCTTTCTTGTTACTTAAAGGCTCTTCAGGGGCTTATGCATTAGGCTATATGGTAAAATACATCAAATGATGAACAGGTTCCTTATGATGTTCGGGTCGCCCGTATTGTGAATTCTGGTCCCAGGTTACTTCCTTTGTCTCCAATGGAGTGGTATGGCTTTTGACTGTTGATCATATATATGTCTGTGATAGTCTCACACCCACAAGGGGTCCTTTCTGTGGACAGTAGGAAAAAAAAGACCAATTTTGTCATATTGTGTAGAGTATCACCCCCGTATATTAATTATGAAAATAATATGGACGGGTTTACACAGAAACCGCCACCAGTGAGAAAAAGCGATGTTGGTTATATTCATCTATATAAAAAAATCCACTGTGCTCATATTAGGTGTAATATAGACTTTAGAAGCCCCGTTATCAGTGGAGATTTACAAATATCATATCATCATACCCCAACTGTTGTATCCAGTGAATGGTCAGCTCCGATCTTGATAGGTCTCAAGGGAACTAATTGACATAAAGAAGGGGGGGGTTACTGTAGCAAATTCATAATCCAGGAAAGGAAAGGGGGAGAAAAAGGGGGGAGGGGTATGTTTTACTGAGATATATATATATATATATATATGTGTGTGTATTCACATGGTTATACCCATACAATACATACCCTCCAGATGTCTCAACAGTGCCCCACAGTCCAAGATCCTACTGTCACAAACTCTGTTGTCCTAAAACAGTACACATGTATGTGGTATGTCAAACATTAGGGGTAAATTATTCTTAAAATTAGATTCATCCCATATACAACATGATCTAGGAGCCTACCTTAGAAAGATGGTTTGGTGTCCCCTTGTAGAATTAGATGGTCTCAATATCTGTTTAGATAGTTCTCCAGTGTGGTCATAAAGCCCCAGTTGCCTTCTCTAATCTAGGTCCTATTAGCCTTCTTATGTAAAGGCCAAACAGTTTCTTGTGCCTGTGAACAAATCACTTTATTCAGTAACCTCCTTCCCTATCACCTCATCCTATTTTCCATGGTCTGATAATTCGGTGTTTACCTTCTCTGTGGAGATTTCCGCCCTGGGTAGCCAGCTTCACAGCACAGCCTGTGGCGCGGTCAGCATCTTCACCTCCTGTGATAGATGTGAACCGCCGCCAAATCCCCAGTCTAATATAGTGCTCCCCCCTATTAGCAACTGCGCCACCTCCGGGCACTCATTAGCGTGCGGCCAGCGCGTGCGTTCCATAGCTGGCACGCACGATACCCAACTGCGCATGCGCCCGCACTCTTTTCCTAGTGACGAGCTGCCACACTGTCATCATGCGGTGTGCGTCACCATGTGGGCGGGACCCTTCGCGCATTTGCGCATGTGCATAAGTGGGTACGCCGTTACTAGTAATCACGGCGGCGGGTTCCTTAGTAACCATGGGATGTCTACCCATTTTTGGCAGCACATATTACATTCTCTATAGTTAGAGAGTGGCGGGGGCTAGATAATAGATGCCCCCAGGGTCTCTTTCCTCTCACAACGACCTCCTCCTGTGTCGTCCTCTGTCTGTCTCCTCAACTCTCCTCTAACTGCCAACCCACCCATACACATTTCCACTCATGTAACTCCTCCCATGGGACTGGGTCTTCCCTACAGCGAGTTCACCCACGGTCCACTACTCTGGGGTGTGTATGAATGGGTGTAATGATGTTCTTTTATTTACCATCCCAATTCCCTGGTCACATGAGTACCACACACTTATCTGGGTGCAGTACCCCTCTATGGCGTCCCGGCCAGTGGGGCCACAGTATGGCTGATCCGGCTGGTTAGGCATCTGCCCTATTGAAGAGTCAGTGATTCCACTGTGCAGGCGCCAGTCTTTGGGCATTGCGTGGCTGATGCAAGACTGAAGTAATTAGGGCTTTGACTAGTTGATGGGGTGTTAGTTCCCCCTAAAAATCAGTCCACATAGCATGTTATTACACCCCTGTGGGCGTTATAACAAGCTATCCATAGCATTGCACGGATGTGTAACACTCAGGAGGACTGTGGGGAAACATTATCTTATATGGAATGGAATGTGCGCCCCTTATACTATATGGAGAACTATTGGGGATGCACTATACTATATTGAGAACTATGGGGATGCATCACAGCATATGGAGGACTATGGATCCATTACACTATATGGAGGACTAATGGTATCATGCATTCCCGATGGAGGACTATGTGGAGCCTATAAGTATATGGAAAGCTATGTAGGGCCAATATAATATTTGAATGGATTTGTGGAGGGCATTATACTATTTTGATGGCTATAAGGGAGCCTTTATACTTTTTGGAGGCCTATTTGAGGGTTCTTATGTTGTATGCAAGCAATAATTCAATGTTTGCATGGTGTCCATCATACTGTTTGGAGGACTGAGAGGAGTCATTCATACTGTGTGGGGGGGCCGTGTGAGGTCCATCATACTGTGTGGAGGGCCGTGTGAGGTCCATCATACTGTGTGGAGGGTTGTGTGAGGTCTATCATACTGTGTGGAGGGCTGTGTGAAGTCCATCATACTGTGTGGAGGGCCGTGTGACGTCCATCATACTGTGTGGAGGGCCGTGTGAGGTCCATCATACTGTGTGGAGGGCCGTGTGAGGTCCATCATACTGTGTGGAGGGTTGTGTGAGGTCCATCATACTGTGTGGGGGGCCGTGTGAGGTCCATCATACTGTGTGGAGGGCTGTGTGAGGTCCATCATAATGTGTGGAGGGCAGTGTGAGGTCCATCATACTGTGTGGAGGGCTGTGTGAGGTCCATCATACTGTGTGGAGGGCTGTGTGAAGTCCATCATACTTTAACCCCTGACATGCCGTCCTGAGTGGACAGCATGTCTCTAGAGGGGGTGGACACCCCTACAGACATGCTGTCCACATGCATTGTCATTATTTAACCCTTTGTTCATCCCTGCAGTAGCAGGGATGAACAAAGGGTTAAATGTTATTAATGGATGTGGCAACATATCTCTAGGGGGTGCCCACCCCCCCATAGAGACTTACCACCTACTCAGGTGGGCATATAATGATTTAATTCCTGATGTACAGTAGCCGGCTCCTGTGCACTTTTATGAATGAAGCCGCCGGCTCCTCTGTGCGCAGCGCTCATACTATACCTAATGTATGTATAGTATGTGCGCTGTCCAGGGACCTGCAGGCTGATACATATAGACTGCGCAGCCCATAGATCTACTGTATAAGCCTGCTGGACTTCAGACAGCGTACATACTACACCTACATTAGGTATAGTATGAGTGCTGCGCACAGGGGTGCCAGCGGCTTCATTCATAAAAGTGTACAGGAGCCAACAGGAGCCGGCTACTGTACATCAGGAATTAAATCATTATACGCCCACCTGAGTGGGTGGTATGTCTCTGGGGGGGGCACCCCCTAGAGACATTATAGCCACATTTATTAATAAAATATAATATTTTAAACCACTGATAACAGTTTGCTTAAACTGTTTGAGCAAACTGTACGGTATGATGGACCTCACACGGCCCTCCACACAGTATGATGGACCTCACACAGCCCTCCACACAGTATGATGCACCCCACACGGCCCTCCACACAGTAGGATGGACCCCACACGGCCCTCCACACAGTATGATGGACCCCACACGGATCTCCACACAGTATGATGGACCCCACACGGATCTCCACACTGTATGATGGACCCCACACGGATCTCCACACTGTATGATGGACCCCACACGGATCTCCACACAGTATGATGGACCTCACACAGCCCTCCACAAGTACTGTATATATTATATATATATATATATATATACATTATACATATATATAATTATATATATATATATATATATATATATATATATATATATTATATATATATATACACACACACACACACACACACACATACTGTATGAATCAGATGTTTGTGAAGAAATATAGGTGCATCTCAATAAATTAGAATGATTAAAATAAATAAAACAAATTAAAATAGATCACTCTGTTTGTAATGCCTATTTATGATATACAGTTAGGGCCAGAAATATTTGGACAATGACACAAGTTTTGTTATTTTAGCTGTTTACAAAAACATGTTAAGAAATACAATTATATATATAATATGGGCTGAAAGTGCACACTCCCAGCTGCAATATGATAGTTTCCACATCCAAATCGGAGAAAGGGTTTAGGAATAGCTCTGTAATGCATAGCCTCCTCTTTTTCAAGGGACCAAAAGTAATTGGACAATGGACTCTAAGGGCTGCAATTAACTCTGAAGGCGTCTCCCTCGTTAACCTGTAATCAATGAAGTAGTTAAAAGGTCAGGGGTGGATTCCAGGTGTGTGGTTTTGCATTTGGAAGCTGTTGCTGTGACCAGACAACATGCGGTCAAAGGAACTCTCAATTGAGGTGGAGCAGAACATCCTGAGGCTGAAAAAAAAGAAAAAATCCATCAGAGAGATAGCAGACATGCTTGGAGTAGCAAAATCAACAGTTGGGTACATTCTGAGAAAAAAGGAATTGACTGGTGAGCTTGGGAACTCAAAAAGGCCTGGGCGTCCACGGATGACAACAGTGGTGGATGATCACCGCATACTTTATTTGGTGAAGAAGAACCTGTTCACAACATCAACTGAAGTCCAGAACACTCTCAGTGAAGTAGGTGTATCTGTCTCTAAGTCAACAGTAAAGAGAAGACTCCATGACAGTAAATACAAAGGGTTCACATCTAGATGCAAACCATTCATCAATTCCAAAAATAGACAGGCCAGAGTTAAATTTGCTGAAAAACACCTCAAGAAGCCAGCTCAGTTCTGGAATAGTATTCTATGGACAGATGAGACAAAGATCAACCTGTACCAGATTGATGGGAAGAAAAAAGTTTGGAGAAGAAAGGGAACGGCACATGATCCAAGGCACACCACATCCTCTGTAAAACATGGTGGAGGCAACGTGATGGCATGGGCATGCATGGCTTTCAATGGCACTGGGTCACTTGTGTTTATTGATGACATAACAGCAGACAAGAGTAGCCGGATGAATTCTGAAGTGTACCGGGATATACTTTCAGCCCAGATTCAGCCAAATGCTGCAAAGTTGATTGGACGGCGCTTCACAGTACAGATGGACAA
Source organism: Allobates femoralis (assembly GCA_033576535.1). NCBI lineage: Eukaryota > Metazoa > Chordata > Amphibia > Anura > Aromobatidae > Allobates > Allobates femoralis. The sequence goes on along the minus strand of JARQOC010000005.1, from coordinate 216,087,060 downwards.
TGACCCCAAGCATACAGCCAAAGCTACCCAGGAGTTCATGAGTGCAAAAAAGTGGAACATTCTGCAATGGCCAAGTCAATCACCAGATCTTAACCCAATTGAGCATGCATTTCACTTGCTGAAATCCAGACTTAAGACGGAAAGACCCACAAACAAGCAAGACCTGAAGGCTGCGGCTGTAAAGGCCTGGCAAAGCATTAAGAAGGAGGAAACCCAGCGTTTGGTGATGTCCATGGGTTCCAGACTTAAGGCAGTGATTGCCTCCAAAGGATTCGCAACAAAATATTGAAAATAAAAATATTTTGTTTGGGTTATGTTTATTTGTCCAATTACTTTTGACCTCCTAAAATGTGGAGTGTTTGTAAAGAAATGTGTACAATTCCTACATTTTCTATCAGATATTTTTGTTCAACCCTTCAAATTAAACGTTACAATCTGCACTTGAATTCTGTTGTAGAGGTTTCATTTCAAATCCAATGTGGTGGCATGCAGAGCCCAACTCGCGAAAATTGTGTCACTGTCCAAATATTTCTGGCCCTAACTGTATGTATTTCACTTTACACATTGAATTACTGAAATTAATTATCTTTTTGATGATATTCTAAATCATTGAGATGCACTTGTATATGTGTACGTATGTGTTCAAATTATACATATGTGTGTGCTATGTGTGTATATACAACAATCACAAGGTCATATATATGAAAGTGCAAATTTTATTAAATAAACAATGTGCAGTACAAGGGGTGGGAGTAAGGTTAGAAATACCAGCATTGATACAAATATATATCTAGAATCAATAGTATATGTATATTCATGTATCTTAAAACGTATATATAAATAACTCTATACGTTATAGTTTCAATACACATATACAAAATATATAATTGATGATGCCCTCAGACGAAGGTGAACTACCGAAATGCGCATAAAGGCGCACGCATGATACAAGGATCTGAGATATAAAGGCAATTGAAATATAACATCATATAAGGCTCCTCTTTATATTAGCTGCATATGGATGTTAACTGAGCACATAAGTCCCTACACTATGTTCCTAGGTAATCTTTTATAGGGGATAATACTCTATAGATGGTAGATGGCAAATAGAATCATGGGCTGTCATGGTGGGTTTACACGTTGCGATATCGTTCAGATATCGTATACAACGGCGCGGGAGCGCGCATTTTGTGCCCGGTTTTCCCTGTATCGCATTTGCGGTTTCCACGTTGCGATATCGGGATACAACGTCCCTACGATATGTACGCCCCCCGACCCAGGAACGACCATTTAACATGCGAGTGAATGGGTGACACTGCAGTACACATCGGAGTTGGGCTGTCACACAGGACGATCCGGCTCCAACCGGCATCCGATATCGGGCCGTTGTATAGCACGCTCATTCGACCCCCGATATCGGTTTGCCATCGTTCCTGTATCGCATTGTACGTTCAAACCGTACAACGCACGAACGATATCGGGTCCAACTCACGAACCACGTGACTTTTTGTCGGAGTTGGACGCCGATATCGCAACGTGTAAACCACCATTAGGATTATAAAGGTAGGCAATCCCTATTGTATCATTGATAGGGCGTAGGCACCTGATCCTGCACACCTGCACAGGCAGGTGTGACATCCTATATAGTATGCCACTAAACAGCATGTGGTAACATAGAGGTTACTAATGATCGGTTATGCATAGGTAAGATGGTCTACCATTCTAATAGTATAATTACATTATAAACTGTGCAGGATAGATGCCTATACGATGTGTATAATGATAAATTCCTACAAATCCTCTTCTCAATTGATTTGATTTCTAATAAAAATATTTCTATAGTATACATCTAATGATTTTGTACTGGGCCTGTGCAATATATATTTAATGGCAGTGTATATGAATACTGGAGCAATTAAATTGTAATATATTTATTCTCTTACCAATATTTTGTATATGTGTATTGAAACTATAACGTATAGAGTTATTTATATATACATTTTAAGATACATGAATATACATATACATATACTATTGACTCTAGAGAGATATATATTTGTATCAAAGCTGGGTTTTCTAACCTTACTCCCACCCCTTGTACTGCACATTGTTTATTTAATAAAATTTGCACTTTCATATATATTGACTGTATGATCGCGTTTTCTTCCCTTTGGGAAAATTGTGTAAATTACTGATTTTGCGATCGGTCATTTTTGATTCAATGTCTATGGTTATTCCAATCCCCTTAGTATGTGTATATGCACAAAAAATTAGTATGGTTTAAATGTTAAAATGGATTGGATACAAAAACTGTGGTGTTGTCTAACAATCACAAGGGTCTGGTGTACTTGACCAGCTGGGTGTAGTCTGGGGGAAGTGATGTTGGCAGTCCCGATGGTCGTGGCCCTGGCCGAGCAGATGAAGTGGGTATTTACAGGGAATTATAATGTCTTTACATGATGCCACCTGTGGTATCTGATCAAGGGTGACCAGTACTGCTTAGATGAGCCCCCAGGGGATAGATGTAGTGGCAGCTGTGATGGTGACACTCCCCACAGGCAGAGTATTCTCCTGGGGTATGATGTAAGAGTCTTTGGGGAATGATGGTGGTGATATTTATGGTGCAGAAGGCAGCAAGGAAATAACAGGAGGACAGAAAGGGGTGCAGTTCTTTTTTCCTTTGCTGTCAGTTCTTAGTAGTTCCAGTCCAGTCGGGGCACCGAGTCCTTCAGGTCAGCAATGCAGTCAATTCCCAGGCAGTTCAGGTTCACTCCACCGAGACACCCTTCTATGTGCCTCTCCAGGTTGCCATTTTCTACACTGGTTTACTCGCTACTCCTACCCTGCACCTTCGTGCTTCAGTGTCCCAAACAGTTGGCTGCGAGCCCTGTCAAGCGGCAATCGATACGTCCTCTTGCCCTAGGTCTGGCCACCATCCTGCAGATTGTCTGTGGTTGTTGCCCACTGCACATAAAGTTCAGTGGCCCCAGTTTCCTGGCTCAAACTTGCAGTGCTGTTGCCAGATTGGGGCCTGTCCCCTCTTGCAACCAGTTCCTACACCACGACAGGAAGTCGGGGTGAATTCGGGGTTCACACTGGCCTGGGTTCCATGGATGACCTACTCACTGGTCCCCACTCCTCCCCATCACCAGAGTTCCCCTAGAACTCCATCTTTCTATCGATGGTCTTCCTCATTCCTCGTGTCTACTACTCACTGCCTAACTCCTCCTATTCCTGCTCTACTTTCTTTACTAACTTTCTCCTCCCACCCCTTTCTAAACCTATTCTCTCCTCCTGCCAATGATGGGGTCTGCTCAATCGGCGTCTCTGCTGCCCTTCATCCCCTAGCCATAAGTTAGGATGGGTGTTGGGTGCAAGGGGAGTCACACGCGTCAATATCGCCTGCACGATATCGGCTGCACGTGACGTTGCAGCGATATTGACGCGTGTGACATACTGAATCAACCAGCGATAAATCGCTGGTTGATGATCGCCAGGTTTTAGAATCTGTCCTAAAACCTGGCGATTGTCGCCCGGTGGACACGCAGCATCGCTGCGTGTGACACCGGGAGTAGCGATATTCCAGCTCCCAGCGCCTCTCACAAGCGCTGGGAGCTGGTATCCAAGGTAAACTGCGGGTAACTAGGCAGCGCGCGCTGCCTAGATACCCGACGTGTACCTTAGTTACCAGCCTCCTCTGCTCACCGGCTGGTATCTAAGGTACACAGCGGGTAACTAGGGACCCTAGTTACCCGCTGTGTACCTGAGATACCAGCCGGTGAGCGGAGGAGGCTGGTAACTAAGGTACACGTCGGGTATCTAGGCAGCGCGCGCTGCCTAGATACCCGCAGTTTACCTTGGAGACCAGCCTGCTCCCGCTTCCAGCAGGCTGGCAGCGGGAGCAAGACATCGTGGAAACGATATTTAAATCGTTTTCACGATGTTTCTGGTCAATTGATCGCTGGTGAGTCTGTGTGACAGCTCACCAGCGATCAGCCATCAATGTCGTCAGCGATCATCTCGCTGACGACATTGACGCGTGTGACACCCCTTAAGACAATGGACGCTCTGGAGGCTCCTAGCAGTCTGATAAGAAACAATGACTTGCTTCTCATGAGTTAATAAACAAAAGAACAATACGTCTGGCCTAATTACATAGTAACATAGTTTTTATGGTGCTGTCACACCTGGCGACGTCGCTAGCGACATCGCCGAAAAAGTGACGTATCAGCGATGTCGCTAGCGACGTCGCGCTGTGTAAACGAGCGGCGCGACCGCGTTTTATCGCTGGTCGCAGGTTGTCAGGTTTACGGGAAGAACCGTAAACCTGACAACCGGCAACCTACGATAAGGCTGGATCGCGCCGTGTGACATCGCCAGAGCGATGTCGGCGGCGATCCAGCCTATACCGCAGCGCTGCTGCGGATCGCTCGCTGGGCTGAGCCCAGCCCAGCGAGCGATGTCACCGCCCGCATCGCTGCGGCATCGCCGGCCGCAGCGATGCTGTGTGACAGCTGGCCTGCGATGTCGGGAGCGAGCGTGCACCCGCGCATCGCTTCTGACATCGCTGGCCAGATCGTGCTGTGTGACAGCACCATTAAGGTTGAAGGAAGACTTTAAGTGTGGTTTCACACTGGCGTTTGCAAACGCCGCGCACCGAACGCAGCCAAACGTTTAACATGGGAACGCATGTGCCTGCGTTTGGCTGTGTTCGGTTGCGTTTGCACTCGGATGCGCACAATTTGTGCACCCTCCGAGCGCACTCTGGAGGCAGCCCTGTTGCATTTTTTGAGCAGTCGCTGATAAACCAAGCGCCCGCATGCGCACAAACCACGAATAGAAGTCAATGGATCCGCAGTGTTCTCTGCATGACACCGCAGGAGAATGCTGCGGATCTCATTGAAATATCTCCCGGCGGCCACTGGGAGATCAGCTAAAGTCGCCGCTGCTCTCCCGCCGGTGTCAGCGGGGAGAAACAGCAGATCTGACAGCTGTTTAAATCTCCCGCGCTGACACCGAATAGGTGATGTCGGCGCTGGAGATTTGAAGCAACGATCAGCTGTTTCATATCTCCCGCGCTGATGTCACCTTATTCGGTGTCGGCACGGGAGATTTAAACAGCTGTCAGATCAGCTGTTTGCTCAAATCTCCCGTGCTGACACCAGCGGGAGATCAGCTGTGGCCGGGAGATCTTTGCCGCTGATCTCCTCCTCCCGGCCACCCCCGAGACAGCTGATTGGCTGCCCGGGGTGCATATTAATTGGAACGCATGCGGAGATTCTCCGCTGCATTGACATTAATATGGCTGCGTTTGCACTGTGTTTGCGTCTGCATGCCATACGCATGCAGACACAAACGCCAGTGTGAAACCATCCTAAGTCCATCTAGTTCAACCCATAGCCTAACATGTTGATCCAGAGGAAGGCAAAAAAAACCCATGTAGCAACACTAAGCTCCACATTGGGGAAAAAAATTCCTTCCTGACTCCAGATATGGCAATCAGACTAATTCCCTGGATCAACGCCCAATCAAAGAATCTAGTATATATAACTGGTAATATTATAATTTTCAAGAAAGGCATCCAGGCCCTACTTAAATGTTAGTAGTGACTCACTCATTACAACAGCATGTGGCAGAGAGTTCCATAGTCTCACTGCTCTTACAGTAAAGAATCCGCGTCTGTGATTATGATTAAACCTTCTTTCCTCCAGACGTAGATGATGCCCCCTTTCACCGTCTCATGCCTAAGAGTAAAGAGATCATTAGAAAGGTCTCTGTACTGTCCCCTCAAATATTTATACATTATTATTATTATTATTATTATTATAATAAGATCACCCCTAAGCCTTCGTTTTTCCAAGCTAAATAACCCCAAGTTTAATAACCTGTCTTGGTATTGCAGACCCCTTAGTCCTCTAATAACCTTGGTCGCTCTTCTCTGCACCCTTTCAAGTTCAGCTATGTCTTTCTTATACACTGGAGACCAGAATTGTACACAGTATTCTAAGTGTGGTCGCACTAGTGACTTGTATAGAGGTAAAATTATGTTCTCCTCATGAGCATCTATGCCTCTTTTAATGCATCCCATTATTTTATTTGCCTTTGCAGCAGCTGCCTGACACTGGCCACTAAATGTGAGTTTGTCATCTACCCATACACCCAGATCTTTTTCAGTGACAGTTTTGCCCAGTGTTTTACAATTAAGCACATAATTATACCTTTTGTTTCCTCTGCCCAAGTGCATGACTTTACATTTATCCCCATTAAAGCTCATTTGCCATCTATCAGCCCAAGCTTCTAGTTTACATAAATCCTCCTGTAATATAAAATTGTCCTCCTCTGTATTGATTACCCTGCAGAGTTTAGTGTCATCTGCAAATATTGATTTTCCACTCTGTATGCCCCCTACAAGGTCATTAATAAATATATTAAAAAGAAGCGGGCCCAACACTGACCCCTGTGGTACCCCACTGTTAACTGTGATCCATTCTGAGTGTCTTCCATTAAAGGGAACCAACCACCTCAGATCACCCTAATACACAGTTAGTACATGTCCCTGCACCCTAAGGATACCTTTCCAGCACTGTTTTTGTGTAAAATCTTGCATTAGTATAACTGATAAAAAGAGTTTATAAACTTACAAACCTGGAGACATCTGGGCGTATCCCTCCTTCTGTTATACTTCAGGGCTGTGCATTCATTGCATGGCTGCGCTCCCCCTCCCTCTGTGCAGAGGAGATAACGATCACGCCCATCAGGGCAGGGCAGCAGGCACGGAGGGAGGGGGAGCACAGACATGCAATGCACAGCCCTGAAGTATAACAGAAGGAGGGTTACGCCCAGAAGTCTCCAGGCTAGTAAGTTTATAAAGTCTTTATATCAGTTATACTAATGCAAGATTTTACACAAAAACAGTGCTGGAAAGGTATCCTTAGGGTGCAGGGACATGTACTAACTGTGTATTAGGGTGATCTGAGGTGGTTGGTTCCCTTTAATGACCACCTTTTGTTTTCTATCACTGAGCCACTTCTTAACCCACTTACACATATTTTACCCTATCCCCATTGCTCTCATTTTATGTAGCAACCAGTCGGATGCTTGCGCACAAATCACACACTCTTGTCTGCACCCTGAACGCGACATGTCGCGTTCCTGGTGCGGACGACAATGTATGATTTGAACGCAAGCATGCGCATGCGTACAAATCACACAGGCAAATGAATGGGTCATGTGCAGTCAAGCGCAGCACCATGCACCCCATTATAAATATAGGAGCTTGCGGTGGCTGCGCTCACATGGCGGTCGTCCTCTGCAGAACGCTGCGGAGGGGTCCGCAAGTGTGAAGCCAGCCTAAAGAGGCTGGAAACAAGCACAAAAGGATTTCAATATCATCAATTGTGCTCATTTACCAGTCCGAACGCTTTGCAAGCAAATGTAACCTAAATATTTGAGAGTAAAGGTGCAATATGTGAGCATTTGAGGCCCCACTTTAAACTTTTGCCCAGGACCCCACTTTGTTTAAAATCGACCCTGAATGTCCCCCATCCTGGACCCCTTCTTGTCCTTTTTGTGATAATGTCACCCATTCTTGCCCTTTTGTGTAATAATGTCACCAGCGCCGGACTGGGGTGTCTGGGGCCGACCAGGGAAATTGACTCCAGGGCCCACCCACCGGGCCCACCCACCCGGGCCCACCCATTCTTCAGCTATATGCAAATACGGTACCTGTTATCCATCACACCTATTATATTGGCGGCTCCTGCACATCACTATGCGCTCACCATTACTGCGATGTACATTTACTGTAATTTGCATTAAAGGGGTTTTTTGGTGACAACAAGTTCTCAGCGATCTGCAGGTTAGGAAGGTGATCACTTATTTATTGGTGGAATCTGCACCATCAGAAGAATGTGGAGCTTTGAGTATTTGCTGAGTTTTTTACCTTAGTATTTGTAAGAGAAAACCAGGAGTGAAACAATCAGAGGTAATTTTTATGCATTTCTCACCCTCTCCTGGTTTTGTCTTATAAATACTGAGGTGAAAATCTCACCAAATGCTCAACTTGCTTTCTCTGGTGAACCTTTGTAAGGCTGGCTTCACATTAGCGTTTGTGTCTGCATGCTGATGGCATGCAGACACAAACGCTGTCAGAAGCAGTGTCCAAATGATGTGTCCGCAGCGGATAATGTCCGCCTGCGGACACATCACTATGGAGCCCGGCAGCCAATCGGCGCTGTCCGGGGGCGGGCCGGGGGCGGAGATCAGCGCCGGAGATCTCCGCCCCCCCCGGCCGCCGGTAAGCTCCGGGACGTGTCGGCGGGGAGAACAGCTGATGTGACAGCTGTTTGAATCTTCCCGCGCCGACACTGAGAGGAGATGTCGGCGCGGGAAGATTCAAACAGCTCTCACATCAGCTGTTCTCCCCGCCGACATCGCTAGGAGATTACAGGCGGCGGGGAGAAGGAGGACAGCAGAGGCTGAGCTGATCTCCCGGTGGCCGTCGGTGAGCTCCTGTGACATCACCGGCGGCCACTGGGAGATTTTTCAATGGGTCCGCAGCGTTCTCCTGCGGTGTCATGCAGAGGACACTGCGGACCCATTGAAGCCAATGCATTTTTTGTACGCTTGGGGACGCTTGCTGATTGTCCAAGCTCCCCAAACGCACAAAAAAACCCAACATGCTGCGTCCCGGGTGCGGATGCTGGACACCGGAAGCAGCAGATATCGTCCGCATCCGCACCCGAACGCAGCAAACGCAGGCACCATGCGTTCCTATGTTAAACATAGGAACGCAGTGCGCATGCGTTTGACTGCGTATGGGAACGCAGCAATACGCTGCCTTCCCATACGCAAATGTGAAGGCAGCCTAACTGCATCTCTGCTGCTGTGTCACAGGACAGGGAGGGATTAAACATCCAAGTATTTAATATCTATTGGAAATAAAGAAGTTTCCCCTTATTTATATCAGATAAAACAAATGACCGACCACAATCCACTGTACCAAGACCTATAATACCAGATAGAAGGAAGAAATACCACCACATAGTTACCGAATCACATATTACCACCACATAGTGCCCAAATAATGCCACATACAAGGCACAAATACCGCCACACCATGACCAAAGCACACAATACCACCACATAGTGATCAAATGCAACTAAATACAAGATATAAGTACTGCCACACCATGAGACCACAATTACCACCACATAGTGACCGAACAATACCACAAACAAAGGACAAATAATGTAATGTAATGACCAAAGCACATAATGCCACCACATTGTGACAAATAATACTAAAGTAATAAAAATGTAAAATAGCTCTGTATGGCCTTGTTCACACATACCATCAGTTTTAGCCTTAAATTCGTTTTTTGGACAAATTTTGGACTGTTTCTTTGCAAAGTGCAAAAACGCATATGCGTTAATGCATGGTGCACTTAGGTGTAAATGCGTTTTTTCATAACACATGCGTTTTTGTTCAGCATCCCAAAAAACACTGCATGCAGCGTTTTTTGTGTGCTGTAAAAAAACACATGCGGTTTTCAAAAAAAGCATAATTTTTTTAACATGGGGCCCTATAGGAAACGCATGCGTTAACGCACGGCACATATAGGCACCTGCGTTAACGCATGTGTTAACGCATATGCGTTTTTAATGAAAAAATGACCAAAAGTCCAAAAACTTGCCAAAAACGTTCAGGACCTCAGGGGACACTATTTGGCACCCTTAGAAAAACAGATCTGATTTTCTAAGGGCTTTCAAAACGGATTGGTATGTGTGAACAAGGCCAGTGTCCCCTGAGGTTCTGAACGATTTTTGGAACTTTTGGTACTAAGGCTGCTTTCACATCAGCGGTTTTCGCTGATCGCGGCAGTTACGGTGAAAAAAACGCAACTGCCGCATAACGGCCGCACTTGCAGTTAACCTGCGGCAAGCCCCATGCAATGCCTATGGGGCTTGCGGCAGGTGCAGCAAGTGCGGTATAGTTGTGGTTTCGGCACTTGCGGCAGGTGCGGCCGCGAAAAAATGCGGCATACTGCGTTTTTTTTTGCAGTCGTACCTGCCGCAAGTGCCGAAGCCGCACTTGCCGCACACTTACCGCAAGCCCCATAGACATTGTATAGGGCTTGCCGCAAGTGAACCACAAGTGCGGCCGTTATGCGGTAATCGCAGCAGTTGCGTTTTTTTCACCGTAACTGCCGCGATCAGCGAAAACCACTGATGTGAAAGGGGCCTTAGTCATTTTTTCACCAAAAACGCATGCGTTAACGCATGGTGCCTAAATGTGCCACGCGTTAACGCATGCGTTTCCCCTGGGCCCCATGTTAAAAAAAGCATGCGTTTTTTTACAGCACCCAAAAAACGCTGCATGCAGTGTTTTTTGGGATGCTGAACAAAAACGCAAGTGTTGCGAAAAAACGCATTTACACTTAAGTGCACCATGCATTAACACATATGCGTTTTTGGACTTTGCAAAAAAACAGTCCAAAATGTTCCCAAAAACGGATTTAAGGCAAAAACTGATGGTATGTGTGAACAAGGCCATACATTGCATTTCTGCTGATTTACAATGGATCCGTTGTAACACACAGCATAAATGCAATGTTAACCCAGCCTAACAGCAGCGAGGAGGGGAGACAGAGCCCTGGAGACCGCCTAGTCAGTCTACTGGTGATACTATAATGCCCATTGCCCAGTATGTCCTCCCAGCCTTTGTGGTACTATAATACCCGTTGCCCAGTATGTATTGCTAGACCCTGTGGTACTATCATGCTAGTACTACCACCAGTGGCTGGCAGGACATGCTGGATTGGCATGATAGTACCACAGATGCTGGCAGGACATACTGGGCAATGGGCATGCATGATAGTACCACCAGTGGCTGGCAGGACATGCTGGGCATGTTAGTACCACAGAGGCTGGCAGGACATGCTGGGCAATGGGCATGATAATCATGCCCATTTCCCAGTAGTTTGTCCTGCCATCCTCAGTCTCAGCCAAGGGTCCCAGTCACCCCATCCCCCGCGCCCCTTCCCTACTCCGCTGCCTCCCAGCATCCTCGGGGGCCCCCTCAGCGCTGCCTCCCACATCCCCTGGGGGCCCCCTTAGCACTGCCTCCCTGCTCAGCACTGCTCCCCGCACGCCCGGGGGCCCCTCTCAACGCTGCTACCCGTACACCCAGGGGCCCCCTCAGCGTTGCACGCCCCATGAGCGCTACCTCCCTGCATTCCCTGGAGCCCCCCTGAGTGCTGCTCCTCGCATGCCCTGGAGCTTCCATGACCAGCTGGACCAGGGGTGGGGCCCTGCGCAGAGCTCTACCAGGGGTGGGCCCTGCGCAGAGCTGGACCAGCTGGACCAGGGGTTGGGCCCTGCGCAGAGCTGGACCAGGGGTCGGGCCCGGAGCAGACTGCTATGTCCTCCCCTTCCCTCAGTCCCGACTGCTGCTATTGAAAGGGAGGAGGGGGATGGGACATGGTGTACACACTGCACAGCTATGAATAGATATAGAATAGGGAGGAGGGGGATAGTGTGTTCCCTACCAGGCCCGGGCTCCAGCTTGGTCTCCTGGGCTCCTTCTTGCTCCCACATCCTGCCAGCAGCTGCAGGGTCCCTCTCCCTCACAGACCTGGCCTTCAGAATATCAGAGGCGGCCTCTACAGGTCCTGTGCACAGACCATAGTGCAGGACGGGACTCCCACAGCTCAGTGAGGTAGAAGGAGCTGTGGTGAGTCACATGACTGTGATGTCACCAAGAGTCCATCTACAGCCACAACAACTGCAGTGAATAGCACAGAACCTGTACCATTACAAGGACAATAGTACAAGATCTGTCCAATCACTGCATCTTGTAGCTGACATGCTGGGGCCCCCGCAGAGGGTGAGGGCCCTGCTGGGCAACTGCCCAGTCTGCCCCCCTACACTGTGGCCCCACTGCCTGGAGCTGTATGTGTGGCCGGTTGCCAAGGTAAACATCGGGTTTCTATGGCTCTCAGTTACCTGGCAGCCCTGTGCCTGATTGATTTAAGTATTTACTGCTTGAGTCAGGGTCATAACACAAATGTGACCCTAGCCTAAGGGTTGTGCGCCCCCTCTGCAGGGGGGGGGGCCCACTGGAGGATCTCATTATGTCACCCATCTTGACACTCTTCTTCAACACTGAAAAAGAAATGTACTGTTTTTAGCTGTAGGAGCCCCCCCCCCCTCCCTGTGTGCAGTGTCCTCTGTCTCTTACATTACCCCCACAAGGGAATGGGGTAGCACATGGTAGTGATATAATAATAATAAAACTTTATTTGTATAGCGCCAACATATGCCGCAGCGCTTTACAGTGATATCTGCGAAGGACCTGCCAAAATGATCTGCCGGCCTCTGACTGGTCGGTGACCATTGTAACTATTGCGATGCAGAGAACCGGTATCTCCTCGCACTGCAATACAGTTCAACTAAATGTATTGTACATTCAAGGACATGCACTCAGCTGCAAAACACTGGCATTGGCGGTCCCCGGCCTCCATGAGCCTGGTCACATTGGTGCTGTTTCTATTGACTTTCAGTCATGTTCAGAGTAATTACAGTCTCCACTCACAGCACTGAGGGCAGCAGGTGTAAACATGCCCCTGCAGTGACTGACTAGTTCCTTGCACAGCAATACACTTTAACTGAATGTGCATCCTAGGAAGCAGATTCAGCAGCAACGCACTGGTGTTGGCGGCCCCCCGACTCCATGGACCCAGTCACATTCATGCTCTTTGCCTCCGGCTTTCAGTCATGTCCAGAGCAATTACAGTCTCCACTCACAGCACTGAGGGCAGCAGCTGTAGACATGCCCAGGCAGTGACTGACAGCCAGCTCTGCACTGCTGCACTGCACCACGAGCTGTCAATCAGTGCCGGGGCGCGCTTACACCCGCTGCTCTCAGTGCTGTAAGCTGTGACTGTAATTGTTACAGACCCGCCTGTATGACTGAAAGCCGACGGCATCCGGGAGAAATAAAGGTAATTTTCTCCCAGGTGTCACCCTACTGCGGCAGGCACCTTCATAACGCTATTGTCCCTATATCTGCAGGTTAGTGGTGATATCGGACAGGACAGGTTGTCTTTATAATGTGATTATGTGAATTATGCATTATACTAGTCATTATCACAAAACATCAACTAAACATAGTGTAAAATGCATAAACAATTAAATGACATATCATGGTGATATATCGCTGTATAATACAAAATATAGTGTAACTCCAGTGCTGCCATAGATTAATTGTTACATTAATTTGTTCCTGTGATTTATGATATTTTCCCTTATTTTAATATATGATTTATCTCTTTAGATCAGAGTCCGGTGGTCGCGAGACTCAGGTCTTCTCAGAATGAAGGAAGGAGAGAAAGGACGAGGAGGAGCCCAAGAGAAGATGACCGAGATCCTGAACCTGCCCCAGAGAGAAGCGGAAGAAGACGCAGAGGCCCATCCAGGCGCTCAACACCCGAGGAGAGCAGGTACAGGAGCCGCTCACCTCATAGGCCGCTTCCTGACCGGCCCAGCTCTCCTCATGCCTCACCACTACCTGCTGTCAGCATAGACGTAGTGGATGAGGCCGGACCATCCTCTCCTCATGCCTCACCACCAAGCAGCAGGGATAATAGTAGTGAGGATGAAGCGACAACAAACACCGCTGCCGAGCCTCAGCCCAGCTCTTCTTCATCATCGTCGGCTCCTGACCGTCCCAGCCAATATGATGCTTCACAATCAATTAACTATTCATATGATTCTTCATGCTCTAGCAGCATAGGTAATATTAATACTGCTAAATGTCCTCCATCCTGGACCCTTTCTTTTATTAGTGTCTCACATTGTAGACCCCTTTCTGTTATAATGTCCTCCATTGTGACTCCTACCTGTAATAATTTCCCTTTTCCTGATTCCATTATTTAATAATGTTCCGTATCACAGCCCCTTTATTAAAGAATGTCCCCTAGCCTGGCTCTTTTATTTAATAATGTCACCATCCTGACGTCTTCATGTAATAATATTCCCCATCGTGGGATAGTAGTTCCATTAATATTGTCCTCATCATGGTCCATTTTCTGTAATAATGTCCCCCATCATTGTCCCCTTCCTTTAATAATGTCTCTTATCCTGGGCCCAATCCTGTAGTAATGTCCCCCATCATGGTCTCCTTCCTTTAATAATATCTCTTATCCTAGGCCCAATCCTGTAGTAATGTCCCCCATCATGGTCTCCTTCCTTTAATAATGTCTCTTATCCTGGGCCCAATCCTGTAGTAATGTCCACCATCATGGTCTCCTTCCTTTAATAATGTCTCTTATCCTGGGCCCAATCCTGTAGTAATGTCCCCCATCATGGTCTCCTTCCTTTAATAATGTCTCTTATCCTGGGCCCAATCCTGTAGTAATGTCCCCCATCATGGTCTCCTTCCTTTAATAATGTCCACCATCCAGGTCTCCTTCCTTTAATAATGTCTCTTATCCTGGGCCCAATCCTGTAGTAATGTCCCCCATCATGGTCTCCTTCCTTTAATAATGTCTCTTATCCTGGGCCCAATCCTGTAGTAATGTACCCCATCATGGTCTCCTTCCTTTAATAATGTCTCTTATCCTGGGCCCAATCCTGTATTAATGTCCCCCATCATGGTCCCCTTCCTTTAATAATGTCTCTTATCCTGTGCCAATCCTGTAGTAATGTCCCCATCATGGTCTCCTTCCATTAATAATGTCTCTTATCCTGGGCCCAACCCTGTAGTAATGTCCACCATCATGGTCCCTTCCATAAATAATGTCTCTTATCCTGGGCCCAATCCTTTAGTAATGTCCCCCATCATGGTCTCCTTCCTTTAATAATGTCTCTTATCCTGGCCCAATCCTGTATTAATGTCCCCATCATGGTCCCCTTCCTTTAATAATGTCTCTTATCCTGTGCCCAATCCTGTATAATGTCCACCATCATGGTCCCCTTCCATAAATAATGTCTCTTATCCTGGGCCCAATCCTTTAGTAATGTCCCCCATCATGGTCTCCTTCCTTTAATAATGTCTCTTATCCTGGGCCCAATCCTGTAGTAATGTCCCACCATCATGGTCTCCTTCCTTTAATAATGTCTCTTATCCTGGGCCCAATCCTGTAGTAATGTCCCCCATCATGGCCTCCTTCCTTTAATAATGTCCACCATCCAGAGCCCCTCTTCATTTAATAATGTTCCCAATTCTTGTTCCTTTATTTGATAATGGCCTCCATCACGGGCCCCTTTCTGTAATATTGTTCCCCATCCTGGGCCCCTTCCTGTTCTTTCTGTAATATTGTCCCCCATTCTTGCCCTTTTGTTTATTAATGTCCCCTATCTTGACACTCTTTTCCAACACAGAAAAAAAAGGATTATTCTTTTTAGCTGTCCGAGCCCCCACTATGTACAGTGTTCTCTGTCACTTACATTGCCCCCGCAATGGAATGGGGTGGTGCATGGCAGTGATACCCGTGAACAACCTGCCAAAATGAACTACCGGCTTTTTATTGGTCGGTAGCCATTGCAACTATTGCGATGCAGAGAACTAGTAGCTTCTCCACTTCAATACACTTTAACTGAATGTAGATCCAAGGACATACACTCAGCTGCAAAATGCTGGCTTTGGCGGTCCCCCGACTCCATGAGCCTGTGGTCACATTGGTGCTGTTTGCTACCGACTAAGTCATGTCCAGAGTAATTACAGTCTCCACTCACAGCACTAAGGGCAGCAGCTGTAAACATGCCCAGGCAGTGACTGACAGCCGGCTCTGCACTGATGCACTGCACCACGAGCTGTCAGTCAGTGCCGGGGTGCGCTTACACCCGCTGCTCTCAGTGCTGTGAGTGGAGACTGTAATTGTTACAGACCCGCCTGCATGACTGAAAGCCGACAGGTTCCGGGAGAAATAAAGGTAAAGTTCTCAGGTGTCACACTACTGCAGCCGGGCCCCTTCATAGCGCTATTAACCCTAATGTGCAACTTAATCGCATTATCAGACATGACAGTGTCGTGTGCTAAGGCCTGGGGTACTCAACAGCTGGGCCGGTCAGTCTCGATCACGGTAACTGACCCAGTACTGTAGCCCTGGCGGACAATGAAAAGGAAATAGTAAAAATGGGGAAAAAAACTAAAATAGAACAATAAAGAATGTTCGTGACACCAGTTGACGGTATCCAGCCACTAGGTGGCCGGCACTGCATGTAGAGTTCTCAAAGGATAGATCTTTTTGCAGTGAGATGGTATAACGCCTCTTCAACACGATGCTGGCCCTTGAGAGTTCAGGTAATGATAGAGGTTGTACTGCAGAAGAGTGATCCAAGGTTGCAGAGGAAAGCAAAACACCTTTGAGTTCTTTGAGTTCTTGACCTTTACTGTAGGTTGAGGGCCAGGGGTATAATGTTCACGGTGGCGATGCCCAGCAGCTGTGACCCTAACCGCGCATGAAGAAGGGGGAATATTTACAGTGGACAAAAGTTTATAAAGTTTGTGAAGTCTCCAGCTAGGGATGACCGGTGCTGCATATAGGTAGCCCCAAGGGATAGGTGTAGTAGCAGCTAGGTGTTGTACCCTCCTCAGCGAGGGTCGCTCACTGGGGTTTCTGGGGATGAAGATGATGATAGGAGTTATAGTAGAGATGATGGTGGCAGTGAGAAGTGCAGCAGAAGGAAACAAGGCAGTTGGATGCAGTCTGTTACTTTTACTTGCAGTTCAAGACATCCAGTCCAGGGGTACTGTTTTACTGGGTTCCAGGGTCTGGTTAGTCTGAGTAGGACTGGGTACCGCTTTGCTGAGGTAGTTGTATGGCCTTCCTGCTGCTTGTTCTCAGTTCACTAGTCCTAGTCCTCTGTAACCCTTTTAATTTTTCCTGAGGTTCTGTGTGTTCCTTCCAGGCAGGCAGATGGCGCAGGCTCTGTGAGTGACCGTACCCACTGATCCTTTAGCCCTTCTATGACACTAAGCCAGGACAGGTCCACAATGGTGCGCTACTGCACATGAAGCCCAGTAGGTAGTGTGGCGCCTCGCTAAGAAAGGGCATCACAGAGGAGTATTGCACCCGTAAAAGAGGTGTAGTGCTCCAGCTGCACATGGACCCGAAAGGGGTAGGTGGAACCCATCTCAACACTCCCACATTACCTTACACGGTGGGAGGTTACCCGGGAGGAATAAAAACACCTCTAGGGGGAACAAGGAGGTCTTTTGCGAGGTCTTTGCCTAAGTTGGAGGAGCAGAGAGTTTGGACTCCAGGTCTCTCGGCTGAGGGACCAGGAGGAAACAAGGGAGCTTTCCAGGAGAGCAGCCGGTTTGGGAAAAGGGGCCATCAGCAGAGTCTCCCAGACAGCTTACCAGGTACCGGAACCCGCACCTGTGGGATACTTTAGGACCACAGAGAATCTGGAGCACCGTGGAGTCTACAATTCTCCCGGGCACCAGAGCAAACCGAAAGAGGGTACCAGGCACTGCCAGAGGAACGAGCTGCCAGCCAGTAGAGGGTTACCTGACGGCAGCGAAGGTGAGAGAGGAAAGGAGGTCGGGCTGATTTCAAGTCACCAGGCTTCATAACGCAACTGGAAAGCAGGAAAGAACAGACGGGGTTAGAGCACGAAGGCACACCAAGGGTTCCACCATACCACCAGGGATTCACGTGCAGCCTCTCGTTAAGCTACCTGTCCTCATAACATCAGGAATGCTGAACTGTAACTTTGTATGCTACCAATGCAAGTGAACAGTAGAGTAGCTGGAGAAAAAGTGAATTTGTCTCTGCCTGCGTTTTCCTTTGAATGTACTTGCTCCCTATCCAGGAACGCTGCCCCGGAGGTCCAGGCCTGCCTGTAGAGGACTTTGCTAACTTGCCGCACTACCATCTACCTCCGGCGGACTGTGGCGGCGCTGGTGACACCTCACTAGAAACTACAGGTGGCGTCACGACAAACTGTATATAAATCCCCTTTAAATATAACCCCCTTTTTGAAGATATACCCAGGACACGGGATCAGGCGCGGTCACCACTCCCCGTGACAACAGGAGCGTTAACCCTTTGAAGCCTGATACCCGAGTACCCCAAAGCCTGGGGCTCGACAGTAGCCTCCAGGTTCACTAACAGTCATAAAAATCTGGCAGCTTGGGGTCCAGTACCCCTCCTGCAGCTCATGCTCTGCACATCCCAAAGGCAATCTCCATACTCACTAACTCCTCTGTCTAACCCCTCCCTACTACCCACTACCACTAGTACCTCCCTCCAACCAGAAGTGGGGTCGGCACTAGGGGACTGTTCTTCCCTACCCTTTCTGATTGGAGTTCAGGTGGTGTATGGATGTTTCAGGAGTCCAGCACAGGGCACCCCCAAATCCTCCTTAGACATAGCACTAGTACCGATTACCTTAAGCACCACTGTGGCAGCCAGACCGTAGGTGCACCACAGTTACTCAATACAACCAGTACACAGACAGGGCCGCACCGTCCATTGGACAGTGTGAGCCCTTTCATTCTGGCGGCAAGGACCCCGCCCCCCCACCCCCTCCCGGTCATCAGCTGCTGCGGCTCAGGCGGCGGTGGGGCTTGGTGCACCCCTGCACATGGACGACCAGGTATGCAGTTCAGCCAGTCTGAGAGGAGCTAGAACACACTCTGTCAAGTGAATGGATTCACCTTCCTGCTGTCTTCTATGAGTTATGGAGTTCATGTGTCTGTGAACTGTCCTGAAGTCTCTGCTTTTCTCTCACCCTCTGTGTGAGTCTCTTCCAGGCAAGCAGGTGATGTGAACCCTGTAAGCAGTCTCAGCCGTTTGGTTTTCTGGATCACTGTGCTTGTGGGGTCCACACAAGTGATCGTTGGACCTGGTATCCACCTAGAATCTACTCCTCCCCCCAGCTAGGGATGATGAGTCACAGCCTAGGTCTGGCCTCAGTGCTCATCCTTCTAGTCAGAGTTTGGAAGGTGTATTCATGCCTTTAGCTCTTCGCATAGGAATTCCACTTCCCCTCAGACATGGCATTATAATCGATGTAGGGATAATACCACTTGTGGCAGCCAAACCACAGGGGCGCCACAACAGGTTATCTTTAACTATTAGTGAACTATTATTCATTATTAGAAGAACATCAACTAAATATAGTGCAAAATACATAAGCAATTAAATTACATATCATGGCGATATGTCACTGTATAATACAAAACATAGTGTAAATCCAGAGCTGACATACATTGTTTAAAGATATGATAATAAAAATATTCATTAATGTACCAAAAAATCTGACCAGCACCTGCTAACAGAATAAAGCGAGTGTGAACAGGGGCAAGCGGCAATGGCTGCATAATATACATTATACATAGATATATAGGAAATCTTCACAGTGACATCAAAGAGGCACATTCTGCAAAAGAAATAATGTCTAGATAGATACATTCGAAAAATGTTGCAGCACTCAAGTCCTTTAACTCAGTGCCCTGCTTGGCACCAGTTCACATTGTGTCTGTGAGTGCTGTGCAGTTTTTTCATAGATAGATAGATAGAAGATAGATAGATAGATAGATAGATAGATAGATAGATAGATAGATAGATAGATAGATGAGGACAAATGTTGCAGCACTCAAGTCCTTTAGTGTATAAAGGGCTCCTTTATTTACAGCATGGGCACAGCGACGTTTCGGGTACACACACCCTTACACACACCCTTCTTCCAGCCTGGAAAAAGGGTGTGTGTACCAGAAACGTCGCTGTGCCCATGCTGTAAATAAAGGAGCCCTTTATACAATAAAGGACTTGAGTGCTGCAACATTTTTCCTATGTATTGGAGGCTTCTAGGAGGGAAGCTTTGGTGCTGGCACCGAAATTAATAAGGACTGTGCTGCTCTGCTTCCCTAAACTCTAGATCAGGGGTGGGGAACCTTTTTTCTGCCGGGAGCCATTTGTAAATCTCTACCATCCTTCGGGGCCCGCACAAAATTATCACCTTGACAATTACCCTACTGTATTTAGTCAAACAATTAATTACCTCACCCCTAATGTGGTGGCTCCAGGCTGTGATGTTAGGAGATATTGATTTTGTGGGCTTCTCACAATTGCTTTTCCAGATTTGTGTTAGCCGGAAGCGCAGTCAACTCATTGTGATAATAATTTTTATAAATCATATACATCACATAGGAGACATGGGTCTATGCTATTGACTCACCGCGGCCGGGACTCCGGTTTAGACAGGCAGTAGCTTCTTCCTCCTTGTCACGGGTGGACCGCGCCTGCCGGTAGTGGGGCCCGGTTGAGTGCAGATCAAAAACTTGAAGACGTCTTGTGGGAACAGATTAAGGGGTTAATTTGTCGTGACGCCACCTATGAATAATTTCGGTAAGTCTTACCGACGCTGCGGGGCCTCCGGGGGATGGAAGGCAGCAAGATGGAACGCTCCCCACAGGCTAAGCGATGATCCCCAGAGGCTGGAGCTGCTTAAGATGTTGTGCGGAAGCTGCGGTTACCTTGAAATGCGGACAGACAGTTCATAAGAAAGTACGGACACTGTAAGTCTCTGTAACGGGCGCTTTACTGTAACCAGCAGGCAATACATGGTATACAGTTGTAGGTAGCAGACCGGGTGGACTCAGCAGTGATGGTGTCCCTCAGAGATCCGCGGTGTTCCTCCATTACTAAGTAAGTTGCCATTGTCGCCCAGGAATACGAGGTCGGGTACAGGGAGGCTGCTTGAATGCCCTATCCGGGGTATACGTTCCGGATGTTTTGGGGAGCCTTGGGTCCCATGGTGGGTACACCTCTGATGAGACGACTGGATTTGGCGATGGTGGGGTGCTCCTGTAAAGCGATCCCTCCACTCCTCTGGTTTGCATAGCAAAGCTGAACTGCTGCTAGCTTCGGTACCAGCAAACCGGCTGTAGATGGGCACGGATGGTTTTGAGCCCGCATTTTGACGCCCGTAGTCCGGTTGGTAATGCACCGGGAGTAATGGTGCTCAACCGTGGTGGCGGTAGGGAGATAGCCGGGACTGTGCGAGCCCCCTCTCCTAGGTTGCAGAGCTGGGATTCTGCAGAGGGTCTTCTAGGTTGCTGTTACACCTTCAGTCCTCGAACTCCAACTGTTCTAGACTTTCCACTACACACTACCCTTGCACTCCGCCCACCAGGACCTTGATTGGCCCTCTATGCTAAGTGATGCATGCAGGGTATGGATCTCTGAGTTAACCACATGACTGCTGGGTCAGAGAATATTGCTGCTGCATTTATGGCTGCAATACCCTCCTGTGACGCACTTGTTGCGGGGCGCCACACTACAGCATATACATCACATAGGAGACATGGGGGCTACAGCATATACATCACATAGGGAGCATGGGAGCTGCAGCATATACATCACATAGGAGACATGGGGCTACAGTATATACATCACTTAGGAGACATGGGGTGCGCATAGCATCACATAGAGAGCATACATAGCATGGGGCTACAGAATATACATCACATAGGAGACATGGGGCTACATCATATACATCACATAGGAGACATCGAGGCTACAGCATATACATCACATAGGAGACATGGGGGCTACAGCATATACATCACATAGGAAACATGGGTGCTACAGCATATACATCATATAGGAGACATGGGGCTACAGCATATACATCACATAGGAAACATGGGTGCTACAGCATATACATCACATAGGAAACATGGGGGCTACAGCATATACATCACATAGGAAACATGGGACATTAGGGATACAACATATACATCACATAGGAGACAAGGGGGCTACAGCATATTCATTACAGCATTGGGGCAGTATATTCAGCACTAGGGAGTAAATACATCACAGGGGGTATATACACATCACGGGGGGGTATATACACATCACTGGGGGTATACACATCACGGGGGGGTATATACACATCTCGGGGGGTATATACACATCACGGGAGGCATATACACATCACGGGGGGTATATACACATCACTGGGGGGGTATACACATCACTGGGGGGTATATACATCACTGGGGGTATATACATCACTGAGGGGCATACACAGCACTGGGGAAGAAAATACAGCCCTGGGTGGTAAATACAGCCCTGGTGGAGTATATACAGCCTTGGCGGAGTAAATACATCACTGGTGTGTATACACAGCACTGGATAAGTATACAGATCACTGGGTGGTACACAGCACTGGGTGGTATATAGAGCACTAGGGGGGTATATAGAGCCCTGGGGGAGTATATACAGAGCACTGGGTGGTATATACTGAGCACTGGGTGGTATACACTGAGCACTGGGTGGTATATACAGAGCACTGGGTGGTATATACAGAGCACTAGGTGGTATATACAGAGCACTTGGGGGTATACACAGATCACTGGGTGGCGTATATAGAGCACTAGGGGGGTATATACTGAACTATGGGAGTACACAGAGCACTGGGGGGAGTATACAGACCACTGGGGGAGTATACAGAGCAGTGGGGGAGTATACAGAGCAGTGGGGGGAGTAATACGAGCACTGGGGTTGGGGGAGAAATACAGAGCACTGGGGAGTATATACAGCACTGGGGGTTTACTCAGCAGTGGGGGAGTATATACAAAGCACTGGGGGGAGTATATACAGCACTGGGGGAATATATACAGAGCACTGGGGGTACACTGAGCAGTGGGGGAGTATATACAGAGCACTGGGGGTACACTGAGCAGTGGGGGAGTATATACGGTATATACACATACACACTGCAGTGTCTACACAGGAGATTGCTGCAGTTTAAGTAGGGAGACTGAGACTGCTCCATACATCCATCTAGACCAGGACTCACCCAAATCCTGGAGATGGAGAGAGATGAGGGGTGTCGGGTGGCGGACGGTGGCAGCAGGTCGAATTCTTGGTGGAGGAGAGAGTTGCCATGGGCCAGCCATGGAGACAAAGAGTACGCCAGCCAGAGAAGAGCGGGAACTCTGCCCACCTGCAGGAAATCGCAGTGACGCTCGCCTCTTACAGGCCCCAGCCTCACTTGGTAAGAGGCCTCCTGTGAGCAGTGCTGGGAGAACGGGTGCCGCACCTCCACATTATTTAAAGGCCCAGCGGCCAACACTGACAAGCGGGGATGCTAGATACCCAGTGCGGACCTGCTGCGACCCGCAGCCACTGTAGAAGATGTAGGGGCAGGGCCTGGAGAATATTGTTGCCCGCCTCATCACCTCTCGTCCGGGCCCCCCTCTCTTGTCCATCACCGCCGGGCCCCTGACAGCTGTAAGAGTAGTAAGGCCCTGACGGCAGCCCTGGGTGTAAGTGGTGTCAGGGTCTGGTGTTTGAAGAACTTTCATCCTGGATCCCAGGGCAGGGTCTGAGCAGTATACTGCAACAAGATGTGTTCATCCCTCTTCGTCCCAGCGAGCCGAAGAAGTGGACAGATAGTAAAACTGTCATCAATAGTGGGTCCCGCATGGTTAGTACCTTAGATAAGTATATGGAAAGCATAGGAGGGTAAAAACAGTGAAAAACTACAGGGGCAACAATATACTTAACATTACAAATCAGTGATAGCAGTCTGCCAAGAACATGCCCGTTGAGCCATGCCATCACTGAGAAAAAGTTCCATTACAGAAACAACATTCTTCCTACAATAAAAGCATAGATGACAGGTTCATTAAATCATCCCACTGCCACATCTCCAGCATGACGGAATCTTCTCTCCGCTACCTCCAGGTCTTCGTAAATAGTTACGCCGTTCCCAACTTGGACTTTCAGTTTAGTTGGGTAGAGTATCTGAAATCTAATGTTTTCTTCAATCAGTAGACGACAGACAGGCACAAATGTTTTGCAATTCTGAGCCATGGCTGCTGAGAAATCCTGGAAGATTAGAGTCCTGGAATTCTGGACAGTCAGTTCTTGTTGTCGTCGATATGATCTCAAGACCTTTTCTTTCACGGTCCAATTGAGATACTTGACTATGGCCGGGTGAGGTCTTGTATTTCCGTTGTCTCGGATAGACCTTGGGCCTAGTCTGTGAGCCCATTCTATAATCATTGGGTGTTCTCCAAGATCTGTCTGGAGGAGGGCAGCAGGGAGATCCTTTGTAAGATATTCCATGAGACGCTCACAGTCCACCGACTTCGGGATGCCCACAAAACACAGATATCTGTGGTGACCTCTGTTTTCCAAATCCTAGAGATTATCATGCATTTCTCATTCTACAGTCAGACTTTGCTGGAGGCAGGTCCTCCATTCTGCAAGTACGGTTTTGTTGGACTGGATTCTGCTTTCTAGCTCTGTGATCCTTTGAGAATTGGTGGTAATTTGGGCCATAACTGTGGTGATATAAGCATGGAGAACCTCAAATAGTGGCATCGGCACTGGTGGTAAGTAGGGCCATGGCTGTGACAAGGGCAGAATGGAGGCTGTCAGACTGCTGGTCAAATTGTGGCATAAGTAACTTGGAGACCTCTTGGGCCACCAATATTGCTTGTATAGAGTCTTGCATTGAGGATTCAGGCCATCTTAGTAGCGGAGAGAGTTGTGGTGGGGGATAAACTGTCATCCATCTATAAGTCAGGTTGAGTACCTAGTGGTGGAGAAGTGGGCTGGTGACGTGAGGTTTTGGCAGGTTCAGGTGGTTTCGAGGTGGGCTTACCTTGTAGATGGCAATTGTGCTGTGCGGAAAAAGCACTTGTAAGCGTGTGGGTTTCTCTGCTTGGGTTTTAATTAGGTAATTGTCCATTACAACTCCCTGATACTAGGGACAAATACAGTAGCAGGTTCGTGGGCTGCAGATGGGGTTAGCTGATTAACAGTTTACTGGTCACAGTGGGACGGGCAGTAGGAAGACTGACATAGTCATGGTTGGTGGACGCCAAGTGGATAAGACAAGCTGTTTATATCCCCGAACAGTAGGTCAAAGAAGATCTGTGGAGCTGGCAGGCAGCATATATATATATTTCTGATCCTGGTGTCCTTATGACCTGCCGAGAAGGTTGTCAGGAGAACCACCCCAGTGTTTAGGTATAGTTGATGGGTCCTTCTCTTCTTATGTTGTGTGATCCACATACAGGGTTCCCAGAGAAAGAAGAGTTCAGTTCCTGCAAATCAAGTGCTGGGGAATAAATCCCCTA
Source organism: Allobates femoralis (assembly GCA_033576535.1). Classification (NCBI taxonomy): domain Eukaryota; kingdom Metazoa; phylum Chordata; class Amphibia; order Anura; family Aromobatidae; genus Allobates; species Allobates femoralis. The sequence continues at coordinate 216,061,943 of JARQOC010000005.1, read as the reverse complement.
CACAGTTAGTGAGAATCCTGGCTGATGGTGGACATATCCAGCAGATTGAGATGGAAGCAGGAGCTGGTTTAAAAGGCGGCCATGCTTGATGTCCCGCTCCTGGAAGTCCTCTAAAGTACCACGGTTCACCACTCGATAATTACAGTCATATAACACTGGGGAACAATTTGAAAAAAATTTTCTGTTGAGTTAGGTTTTTGAGCTGATTTATACTAAAATTGGCATGCTGATTCCAAAAATGTAGTCAGTATTTTTTTCTAGCACGTCAAGTTTTTCCTCCACAACTTACCTGCCAGAGAAGCACAATTGCACTGATATCTGTAACAAGACTTGTTATCTGATTACAATTCGACTCATATAGAGCTACGTGGCATATGATAGTGTTAAAAAACATATTTGTCATGCCTATTTCTTATATATTTCATTTTTTGTTCATATTTGTACTATTTAAAAAAAACAAAACACTTTTTAGGTACAATAGTTTACATATTTTTGAGAAGACAAAAATCCTATAGTTCAAAAACTTGACGTGATAGGTCAGACAACTGTTCTTAATTAATTTTTGGATGCTGAATCCAGAAATGATCTCAGTTTTTCTCTAACTCCTAAAAAATTGTGTTCCTCAGTGTAATCCACAGGATCTTGCTAAAGCGAGCTTTAAATATCTCTCATACGTCCATCATATTTTGTAGTGCAATGGGGTCGGTTTACCATTAAATATGTTCCAAACTACCATATAGTTGTATGCTGTTTCACGGCAATTAGTTTCCAGGCATTTATAAAGTCTGGTCTTTCATGGCTGCACTTCCAGATCAGCTCTTTTCAGTGTACGGTAAGTAGTTTAGTTGTGAGGGTACCGTATTTCTCCTGTAAACACAGCGAGGGGTGAGGGGCTTCCCTGTGATGGACGGTCCAAATCACGGGCCCCTTTCTGTCTGCATAATATACATTATACATACTTGTATAGAAAATCTTCAGACATCATTATAGTAACATCAAAGTGGCACATTCTGCAAAAATAATAATATTATTAATGTCTTGCCAGATTCATAGATAGATAATAGACAGATATAGGTTTCCTTCATTTGTTCCTGTTATTTATGACGTTTTCCCTAATTCTAATCTATGATTTATCTCTTTAGATTGGAGGCCAGCTTTCAGAAGTCTACCTATTTATGAGAGGAGAGAAATGACAAGGAGGCGCCCAAGAGAAGATGACCAAGATCCTGCCCCTGCCCCAGAGAGAAGCGGAAGGAGAAGCGGAGGCCCATCCAGGCGCTCAACACCCGAGGAGAGCAGGTACAGGAGCCGCTCTCCACATAGGCCGCTTCCTGACCGTCCTCGTGCCTCAGGACTACCTGCTGTCAGCATATACATCGTGGATCAGATTGAACCATCAGCAGATCCTGAACCACCAGACCAGCAGCCTCCACCACAAGCAGCACAGGATGAGCGCCTGCACAGGAGACCACAGGAGGAGCGGAGATGTCATATCATCTGCATAACCAATTTTGAATATGATGTTCAGCTTTATGAACTGCCGTGTGGACATTCTTTTCATCAAAGATGCATAAGACGATGGCTTCAGTTATATCCCATCTGTCCTGCGTGCCGTGAACCAGCTACCAGACAAAGGAGCCACTATCCACATAGTCCGCTTCCTGATCGTCCCAGCTCATCTGATGATTCAACACCGAGCAGCAGGGATAATAGAAGTCAGGATGAAGCGTCAACCAGCACCGCTGCCGATCCTCAGCCCAGCTCTTCACTACCTGCCGTCAGAATAGATGCTGAGGATGAGGTCAGACCATCTGCAGATCCTGAACCACCAGAGCAGCAGCCTCCACCACAAGCTGCACAGGATGAGCGCCTGCACAGGAGACCACAGGAGAGAAGATATATTGTGTCATGTGCTCTACCTATTTTGAAACTGGGGAGCGCCTTTGTCATCTTCCCTGTGGACATAATTTTCATCAAAAATGCATAATACCATGGCTCGCGTTATACCTCATGTGTCCTATGTGCTGTCAACCAACTTCCAGATACAGCATCAGCTCACCACATAGGCAGTGTCCTGACCATTCCAGCTCTTCTGATGCTTCAACACCAAGCAGCAGTGATAATACTAATCAGGAGGAAGCAACAACCAGCACCGCTGCCGAGCCTCAGCCGAGCTCTTCACTACCTGCTGTCAGTGTAGGCGCCATGGATGAGGCCGGACCATCCTCACATTCTGAACCACCAGAGCAGCAGCCTCCACCACAAGCTGCACAGGATGTGCCCCCGCACAGGAGACCACAGGCGGAGAGATAAATTGTGTCATGTGCTCTACCGATTTTGAAACTGGGGAGCAGCTTTATGTTCTGCCCTGTAGACATACTTTCCATCAAAGATGCATGATACCATGGCTCCAGGTATACCCCATCTGTCCTACGTGCTATCGACCAGTTTCCAGATACAGGAGCCCCTCACCACGTAGGCTGTCGCCTCCTGGCCATTCCAGCTCTTCCGATTCTTCAACATCAAGCAGCAGTGATAATAGTGATCAGGAGGAAGCAACAATCAGCAGCGATGATGAGCATCAGCCGAGGTCTTCACTACCTGCCATCAGTGTAGGCGCCATTGATGAGGCCAGACCATCCTCACATTCTGAACCACCAGAGCAGCAGCCTCCACCACAGGCCGTACAGTATGTGCCACCGCAGAGGAGACCACAGGAGGAGATGACATATTGTGCCATCTGCATAACCAATTTTGAAACTGGGGAGCAGCTTTATGAATTGCCCTGTGGACATAATTTTCATCAGAGCTGCATAATACCATGGCTCGGCCAAAATCCCATCTGTCCTCTGTGCCGTGTAGATGCTTTCTAACGGTACAAAAAGAGAAAAGCACCCCCACTGTATCTGCTCTTCCCCCACTCTATATGCCCTCCGACAATCTATCTGCTCTCCCCCATCCTATCTGCTCTCCCCCAAATCTATCAACCCAACCCCACCCTATCTGCCCCCCACTCGTTTATATTAGCTCAGTAGCCATAGATTATCTTAGTGTTTATAGTAATAGTTCAGTAGCCATAGATTATCTTATTATTTATAGCATTAGCTCAATAGCCATAGATTATCTTATTATTTATAGTATTAGCTCAATAGCCATAGATTATTTTAGTATTTATAGTATTAGCTCAGTAGCCATAGATTATTTTATTATTTATATTAATAGCTCAGTAGCCATAGATTATTTTAGTATTTATAGTATTAGCTCAGTAGCCATAGATTCAGTGGCGTAACTACCGGCATAGCAGCCGTAGCGGTCGCTTTGGGGCCCGGCGCTTGTGGGGGGCCCGGGACCCAGCGCCGCTACGCAGCCGCTGCTATGCCGGCAGCTGTGCGCCTGCGATATGGTACCTGACCTGTTGTGTGTGGCCGTCAGGTGTGGGGCCCGGCGGGGGGCGACCATGCCCGACGGGCCCCCCGGCGAGAGGGATGCCGCAGCGGCGCAGCCGCTCCTATTCAAAGCGGCCGCAGGCGCCGCACACAGTGATCAAAGGGGCTGCCGCCGCCAGTCTGTAGCCTGCTGCCTGCCTGCCTGACCCTGTGTGCAGGGCCGGCGTTAGGGGCAGGCAGCCCAGGCATTTGCCTAGGGCCCCCAAGCTTCAGAGGGCCCCCGGATTATAGCCGGCGGCGCGGCAGCGCCGCGGCCGCTTGCAGTGCTCTGCACCGCGCTCCGGCTTCATCCGGCGTCTTCCTGGTGACCGGCGCTGGCCCGGGCGCAGCCGCAGGGAGAGACGTCACACAGGAAGCAGCCAGCCAGCCAGGAAGAAGTCGGAGCGCGGTGCAGAGTGGCGTCGGCGAACAGCGGTAGCGGCAGCGGCAGTCAGAGTAAGTATATCATGGATGTACAGACAGTATTCTTTTACAGGGAGGGGAGGAGGGGAGGAGGGGGCCCTGTATGCACCACCAGTGGGCCCTGGGGCCCAGGCCCCTGTATGCACCACCAGTGGGCCCTGGGGCCCAGGCCCTGTATGCACCACCAGTGGGCCCTGGGGCCCAGGCCCCTGTATGCACCACCAGTGGGCCCTGGGGCCCAGGCCCTGTATGCACCACCAGTGGGCCCAGGGGCCCAGGCCCCTGTATGCACCACCAGTGGGCCCTGGGGCCCAGGCCCCTGTATGCACCACCAGTGGGCCCTGGGGCCCAGGCCCTGTATGCACCACCAGTGGGCCCTGGGGCCCAGGCCCCTGTATGCACCACCAGTGGGCCCTGGGGCCCAGGCTCTGTATGCACCACCAGTGGGCCCTGGGGCCCAGGCCCCTGTATGCACCACCAGTGGGCCCTGGGGCCCAGGCCCCTGTATGCACCACCAGTGGGCCCTGGGGCCCTGTATACACCACCAGTGGGGGCTGGGGCCCTGTATACACCACCAGTGGGCCCTGGGGCTGCTGTATATACTGCTGGGGCCTGTATATACCACTGGGGAGGCTGCTGTATACCACTGGGGCTGCTGTATATACAACTGGGGAGGCTGCTGTAATACTGCTGGGGCCTGTATATACCACTGGGGAGGCTGCTGTATACCACTGGGGCTGCAGTATATACTGCTGGGGCCTGTATATACCACTGGGGAGGCTGCTGTATACCACTGGGGCTGCTGTATATACTGCTGGGGCCTGTATATACCACTGGGGAGGCTGCTGTAATACTGCTGGGCCTGTGTATACCACTGGGGCTGCTGTAATACTGCTGGGGCCTGTATATACCACTGGGGAGGCTGCTGTATACCACTGGGGCTGCAGTATATACTGCTGGGGCCTGTATATACCACTGGGGAGGCTGCTGTATACCACTGGGGCTGCTGTATATACTGCTGGGGACTGTATATACCACTGGGGAGGCTGCAGTATACCACTGGGGCTGCTGTATATACCACTGGGGAGGCTGCTGTATACCACTGGGGAGGCTGCTGTATATACCACTGGGGAGGCTGCTGTATACTACCACTGGGGAGGCTGCTGTATACTACCACTGGGGAGGCTGCTGTATACTACCACTGGGGAGGCCTGTATACCACACTGCTGGGAGCTGTATACCTATGCTGGGGTCCACCCTCAGCTTATACACGAGTCAATAGGTTTTCCCAGGTTTTGGGGGCAAAAGTAGGGGGGTCGGCTTATACACGAGTATATACGGTAAGCTGGGTGGCGTCAGACTGTTAACATCGATTCGGTAAGGGGGTGTGCCTTGAAGGGGGCGTGTCATTGGGGGCTGTCTTGGAGGGGGCCCCGTTAAAAAGTTTGCTATGGGGCCCTGCCAGTTCTAGTTACGCCCCTGCATAGATTATTTTATTATTTATATTAATAGCTCAGTAGCCATAGATTATTTTAGTGTTTATAGTAATAGTTCAGTAGCCATAGATTATTTTAGTGTTTATAGTAATAGTTCAGTAGCCATAGATTATTTTAGTGTTTATAGTAATAGTTCAGTAGCCATAGATTATTTTAGGCCGGCTTCAGACTGCGTTTGAGATCCGATCGGTAGCTGTCTGCTTGAAGCAGAGAGCCACAGACCAGATCAGCACACAGGACTGGGGGGCTATTATGCCCTCCGATCCTGTGTACAGCCGCACGCAGCTGCAGCCGCTGACAGGTCAGGACCGCGGCGCCCGCGGTCCTCACCTATCAGCAGCAGGAACTGCGTGCGGCTGTACACAGGATCGGAGGGCATAATAGCCCCCCAGTCCTGTGTGCTGATCCGGTCTGTGGCTGTCTGCTTTAAGCAGACAGCTACGGATCAGATCTCAAACGCAGTCTGAAGCCGGCCTTAGAATTTTTGAAAATAGATCCAATGCCACATGCGGTTAATTCCTTTATTCTTTAAATATAATACATACAGATGCCCCTTTAGGGCTGCTATATGCGTTACAGAGCTATACTCCTTATTGGTTAGCCTAACGAATAAGGAGTATAGCTCTGAAACGCGTATAGCAGCCCTACAGGGGCATCTGTATGTTTCGCATTTAAAGAATAAAGGAATTAACCGCATGTGGCATTGGATCTATTTTCAAAAATTCTTCGATGGACGTCTGCTGTCTATTCATTGCCTGGGAATCCTGGTGGATATAGGGTGGTGGAGCCTCACACCTTTCTTTACTATACATTATGTTAGTATTTACAGTATGAGCTCAGTAGACATAGATTACGTTAGTATTTATAGTACTAGCTGTGTAGCCATACATTACCTTTTTATTTATAGTACTAGATAGGCTATCGCATCGGGTGGGCGGTAAAGTCACAATGGTGGTAGGCTCTATTGCACTGGGAGCAGCAGCCGTCACTCCCGCTGTGCTGTCTCCCATGTCCGCTAGTTTTTCCCCCTCGCTCTCTGCTCCGCCTGTGCTGCTTTGTCTCTACCCCCTGTGCTCGCTCTCTGCCTCCCTGCCCTGTGTTCCCTCTCATGTGGCAGCAGCGGATGGTGGCATGAGGAACTGGCCTCATTCAGCGGACTGCGGGCTAAGTGGAGTGAGTACAGGTTGAGCGGGCAGGGTGAGTGCATGGGCAGAGTGAGTGCAAGGTGAGTGAGTGAAGGGTGTGTGAGGACAGGGGCAGAGAGAGGTCAGGGTGAGTGAGGGCAGGATGAGTGAGGGCAAGGTGAGTAAGTGAGGGCAGGGTGAATGTGAGGGCAGGGTGAATGTGAGTGCAGGGTGAGTGTGAATGCAGTGTGTGTGAGTGCAGAATGAGTGTGAGGGCAGGGTGAGTGTGAGGGCAGGGAGAGTGTGAGTGCAGGGTGAGTTTGAGTGCAGGGTAAGTGTGAGTGCAGGGTAAGTGTGAGGGCTGGGTGTGTGGGGGCAGGGTGTGTGACGGCAGGGTGAGTAAGTGCAGGGTGAGTGTAAGTGCAGCATGAGTGTGAGTGCAGGGTGAGTGTGAAGGCAGGGTGTGTGAGGGCAGGGTAAGTTTGAGGGCAGGGTGGTTGTAAGGCAGGAGGAGTGAGTGCAGGGTGTGTGTGAGTGCATAGTGAGTGCAAAGTGAGTGAGTGCAGGGTGAGTGAGTGCAGGGGAGTGAGTGAAGGGAGAGTGTGAGTGAAGGGAGAGTGTGAGTGCAGGGAGAGTGTGAGTGCAGGGACAGTGTGAGTGCAGGGTGAGTGTGAGGGCAGGGTGTGTGAAGGCAGGGTCAGTGTAAGGGCAGGGTGAGTGTGAGGGCAGGGTGAGGGAGTGCAGGGAGAGTGTGAGTGCAGGTTAGAGTGTTAGGGTAGGGTGTGTGAAGGCAGGGTGAGTGTGAGTGCAGGGTGAGGGCAAGGTGAGTGTAAGGGCAGAAGAAGTGAGTGCAGGGTGAGTGTGAGTGCAGGATGAGTGTGAGTGCAGGGTGAGTGTGAGGGCAGGGAGTGTAATGGCAGGGTGAGGGCGAGTGCAGGGTGAGTGAGTGCAGGGTGTGTGAGTGCAGAGTGAGTGTGAGTGTGAGTGCAGGGTGAGTGTGAGGGCAGGGTGAGTGAGAGCACGGTGTGTGTTCAGGGTGAGTGTGAATGCAGGGTGAGTGTTAGGGCAGGGTGAGTGAGAGCAGGGTGTGTGAGTGCAGGCTGAGTGTGAGTGCAGTGTGTGTGAGTGCAGTGTGGGTGTGAGGGCAGGGTGAGTGTGAGCACAGGGCGAGTGTGAGCGCAGGGTGAGTGTGAGGGCAGGACGAGTGTGAGGGCAGGGTGAGTGTGAGGGCAGGGTGAGTGTGAGGGCAGGGTGAGTGAGAGCAGGGTGAGTGTTCAGGGTGAGAGTGAGTGCAGAGTGAGAGTGAGTGCAGGGTGAGCGTGAGTGCAGGGTGAGTGAGAGCAGGGTGTGTGAGTGCAGGGTGAGTGTGAGTGCAGGGTGAGTGAGAGCAGGGTGTGTGAGGACAGGGTGAGTGTAAGGGCAAGGTGTGAGGGCAGGGTGAGTGTGAGCGCAGGGTGAGTTTGAGTGAAGGGTGAGTGTAAGGGCAGGGTGAGTGAGTGCAGGGTGTGTAAGTGCAGGGTGAGTGTGAGTGCAGGGTGAGTGTTAGGGCAGGGTGAGTGAGAGCAGGGTGTGTGAGTGCAGGCTGAGTGTGAGTGCAGTGTGTGTGAGTGCAGTGTGTGTGTGAGTGCAGGGTGAGTGTGAGCACAGGGCGAGTGTAAGCGCAGGGCACGTGTGAGGGCAGGACGAGTGTGAGAGCAGGGTGAGTGTGAGGGCAGGGTGAGTGAGAGCAGGGTGTGTGTTCAGGGTGAGAGTGAGTGCAGGGTGAGAGTGAGTGCAGGGTGAGCGTGAGTGCAGGGTGAGTGTGAGGGCAGGGTGAGTGAGGGCAGGGTGTGTGAGGGCAGGGTGAGTGTAAGGTGAGTGAGTGCAAGGTGAGTGAGTGCAGGGTGAATGTGCCGGCAGGGTGAGTGTGAAGGCAGGGTGAGTGTGAGAGCAGGGTGTGTGAGGGTAGGGTGTGTGAGGGAAGGGTGTGAGTGCAAGGTGAGTGAGTGCAGGGTGGGTGTGAGGGCAGGGTGTTTCAGTGAGGGCAGGGTGTGTGAGTGAGGGCAGGCTGTGTGAGTGCAGGGTGAGTGTGAGGGCAGGGTGAGTGGAGTCAGGGTGTGTGATCGCAGGGTGAGTGTGAGGGCAGGGTGTGTGAGGGCAGGGTGTGAGTGCAAAGTGAGTGAGTGCAGGGTGGGTGTGAGGGCAAGGTAAGTGTGAGGGCAGGGTGAGTGTGAGGGCAGGATAAGTGTGAGGGCAGGGTGTTTGAGGGTAGGGTGTGTGAGGGCAGGGTGCAAGTGCAAGGTGAGTGAGTGCAGGGTGAGTTAGTGCAGAGTGAGTTTGAGGGCAGGGTGAATAAGAGTGCAGGGTGTGTGAAGGCAGGATGTGTGAGTGCAGGGTGAATGTGAGGGCAGGGTGAGTGTAAGGGCAGAGTGAATGAGTGCAGGGTGAGGATTTGTGCAGGGTGAGGGTGAGTTCAGGCTGTGTGAGTGCAGTGTGAGGGCAGGGTTTGTGAGGGCAGGGTGAGTGTGAGGGCAGGGTGAGTGGAGGCAGGGTGTGTGAGGGCAGGGTGAGTGTGAGTGCAGGGTGTGTGAGTGCAGGGTGTGTGAGTGCAGGGTGTGTGTTCAGGGTGAGAGTGAGTGCAGGGTGAGTGTGAGGGCAAGGTGTGAGGGCAGGGAGAGTGTGAGTGCAGGGTAACATAGTAACATAGTAACATAGTTTTTAAGGTTGAAGGAAGACTTTAAGTCCATCTAGTTCAACCCATAGCCTAACATGTTGATCCAGAGGAAGGCAAAAAAACCCCATGTGGCAACACTAAGCTCCACATTGGGGGAAAAAATTCCTTCCTGACTCCAGATACGGCAATCAGACTAATTCCCTGGATCAACGCCCGATCAAAGAATCTAGTATGTATAACTGGTAATATTATAGTTTTCAAGAAAGGCATCCAGGCCCTTCTTAAATGTTAGTAGTGAGTCACTCATTACAACAGCATGTGGCAGAGAGTTCCATAGTCTCACTGCTCTTACAGTAAAGAATCCGCGTCTGTGATTATGATTAAACCTTCTTTCCTCCAGACGTAGAGGATGCCCCCTTGTCCCCGTCTCAGGCCTAAGAGTAAAGAGATCATTATACAGGTCTCTGTACTGTCCCCTCATATATTTATACATTATTATAAGATCACCCCTAAGCCTTCGTTTTTCCAAGCTAAATAACCCCAAGTTTAATAACCTGTCTTGGTATTGCAGACCCCTTAGTCCTCTAATAACTTTTGTCGCTCTTCTCTGGACCCGCTCTAGTTCAGCTATGTCTTTCTTATACACCGGAGACCAGAATTGTACACAGTATTCTAAGTGTGGTCGCACTAGTGACTTGTATAGAGGTAAAATGATGTTCTCCTCATGAGCATCTATGCCTCTTTTAATGCATCCCATTATTTTATTTGCCTTTGCAGCAGCTGCCTGACACTGGCCACTAAATGTGAGTTTATCATCTACCCATACACCCAGGTCTTTTTCAGTGACAGTTTTGCCCAGTGTTTTACAATTAAGCACATAATTATACCTTTTGTTTCCTCTGCCCAAGTGCATGACTTTACATTTATCCCCATTAAAGCGCATTTGCCATTTAGCAGCCCAAGCTTCTAGTTTACATAAATCCTCCTGTAATATAAAATTGTCCTCCTCTGTATTGATTACCCTGCAGAGTTTAGTGTCATCTGCAAATATTGAGATTCCACTCTGTATGCCCCCTACAAGGTCATTAATAAATATATTAAATAGAAGCGGGCCCAACACTGACCCCTGTGGTACCCCACTATTAACTGTGACCCATTCTGAGTTTGTTCCATTAATAACCACCCTTTGTTTCCTATCACTAAGCCAGTTCTTAACCCACTTACACATATTTTCCCCTATCCCCATTGCCCTCATTTTATGTATCAACCTTTTGTGTGGCACCGTATCAAAAGCTTTTGAAAAATCCATATACACCACATCCACTGCATTTCCTTGGTCCAGTCCAGAACTTACTTCTTCATAGAAGCTTATAAGATTAGTTTGACAGGAACGGTCCCTCGTAAAACCATGTTGATAATGGGTCATGAGGTTATTTTTCTTCAGATACTCCAGTATAGCATCTCTTAGAAAACCCTCTAGGATTTTACCCACAGTAGAGGTTAAGCTTACTGGCCTATAATTTCCAAGATCAGTTTTTGTCCCCTTTTTGAATATTGGCACCACATTTGCTAAACGCCAGTCCTGTGGTACAGACCCTGTTATTATGGAATCTTTAAATATTAAAAATAATGGTCTATCTATGACAGTACTTAATTCCTGCAGCACTCTGGGGTGTATCCCATCCGGGCCCGGGATTTGTCAATTTTAGTGATTTTTAGACGATGCCGTACTTCCTCTTGGTTAAGCAGGTGACATTTAATTGAGACTTTTTGTTATCACTGATCATATTGTCTGTCATGGGATTTTCTTGTGTAAATACTGTTGAAAAAAAGTCATTTAGCATATTGGCTTTTTCCTCATCCTCATCCACCATTTCACCCAGACTATTTTTAAAGGGGCCAACACAATCATTTTTTAGTTTCTTACTATTTATGTAGTTAAAAAATATTTTGGGATTCTTTTTACTTTCTCTAGCAATGAGTCTCTCTGTCTCAATCTTTGCTGCCTTGATTTGCTTTTTACAAATGTTATTTAATTTTCTGTATTTATTTAATGCCTCATCACTACCTACTTGCTTTAATTCCCTAAATGCTTTCTTTTTGTCACATATTGCACTTCTTACCGCTTTATTTAGCCATAGTGGTTTCCTCCTATTTCTAGCATGCTTATTCCCATAGGGTATATATTGTGCACAGGTCCCATTCAGGATGCTAATAAACATCTCCCATTTGTGTTGTGTACTTTTATGTCTCAGGACATCGTCCCAGTTTATTGCACTAAGATCATCTCTCAACCGTTGGAAATTTGCCTTCCTGAAGTTTAGTGTCCTTGTGGCCCCTTTACTACATGTCTTAGTAAAGGATACTTGAAAGCTTATTAAGTCATGATCACTATTACCCAAGTGACCTCCAACCCGTATATTTGATATGCGGTCTGGCCTGTTGGTTAATATTAGGTCCAGCAGTGCCCCCCTTCTTGTTGGGTCCTGAACCAGTTGTGAAAGGTAATTGTCTCTCATAGTTTTCAAAAACTTATTACCCTTGCTGGAACTGCAGGTTTCTGATCCCCAATGTATTTCAGGGTAGTTGAAGTCCCCCATAATAATTACTTCTCCCTGAGTCGCTGCTTCATCTATTTGCTTTATGAGGATATTCTCCTCCACTTCCATTATTGTTGGGGACTTATAACAAACCCCTATCAGTAATTTATTATTTTTTCCCCCTCCCCTTATCTCCACCCACAGAGACTCTACATTTCCATTAGATTCACCTATATTATCACGCAGGATGGGTTTTAAGGATGATTTTACGTATAAACATACACCTCCTCCTCGCCTATTTGTACGGTCATTTCTGAACAGACAATAGCCCTGTAAATTAACAGCCCAGTCATGGCTCTCGTCCAGCCAAGTCTCCGAAATCCCCACCATGTCATAATTATTTTCCAATAAAATCAATTCTAATTCCTCCATTTTGTTGGTGAGGCTTCTGGCATTAGTGAACATGCACTGTATGCATCTCTCTTTACCTCTCTTCCTTCCTACTAGTTTGACTGTTCTAACCCCACCCCCCATGCCACCCCCAATTTTATTACTTGTGCCCAGGTTACTATTTACACTATCTTCCCCTCCTATACAATGAATACCCTCCCCCCCAATCCCTAGTTTAAACACTCCTCCAACCTTCTAGCCATTTTCTCCCCCAGCACAGCTGCACCCTCCCCATTGAGGTGCAGCCCGTCCCTAGCATAGAACCTGTAGCCAACAGAGAAGTCGGCCCAGTTCTCCAGGAACCCAAACCCCTCCTTCCTACACCAATTCCTGAGCCACTTATTTATCTCCCTAGGGTGAGTGAGTGCAGGGTGAGTGTGAGCACAGAGTGAGTGTGAGTGCAGGGTGAGTGTGAGTGCAGGGTGAGTGTGACTGCAGGGTGAGTTTGAGTGCAGGGTGAGTGTGAGGGCAGGATAAGTGTGAGGGCAGGGTGTTTGAGGGTAGGGTGTGTGAGGGCAGGGTGCGAGTGCAAGGTGAGTGAGTGCAGGGTGAGTTAGTGCAGAGTGAGTTTGAGGGCAGGGTGAATATGAGTGCAGGGTGTGTGAAGGCAGGATGTGTGAGTGCAGGGTGAGTGTGAGGGCAGGGTGAGTGTAAGGGCAGAGTGAATGAGTGCAGGGTGAGGTTTGTGCAGGGTGAGGGTGAGTGCAGGCTGTGTGAGTGCAGTGTGAGTGTAGGGTGTGTGAGGGCAGGGTGAGTGTGAGGGCAGAATGAGTGTGAGGGCAGGGTGAGTGGAGGCAGGGTGTGTGAGGGCAGGGTGAGTGTGAGGGCAGGGTGTGTGAGTGCAGGGTGTGTGTTCAGGGTGAGAGTGAGTGCAGGGTGAGTGTGAGGGCAAGGTGTGAGTGCAGGGTGAGTGTGAGTGCAGAGTGAGTGTGAGCACAGAGTGAGTGTGAGTGCAGGGTGAGTGTGAGGGCAGGGTGAGTGAGTGCAGGGTGAGTGTGAGTGCAGGGTGAGTGTGGGGGCAGGTTGAGTGTGAGGGCAGGGTGAGTGTGAGGGCAGGGTGTGTGAGAGCAGGGTGTGTGAGGGCAGGGTGTGAGTGCAAAGTGAGTGAGTGCAGGGTGGGTGTGAGGGCAGGGTGAGTGTGAGGGCAAAGTAAGTGTGAGGGCAGGGTGAGTGTGAGGGCAGGATGAGTGTGAGAGCAGGGTGTTTGAGGGTAGGATGTGTGAGGGCAGGGTGTGAGTGCAAGGTGAGTGATTACAGAGTGAGTTTGAGGGCAGGGTGAATATGAGTGCAGGGTGTGTGAAGGCAGGATGTGTGAGTGCAGGGTAAGTGTGATGGCAGGGTGAGTGTAAGGGCAGAGTGAGTGAGTGCAGGGTGAGGGTGAGTGCAGGGTGAGGGTGAGTGCAGGGTGAGGGTGAGGGTAGGGTTTGTGAGGGCAGGGTGTGAGTGCAAGGTGAGTGAGTGCAGGGTGGATGTGAGTGTAGGGTGTGTGAGTGAGGGCAGGGTGAGTGTGAGGTGAGTGTGAGGGCAGGGTGAGTGTGAGAGCAGGGTGAGTGTGAGGGCAAGGTGTAAGGGCAGGGTGAGTGTGAGCGCAGGGTGAGTGTGAGTGCACGGTGAGTGTGAGGGCAGGGTGAGTGTGTGAGGGCAGGGTGAGTGTGTGAGGGCAGGGTGAGTGTGAGTGCAGGGTGAGTGTGAGCACAGGGCGAGTGTGAGTGTAGGGTGAGTGTGAGTGTAGGGTGAGTGTGAGTGCAGGGTGAGTGGAGGCAGGGTGTGTGAGGGCAGGGTGAGTGTGAGGGCAGGGTGTGTGAGGGCAGGGTGTGTGAGGGCAGGGTGAGTGTGACGGCAGGGTGAGTGTGAGCGCTGGGCGAGTGTGAGCGCAGGGAGAGTGTGAGTGCAGGGTGAGTGTGTGAGGACAGGGTGAGTAAGGGCAGGTTGTGTCCATGCAGCAGGGGGGTCAGATGAGACCAGGTGGTCAGGGGCCTAAGGTAATGGTGTAGGAGATGGGCACCTCTGACCAGTCAGCAGACTGTAGCAGGCTAAGGACTGCTGTGGAGCATCAGGTTGGGACCAACGGAGGCAGGACACTGCATGCGGCATCGCTGATCCCTGCTCAGCCTACAGCCCCGCGCCGCTGTGGAGGGACCCGAGGGTAGCGCTGCTGGCCCCACTGTGTCCACAACTTAGTTAGGCTGTGGCGGGCTCCGTGGGTAGCACCGTCTGTCCCCTGCAGCCTGCGGCTATGCAGCACCGTGGTGGGGCCAGGCACCGCCACAGGGGCCCAGGAGTGGGGCTGTACAGGCCGCGGTCGGGACCCGCAGCGGTGGTGGGGAGATGTGGAGAGCGGGAACGCCGGCAACGCACTTACCGGTGGCGTCTGGGCGGGGGCGAGCCAGGCTGGCCGCACGAGGGTCCGGGCTGCTGCAAGGAGGAGCGCACCAGGTGGATGGTGCAGCCTCTGCCGCCGGGACTGCAGAGAGGCCGCAGGTGCAGGCTACGGCTCAGGGCCAGGGCACTGGAGCAGGACATGCCCGTAGTGTCTAGATGGAGCGGCTCTCTGGGCAGGCAGAGCAGGGAGAGCCGCAGGGCTGCGCCTGAAGCGCAGCGCTGCCGAAGGCGCCTGGGTGCCGGTGCGGCCGGGACTGGAGGCCCAGGTTAGGAGCTGCAGGGCACGACCGCTGGCCAGACTGGTCAACTGCAGGCTGGGGTGAGTGGCCTAGATGGTTGGTGGGGTGCCCGGGGTTATAGATCATCCTGCACTCACACATCCTGCACTCAAACTCACTCTGCACTAACTCACCATGCACTCACCTTGCACTCACACCCTCCAGTCCCGGCCGCACCGGCACCCAGGCGCCTTCGGCAGCGCTGCGCTTCAGGCGCAGCCCTGTGGCTCCCCCTGCTCTGCCTGCCCCGGGGAGCCGCTCCATCTAGACACTGCGGGCATGTCCTGCTCCAGTGCCCTGGCCCTGAGCCGTAGCCTGCACCCGCGGCCTCTCTGCAGTCCTGGCGGCAGAGGCTGTACCATCCACCTGGTGCGCTCCTCCTTGCAGCAGCCTGGACCCTCGTGTGGCCAGCCCGGCTCGCCCCCGCCCAGACGCCACCGGTAAGTGCGTTGCCGGTGCTCCCGCTCTCCACATCTCCCCACCACCGCTGCGGGTCCCGACTGCGGCCTGTAACAGCCCCACTCCTGGGCCCCTGTGGCGGTGCTTGGCCCCCCCACGGCACTGCATAGCCGCGGGCTGCGGGGAACAGACAGTGCTACCCACGGAGCCCACCGCAGCCTGACTAAGTTGAGGACACAGTGGGGCCAGCAGCGCTACCCTCGGTATGATATGGTGTAGTCCTGATCTTCTTACAACCATACAATCCTAGGAATTCTTGGAACAGTTTTGATTCAAATGCAGAACCTTGATCTGTTAGTACCTGGTCTGGGTACCCATGTGGTCGACAGAAATAGGTCTGGAACGTCTTGGCTGCTACTACTGCAGTTAAGTCCTTAACTGGTGCTACTACTAAGAATCTAGAGTAGTGGTCAACCATGGTAAGAGCATAGGTATACCCTGTTCTGCTGGGTTTCAACTTCACATGGTCCAGGGCAACAATCTCTAAAGGCTTCTTGGTAACAATTGGTTGTAAAGGAGCTTTCTGGCTTTGCTGGTCTTTTCTTCTCAGGTGACATGGTCCACAGTTCTTACACCATCTTTCAATGGAACCTCTCATGCCGACCCAGTAAAAGCGATCTTTCAGCAGCATCTCCAGTTTCTTCCAACCGAAGTGTCCAGCATCATTGTGATAAGCTTCTAATACCATCTGTACATCTCCTTTTGGGACCACGATCTGTCAGATCAGGTAATGGGTTCTGGGATTAAGGTGACGTCTACACAGTTTACCTTGATAGACAAACAATTTTCCCTTCTCCTTCCATAGGCACTTGGCTTCTTGTGCAGTCTCTGGACTCAGGCAGGAGTGTTCTTTGGTTATTAGCTCTTTGACTAAGCTAACAGCCGGGTCGCTGTCCTGGGTTGCTTTCCAGCTATGGTGAAATAACGGGTTCACTGTAGTCTCTTGACGTCTTTGCTTGCCTGATGACATGAGGATGCTCTTGTACTGTGGAAGGCTGGTAACTCTACCTCTTCTAGCTCATCCACATCTTCTCCCACATCTGGTAGATTAGGCATTCTGGATAGGGCATCAGCGTTGACATTCTTATGACCTGCCCCGTACTTGACAGTGAAGTCGTTGTTGGATAATCTGGCCATCCAATGCTGCTCCATGGCTCCCAGCTTTGCAGTCTCTAAAAGGAACTGTAGTTCTCCGGGTTCCTCTCTGTTGGATGGAGCTTCCTGCTGATATAGGCTATCACCTTCTCTTTGCCTTTCTGTCTCTGTGCCAAGACAGTTCCTAAGCCCTCGTTGCTGGCATCGGTGTATAACAGGAACGGTAAACTGTAGTCGGGGTAGGCCAGGATCTCTTCTCCAGTTAGGGCATCTTTCAGCTGCTGAAAAGACTCTCCTTGTTCTGGTCCCCACCGGAATGGAGGACCTGTGATCTTGCCCTTCTTGGATTGTCCTACCAGGAGATCTTGCATGGGTGCTGCTATCTTTGTGTTGCCCTTGATGAACCTCCTGTAGTACCCGACCATTCCTAAGAATTGGCGTACCTCTCTGAAGGTAGTTGGTGCTGGCCAGTCCTTGATGACTGTGACCTTGTCCAGGTCCGGTGCTACGCCTTCTGCACTGACCACATGCCCAAGGTACTGGACTTTGGGTTTTAACAGGTGACAATTTAAAGGCTTCAACTTCATACCGTACTTAGACAATGATTCAAACACTTCACTCAAGTGTTGCAGGTGGTCTTCATAGGTTATTACTATCTCTGATAACCCCTGCATTCTTCATGTCCTGTAGCATTTCTTTTGCTTTCAGGTAGTGTGTTGGTGGTATAGGCCTGTATCTTTCTTTATTGGGTGGATGGTTTCCTGTGGGTATGTGATGTTGTACCCCTTTAATCCTCCCAAAATCAAGTGGATGCTTACTAAACACCTGTTCATACTCCTAAACTACCCGATAGACTCCGTGTTTCTGGTGGGAAGATGTGTTGTCAATGCCTACATGTAGCTCCTGCCACCATTTCTCTAGCTGTTTCTTGGAGTTGTGAGGCTCATCTGATACTGACTGAGCTAATGATTCAGCTTCATGTATAGAGCTGTTATCTACATGGTACAACTTAGCAACAGTGGAATACCTTGGTAGCTTTATTTCATCATCACCATAATTCAATACACATACAGGTACCCTTCCTTTGTATACATCAACTCCTGACTGTCAGGAGTGTAGGACTACTGTCAGACATCACCGGCTCCACTACTGCCTGGTAGTCCTGTCCTCTGAGGCCTACTGCATCCCAACACCAGATCATCATTTCACTTCTTGGTGGCACTACAATAGGAATTGGGTCTGTTACACGTATGCTACCAATTTCACCACTTGATAGTGTTACCTGTTGCTGGTACACGAGGGCTCCCCTCTCCTTCTGAAAAACCCTCCTCTCTCCTGGAGTAGCAGTATCTGCACTCTGTTGAAGCACATGTGGAGCCCACTGGAACAGGGTACTCGGCACCGGACCGGGGTACTGCTGGGGATATCACGGCGGTCTTGATCCGGACCGTGTCCAGGGTTCTCACAAGTAAAAGGGGTATTTACAGGGATAGTTTGTCGTGACGCCACCCACAGGTTGTGGTCAGTAAAGGGACCACCACTGCAGTGCAGCTCTGCCAGGAAGATGGAGGGATGGATGGGCTGCAGCTAGATGGATGAGCCCGCCACGGGTCGGGCTGCTCCTGGCAGGGTAAAAGGTGTAATGCACAGTTCAGAATACCTGGAATCAAATATATGTCAGTATGGGCGTACACCTCTTTTAGTGGGTGCTAGCTTCAAAAAATATGTAAACACTTACCAATAGATAGATCAGCTGCACACCACATTATTTCTTTAAAGGGAATGCCAAAATGGCTGTGTGAATTTATTGCATTATATAATAAGAATCAAAGAAATATTTATACAGCTACTGA